>BTSY01000002.1:16690439-17057939 GCA_036245785.1 Pristionchus fissidentatus
GGAGTGCTAGAGAGTAGGGTTGCGAATCCGGACAAAGCCGGACGCCGGACAGCGAGAGTGAGAAATGAACGGGGCATTGTCCGTCTTTGTCCGTGTCCGGACGGCTGTCCGGGATTGTCCGTCCGTACCGTAATCTGTCCGGACAGCAATCAAGAAATGTCTTTTAAAAAATGATTATATAAATATTTTTACAAAAAAAACTTTTAAAATTTTATTTTAACATTTCTCCTAAAAGTGGATATCAATGGGAAATAGATATAGGTGTCCATTCCTGAGGGGCTTATGGCCTCGTGTAGTTTGCCTTCACGAGGCCTTCGTTGGATAACGTTTCTCCGTTACCATATCGCCGACTACAGTAACCTAAAGTAACCAGGATTTCTGAAAGTTGTCTCCTTCCAAAATCTCGAGCCGATTAGGTCAATTTTGTAAATCCGGGTTACAGTAAGGTTACTGTAGCCGGTGATACGTAACCAAGAAAAGGTATGCTATGGAGGCGATAACTACTCGAGGGCTTCATCATGAAACCTGCTCCTGGTGAATTTGCTCGTGTTGGTGTTTCCGGGCTACGGTAGGATGGATTACGGTAGCTTTTTCTCACTGCTGGATCCCAGTGGTTAATTTACCTATTTGAACATACACTGCCTCAAAGTGATCCTTTATGGACACCTATAAGTATTGATCATTCTTATCCACCTTTAGATTGCAAAAAAAAACAAGTTTTTTGTTAGTAAAAGAATTTATATAATTATTTTTTAAAAGTCAGTTCTTGATTGCTGTCCGGACAGATTACGGTAGGGACGGACAATCCCGGACAGCCGGACGCCGTCCGGACAGACAAAGGAGTCTGGACACAATGAAAATGAGTACGACCGGTCATTTTGTCCGGGATTCGTCCGGATTGTCCGTCCGTTTTCGCAACCCTACTAGAGAGGGAGGAGCAGGGTCGGGTGATCCATTTTCGCTACTCTAGCCAGAATGACCCAGCGCTACTGTGTTTAGCGGCTAAACACAGTAGTGCCGGATCATTCCGGCCAAAAATGAGACCTTTGAAAATTCATAACTAATTTCAAAAAAATCGTAAAAATATGCGTTTTTTTGCGTTCTAATCGGAAGAAAATTTTCTTTAATCTGAAATTCACTTCATTTGCAGTACAAGGTCCCTTTTAAAAAATTGTGAAGTAGGTTGTACATCGTTTTTTTTGATAATCCATTTATTGACGTTATCGGGGTGCTGGCCATTGCCATAATTTTCATTTCATTATTTCGTTTGGGAGTACTGTAGCTTCCGTTTTCGAAACTGCATCGCTGTATATCGAGAGCTAGTGGCTATCCTCACGAAAATTGTTTTATAACTGTGATTCTAGTTGGTGATCCATGTCTCATATTCAAATTCGCTACTACTCAATCGTTTAAATTTACACATGTCTCCGAATATCTGTAATTAGTCCCTTTCATATCACCAGACGTGCGTTCTTCTGAGCTTTCATTTTAAAAAAAACCATACATACTCCAGAGGTACCACCGAGACTCTTCGATCCCAAAATCGTTGCCAATTTCTCATTTTTTGAACATTGTCATTTGGTTTTCTACGAAAATGAGATGATATCCAGATACATAATTGTTGGGAGAGTAAGTGTATCAGTTGTATCTCTGCAGTATGCATATTGCATAAAAAATATTAAAGCTAAGAAGAAGGCGTGCATATTATGACTCACGGCTGGGATAAAAAAATTCAAAGAAGTTTTTTTTATGAAAAAGGGATCAAAAATGAAAATAAAACCTTTTCAAGGCCATTTACACAACGATTTGAATCATAAAAATGATTTGTTCAGTTAAAAATGATAATTTGCAAGTTTAAAAAAACTTAGTCAACAATATTTTTTTCCGAAATATTCGAAAATAATGGTAATAACGGCTTTTTTTAATTGGAAAATATTGTTATAAATGATTTTAGAAGATTTTCTCACAACCATCTCCTTAAAGTTTGAGCCGACCAAGGAAAAAATTCGATATTTTTATCCGACGCAGACTCTTGATTATTAGTTCACACAGGAAAACACCTGAAAATAAGCCCCATATTTACTATAAGGTCGGAAAGAATCACCCTTGCCGCTCTGGGGAAGAAACTATTATGCCTGTAGTTCGAGGGAGAACTTGCATTAGTGAAATTAATTCCGTTTCGGGTGAAATAGACGTTGAAATGATGTGGTTTCTTTTTAGATATTTTGTAATTGCCTCTCAGAAGATTACTGGCCGACTTCAGATCTATTTCTTCTCTGCGCCTCTCTAATGAGATTAGACCTAGTTTATTATTTCTGGTTGTGGGATTTGGTAGTGTTTGCCAAGTGGAATTGTAACAACGCATACTATCGGGGTGACCTTTTCCGAGCTAATAGTATATTTGGGGCTTATATACAGTTGTTTCTTATACGAACTAATAATCAGGAGTCTCATGAGCGTCGAATAAAAAAAATTATAATGTCGAAATGTTTGATCAGTAACTTTAATATTTTTTTGATTTTTTGAAAACATTTCAAAAAAATTTTGCTTTTTTTTATTTGTTTTTGAAATGGTAAAAAAAATCAAGAAAAATTGAGTCAACAAGTACAAAACCCTGGTATAATGGAAGGGCACTTTTGAAATGTATTCGATAAAAACGTTTTTAATTGGAAACAGTTGAGTAGTCCCGAATTGAATATCAGATAGTTATTTGCAACTTAAATGATACATCGAAAACATTTCTTGAGGAATGATCCACTTTTCCGCGTGAAACCCGTAGTTGCAGTGCCCCCGAACCGCTTAATGGATGACAATTGATAGCGATCAACACCCTCGCTAACTTCAGGATTCCAACTTTGAGCATACAGTTCATGTGTTTTTTTCTTTCGCGAACAGCCTCGTCGATTTAAACATACTTATAGCATGTTTGTCTAATGTTTGAACTATAAATTTGCAGATGAACTCTTCAAAACAGCTAGCTCTGCCTATCAAAGCGACCTACTCGAAGACTTTTTCTGTCGGAAGGTATTTCAGTCTTGGATTTGGAACTATAACATTGGGTGATCTCCTTTTAGTTTCTGTTCTACACGAACAGAGGGATCGGAATGCGACCAGACAACCATTCTCAATCGAGCATTCTTCCAGCCTGAAACAACCGTATGCTGTTGCAAGGTGGGTGAAATATACAGAGTAGAGAGATATCAATATATTGTAGACATCCGGCTGCACTGATCGATATCTGCGACGATTGAGTGAGGGAAGAGGATTGCATCCTGCCAAGGTAGTATAATTTATAAATGTTCTTAACTTGACAATTAGCGAAATATTGTATCGTTCTTTAGTGCATAGAATGTGACGCAAGTCATGATTTTAAAAAAGACAAAAAATAGTGTTGAGGAGCGGAGTGGAATGATTTGTCTGTCGAAGGTGGTTGTGTTGGGAGTGGTGCAAGCAATGATGTGGTCGACTGCCCTCATCGTTCTCATTCACGATTATTACTCTCGATTCAAAGTCAGAGTTGTCATTGGAGAAGCAGAGAAAGTCAAGTGAAGACGAAGATACAAATATTCGTCTATTCTATTCCATATCAAACAATAAACAAGTTATCAACTCTATACCGTATTCACACAATGCTCAGTTTTCCATCTACTCCCATGGGAGATATCGTAACTTGATCTCGAGATAGATGTATGAGTGCTTTCTGTTCTGAGTATGGAGTATGCACTGTATAGGACGAAGTTTACTCTGCTCTCTCCGGGAGAGAGTCTCTCCCTCCATTCTTCTCCATAGATCACATCTCTCTCCCATCTCTTCTCTTTCTCTTCCATTAGAGTTCTCCCTCATTCCTCTACTCACTCATTATTCATTTCTATTCGGCTTCTGTTATTCTTCATCCTTTCCAATCTACTTGTTTTGAATGATCCAATTTCCCACTGAATGTTTTGCACTCTGGAAAGTTCTCTCTTATCGCTCTTGAGTACTAAATGATAAAAATTCGACTCCATTTCCCTCGACTCCCCTTCACTGAGATATGGTGGGAATATACACATGCGCCAATCTTTGATAGATAATACCTGTATTTCGTATAGTCATCCAAGATTGGTTCATGATATGTTCATCACTTACTCGTATATTTCATTAATTCGCTTATTGGAGGAGGTGGAATTGAATCCATCAAGTTATCTCACAAGTACCATTTGATCTTCATCCCAATTAGAGACGTTGAATTCCTCTCTCTTATCTTTCGATCTCGTCTTCATCTCTTCGAATGTTGTTGTTTTTCATGATGATATTGCACTCTTGGTAGCATAGCTCTAAAAGTGGGTGGAATTCAACCTGAGGGCGGGCAGGTTTTAGTAAAACCTGCCCGACTTTTTCGATTCAAATTTTAAAAGTTCACATTATCGGACAGTTTTATTTACAAAAGCCCAAATAATATGTTATTTACTTTTTAAAACATGAGGCGAGTGAAAAGAAAACCTGCCAGAAATGTGTTTTAAAATTTCAACCTCAGATTCAATCTGTCCTCTTTTCCGTATTTTTCAAACATTCACAAAAGGGCTCAAAAGAACAATATTGTTTTGCGTCAGGTTTTAAAATGAATCCGGTTGACTAAGCAACCGTTTAAAACAATAATCTTGGCATTTAATTCAAAATTGGCCAGACGCGGCAGGTTTATAGCGTTGCCTGAGCAATTTCACGTCATTCCAAATTGGAAAATTGATTTCGTAAATTGGTAGTATGATATTTTTTTCGCACTTTCCCTTCATTTTACCTTTCAACAATAAAATATTAAGAGATTTTTGAGTTGTGCAGGTTTTCGTCGAACCTGCCCGTCTTTCAATCTTACTAGTAAGTATACTTTTTGAGCTATGCTTGGTAGTTAGCCATCATTAGTGTGGATAGACAGTCAATCACTTGGATTCATCTCCCTCCATCCTTTCTCTTTCCTCACAATTGCATCTTTCTCCCTCTTTCTTCTCTTCTCCCAATTTGTCGTTCAGTCCTGACTCTGCCCACTTTATTGCATGTACTTTCTCCTCCCTTTCTATCCATGCCTTCTCTGTTTCTCTCAACAATCCCATCCCACACCCAATGGATCATTTAATGTTCTTGGGGCTAGGACATTTTTCATGTGAGTATTACAGTACTATATACTTGACTATCCCTGTTTTCAGTAAGGGCGCAGCTTAGTGGATTATGTGTTTGGATGGTATAAATAGTGATGAATGCATCGGCTTCTTATTTCACAGTAAGAGCTCTGTTTGTTCCCTTTTGCTCCTCTTTCTTCTTCCCATTCTCAGCGATTTGATTGGTGTGCGACAAAATAGAGCGACGCAGTAGAAGGAAGAGACAGAAAGACGATAACTCTGAGTACATTCATATTCAATATTAATCTATTCCTCACTCTTCTTATTATTCTCTCCATATTTTTCATCTCATTTCCTAGTTCATTTCTATTCGTGTTCATCTTTTCTTCCATATTCATTTCGTGTGTCTCAAGAATTGAGTGGATAGAAGTGCTGTTAGATCGAATAATTATGTTCGCGAGAACAAAGGGTTATTCGCGAATAATGCATTCTTATTCGGGAATAGGATTATTCGATCTAACATCACTAGTGGATAGGAATAGTAGATTGTGTTTATAGATCGATTACGGGGTGGTACGGTAAATGTCCTCGACCTCCTCGTCTCCACACAATGTTTATCGATATCCGAGGCCAGCCGTCACCCCCAAATCAGCTGGTACAATTATAATTTATTAGTGTGAATGCTGATAGAGTAATGTAATTAATTGTGTTTTCGTATCACCTTGTTATATTTTCATCTTGGCGAAAGTCAGCTTACTTCTGTTTTAAAAAAAACACAGTTGTGTGAAATCCATCTCAAAATTATATATTATTCATTTAAGGTAAGCGAGAGTCTCCTTCAAGCTCACCCTACTCATCCAATAACAATAATGTAGGAATGGAGATGGAAGGTTAGTCAACTAATTCAGCTTTATTTATTGTACACTTAGTATCGCTGGTCTAGACGATACCACTCTCTAAGAATAGAATTATCTCTCGCCTAACCTCAAAACAAGTGATCATTTGACTCGCATAGGACGTCTCGTCTAGACCAGTGACACTAAACGCATCATAATTCTTATCAAAATTACTACACTTGGGATCGCAACCCTGATATGGACATGGTCGGTATTTCTCTGATCTCTCTCTCTCTCTCTCTCTCTTAGTTGTCATCGCCCATCGTCCATTCAGTCACTGTTATTGGATGGGTGGGGGAGCACTCTCTCTCTCCCTCTCCTCTTCCTATATTTACCCCTCGTCCGTAGTCGTCTGACCGTCCTCACTCTCACACCTGCTACCAATGGCTTCTCTCCGTTCACAGAGTCATCTCTCTCTCTCTCTCTCTCTCTCTCTCTCTCTCTTAGTTGTCATCGTCCATTGTCCATTCAGTCACTGTTATTGGATGGGTGGGGGAGCACTCTCTCTCTCCCTCTCCTCTTCCTATATTTACCCCTCGTCCGTAGTCGTCTGACCGTCCTCACTCTCACACCTGCTACCAATGGCTTCTCTCCGTTCACAGAGTCATCTCTCTCTCTCTCTCTCTCTCTCTCTCTCTCTCTCTCTCTCTCTCTCTTAGTTGTCATCGTCCATCGTCCATTCAGTCACTGTTATTGGATGGGTGGGGGAGCACTCTCTCTCTCTCCCTCTCCTCTTCCTATATTTACCCCTCGTCCGTAGTCGTCTGACCGTCCTCACTCTCACACCTGCTACCAATGGCTTCTCTCCGTTCACAGAGTCATCTCTCTCTCTCTCTCTCTCTCTCTCTCTCTCCTCCCCTCTCCACTCTACGACAACATGGAAGAGATACGAGAGATCACAACCAATGTCCATTAGAGTTGAGAATCTACAAATATATTCTAAGCATGCTTACGATCTTTAAATGAGCAGAGGCTCAAAATAAATGAGATATCATGGGAGTGGGAGAATATTGAATGATTACGAAAGTCGTCTGGATGGAATTCTTTTAATTCCTCCTTCCCCAAGTGTCTTTCTCTTCTCAGACCTCAGTCCTTCACGTTCCACTGTTTCTCTGAATACCCACTGTTTACTGTATTTTTGGATGGGGGAATAAGGCGTCATAACTATCCATTCCTTCTAATCTTTCTCTTCTTTTTTCTTCTTCTCTCTCTCTCTCTCCCTTCACTTCCATCTTCTCTCCTCCCTCTCTTCTCCTTCCCATCTTCAGTCATTCTATCTATGTCTCTTCCCGTCTCATCCTTCTTCCAATCCTCAATCACACTGTCCAACCATGCTAACTCTGCCTAAGAGTCGTAGAGGTACTGTAGACTGTATATAGTGTGTGATACGGTAGGTACTTCATGTAGTGTTCTTCAGAGTCATCATCTCTTTCTCCTCTCTCTTCTTCTCGTCGCCGTCATTATTCTGGAAGTGTCACCCGTCCGCCTTCCATTCTCAACGGAATTAGAGATCTTGTCATACGGTAAGTACAATTTAGTGATAGTGATACCGTAAGTGGACGGACATAAAATAACACCAACTCTAGGTGATGCTATAGGTGTAATTTAGTTATAGTGATAGTTATAGTGGTAGATGGAATTTAGCCAAACAAAGTGGGGTAGAACATAAATAACGATGATATTATCCATCTTATTTCAGACCGAGAAGTGAGAGTTTCGGAACGGCCCTCAAGAAAGGATTCATGAGAAGAAATCAAGTGAGTGAGATATTGAATTCATCTGAGAGCAAATTGATGAGACAATTATTGATTATGTGGAATAAAATATTGATATTATTGTAGACTCCGATGGATTGTGATTGTGAAGTGAAAGAAGCAGATGAAGCCTCCGATTTATATGGAGATGAGATCTCATTCAGACCAAGGAGTAATAGCTCGGTACCCTATTCCTTCTATTTACCATTGCTTGATATTGATGATGAGGGAGTTATGAGAGGAGATTGAGGGGGGGGGGGTGTTATTGTGAGATTGGTTGTATCTCTCGGTCCTCTCCTCCCCTCGAAGTCTCTCGTTTTCGCTACTTTTACACGATTATGGGATTGGTATTTGTTGAAGAGAAAAATATGGGAAGTGAATGAATGACCTACAATCGATAATCTCTCAGGATCTGGTGATAATGAGGAAGACATCGCGACCTTTGACTGTCGACGTCGTCGGGTCTGTCGGTGAGTACAGTAGATGGCCTACTCAATTTCAGTATATCAATCGATATTCGCAGATTCTACGAGTGATGCATATCGTCAATACATGCAAGTGGTCGACTGTTATGAGCTCGCCCCCTCTGCATCTACCGTAATCGTAATCGATCGGGAGATGAAGGTTCGTGCACTTTTTATGGTTTTTCGAATATTTCTCTTCGACTTCAATCCCGATGGGACTTCATTATAGTTAAATCGTGACAGTAACACCTGCTCGACATTATTCGACTTTGACCACACGTCGAGCTCACTTCTATCGAAATCCCTATTAGTGTAAACATAGTGAACTCGGACCTCAAAAAACAAGGATTTTCGATATTTTCAGCCAGGAATGGTCTAAAATTTCTCATTTATGCTTCAGATGGATTATGTCAAGGAAGCGCGTTAGTGTTCAAAGTGCCAGCGAATTTCGTCATCCCTACGCAATTTTGGATTTTCCACCTAAATCTGAGGAAACTTTAGAAAACTCCTTCACAATCTATCATGAAAAATTTCTTTTAATTTATAATGAATAATAAACCACATTGTATTGCAATATCTCCAACAGAACTTTAAATAAATAAAAATCAAATAAAAATGCAAAACTGCGAAGTTCCGAGTTTTTTCAGAAATTTTTAATTCGATAATGGAGAAATGAATCTCATGTTTTTGTACCTGAATTGATTATTGAGCATCATCTCTATGTTCACTTAAATTTGGGCATCTATCGTTTTAACATTCATCAAAATTTATTTAATCGAATACGAGTATATCAAAAACGCAATACCTTACATTTGCCTTTATTGCATCATCACTATGAAATATGCGAATATCTATCATATGATATTTGATAGGCTATGATTTTGTGGTCGTGGTACTGGAAAATATTTGTTCCTATAGAAATCCGTTCGTCTGAAATTTCCGAAAAACGAAAAGTGCACGAACTTCCCGGACACCCTTATATACTGGCGATGCAATTATATGGAGTAATTTGAGGTTGGCAAAGCATTCTCTGCTCTCTACGATAACAAAGTTGGAGCAGGACTCGTGTGGGATTCCAATCTGAATAAGGTGAGTGAATAATCGATAAAGAGGAAGAAATATCGATTACAGTACGGTAGGATATAACGATAGACCAAAAATTTCGTTCTAGGGACAACCCAGACAGCTTTTTGAGGTGAAATTTCAGAGAAAAAATCAAACATCATTTCAGTTCGTTTATGCTCGGCAGAGGCTGAAGAATTGATAAAATCAGACATTGTTTTCAATTTTTACCCTAAACCCCTAAAAACGAGACATCATTTGGGGCTTTCGAGAACAAACAGAGATCTATGAATATAACGATTGTGCTCTCTCTTTTCTCTCGGCATTCCTTATTTACTTACAGGTCGTATCAATCGTGAGTTGGAGTGATTTCCTCGTCTATCTCCAGAATGAAACTGCGACTGAAGACGGATATGTCAATGAAATTCTCTCTGAAAACCAACTTGTTACCGTAACCAGCAACACCAAGTATGAATATCGATTGATCATTGCATACAGTATTCTTCCATTCAGGATCCTCGACGCGTGTGAGGAGTTCATCTCAAATCGAGTTCATCGAATTGCAGTAGTCGATGAGTGGACGGGAGATGTCATGTATCTACTCACTATCAAGAGAGTTCTTCAAGCTATTCATAGACAGGTACCACTCCTCTCGATCACAAATCCTACTAGGATTCTACTGTACAATCCTACTAGGGAAAATGAGTGGGATTTCACTTGCATTGTTGATCAACATGTGTGTTTATGTCTTTTTGAAGTCCAAGTGGTTTCCTTATGGAATCCTACTTATTTTCCTATTAGGGCTCTACAGTCAAATCCTACTAGGATTTCTGAACCAGAGTACGCCTCTCTTCTCTTTTCTCTTCTCTATCTCCAATAAATATTCCTTCAGAATCGATCTCTCCACTTTGCCCAATGGCTCTCCATGAGTATCAAGGCAGCAGGAGTGGGGCGATGGAATGAGGCAGTGACTACGGTAGGAGATCTCATTGATCTCTTCTTCTACTCAATCGATATCAGGTCACGACATCGTCTACTCTATCTACAGTAATCGAGTACATGCTTGGCCATCGTCTCTCTTCTCTTCCAGTCGTCGATGAGAAAGGAAATGCGATTGACGTCATCTGCAAGAGTGATTTGGCCACTGCACTCAGGGGAATCTCCGATGCACAGGTTGGAAATTATTGTGCTCACTAAGGAAATTAAACACCAAATGTCGAGACGGAGAGTTTGAATCTCTAATTTTCGAGACAGTGCTCAAAAATGAGTGGCGCTCTTTCTCATTTTGGCACGCTCTCTAACATTAGAGTTTCAAAATCTCCGTCTAGACATATCAAGAGTATGTAGTTTTTTTCTCGTTTTGCGAGTATTTTCCATCTATCGATTGGATTTCTCCTCACTCTAATCCTGTAATTCTCAGTCGTTCTTCTCTTCGTGTACTGTGGAAGAAGCGCTGAGTAGATCGGGTAGATCAAGAGCTACATTTGCATATGAGAATGATCAGGTTTCGAAGGTGAACGCTGAAATAATGAATAGAATGATAATTGATATAATCTATTAAGATGCTGGATAGTCTGTTGTCTACTCATCATTCTCGTTGTATCTTCATTCTCTCCTCTTCTCATTCTATCGTCGCCTCAGTTTCTCTCTCTGATATTCTCCGATTCCTTCTCTATACCAACGACAGTCGACCCTCTCCTTCTCCCCTTGTGAGTATCACTATTATAAGTTCACAAACCAGTTGTCCATTTCATGAACATATGAGGCCGTTTGCCTAAGAGTCGAACATTTCCCGGTACAGCGAAAAAGTGAAGATTTGAGATAATACCTGTTTTCAGCTCATTTGCGTGGCACGGGCTTTCCTCTGCGTCTCTGCCCTAATCCGATTACAATGTCTGGAGGGGGCGGGAGGGGTGACCAGAAAACAGGGAGAGATTCTTTGAAACACAAATGAACGTTGTGTGAAAATGATTAGGTTTCGAACGTACACATTTCAACCGGATGTATCTTTCCAACCAGAAAAGGTATAGAGATGAAATTTTGAGGTGATGTAGAAACTCCATCGACGAATATGTTAATGATATTTAGGTTTGTTGATTTGATGTTTTGTTACGTAGGGATGACGCAATCGCAAATATAGTTGCTGCGCCTTCGCATCTTGGCCGGTCGCAAACAGATTTCTCGGCTTCTAGACAAGCTTCAAATTCGAAGAAGACTTCGACTTCTAGTACGACCAAAGTTAGGCTCACGAAGATTGATGATTATTCAGATAACGCGGGAATAAATGGAATTATCGGGAGTCGAAATGTCATTATTAAGAAGTGATGATGCGACATTTCAATGGTAGTATTTCAGATTCGATTATTATCCGTGGGGAAAATTTTCCGGTCATGGCACTTCGAATTATGATAATTGACATAGAATGAAACTCTATGCTAGAGAATCGTGCTCTCCATAACGTCTAGAAAAAAATCATGTTCCAGCTTTGACTTTGACAAACGGTACTGATCTGGAATGAAAAAAAGTTTCCTTTTGTACTATTTATATCGATTGTCCTTCTATGTACACTGTCACCACACGAGGTATCACAAAAAAACGCGGGAATAAATAGAATTTGTCGGAAAATTGTCTCAGAGCAACTAATCAACTCTGCAATTAAAATAAATTTAAAAATTTTAAAAAATGGGCAGTGGCCGAAGGTGTATCTTTCCTAAAATTGATCGGCATCGGAATCATCAGAAATCATTGCGGGCATCACGTTGGTCTTGAGAACGAGTCTATAGCTTGTCTAAAAGCCGAGGAACGTCTATGTCTACGTCTACGTCTCTTGGCCTTACTTAGAAGAAAGAAGGAACGTCTATGCGATCTCGATGTTGCAGCAATGTTTTAGCCAAGAGATAACTGCCTCACTGAGGCGCCCACCCATTGGGAAAGGGGAATGGCAGAAGCGCAACGACCTCTTTCGATTGTTCTAACTCATATTGCGCAACGATTTCAAAATGCGAGGAAAAAATAATGATCCTGCGGCTTCGATGCCAAATCGTCTTAATAACCGCTGATGTTTCAAATCAATTCTTGAAGTTTGAACAGAGTTGCGCTTCTGTCATGCCCCCCCTTTACCTTTTCAGCCAAGATGCGAAGGCGCATCTATCATCATGGCAATTAGAACAATATTCTGACAAGTTCTTACATAAATTTGTTTCTAGACCGATTTATTGACATTGGGAAAAATCATGAACTTCGAGAACCCCGTGAAAATATTCAAAATCCATTTTTTCCCGGACGCGGGAGCTATCGACTAAGTGGAGAATGAAGATATGGAAATGAGAATTATACTAGCAGTTAGAGAAAGTATTTTCTCACAAAATGCTCAGGGCCGATTTTTCGATTTCATCCTAATTATTTTATTAAAAAATCAGAAAGTCTGGAAACCCCGCGAAAACAGCTAAAAACGGCTGTTTTCCGCACGCGGGAGCTATTAACTCCATGGAGTTGGAAGATATGGAAATGAGAATTATACTAGCAGTTAGAGAAAGTATTTTCTCACAAAATGCTCAGGGCCGATTTTTCGATTTCATCCTAATTATTTTATTAAAAAATCAGAAAGTCTGGAAACCCCGCGAAAACAGCTAAAAACGGCTGTTTTCCGCACGCGGGAGCTATTAACTCCATGGAGTTGGAAGATATGGAAATGAGAATTTTACTAGAAATTAGAGAAAGCCTTTCCTCACAAAATGCTCAGGGCCGATTTTTCGATTTCGTTCTTATTTTCATGCAATAATTTGACATACTTTCTTGATATCAGGGATAAGAAAATTCTCTCTATCTTTCTTCTAACTGAGTCATTTAACGTAGTTTTCGGATATGACATGGGGAAACACATTCTCTACCTAATACCGTTTTCACCTTGTCTCTAGCTGCTCTCATTTCTGAGTTATGAGCTTGCAACTGAATCTCAGAAATCCGACATGTAAATTAGCATCGATTTACTCTGGCCGCTCTCGCCGCTCGCTAATCCCCCAGAGACTCGCGCCACGCAAATGAGCATTCTTCCCCCGCTTGACACGGTGTGCCGCGCAAGCTCGGGGATGAGGAATCAGAGTGAGATTACATGCAAATTGCAGTGTTCTCTCGCAAAATTGGTGATTTGAAGCTCATACTGCCTCACTTAAAAATTCATAACTTGGTTTGGCAGACCTTAAATGTCACCAAATGTTTTTTCAGAGATAGTGGCAACCTCTCCGAGGGATGACCAAAATGCCGTAGCCCGGCTTTTGTTAGGACGCGAGTTACTACTTTTTTCTAAGTAGTTAAAGATATATTTAAATTTTGAAAATCACAGAAAGTTTACTCATGGAAAATGAAGTAGTCTCTTTTACAACTTTGGCGTTTCCTTCACGCGATCTCCAGCTGTGTCCGATAAACCAGTAAATAGCCAGATCTTCAGAGCTCAAGATTGAGCTCCAATGAAATTTGCATGCCACAATATTTGCCCAGTGTTTCCAGCCTACTGATGTACACTGAAAACCGATATTATCTCAAATCTTCACTTTTTCGCTGTACCGAGACCTGTTTCTCATTGTCTGATTCTTACGCAAACGGCCTCATATCATTTTAAATATGTAATGCCGTATCACTTAATATCGATTGATATAATTGCAGACGACAATGATATCTCCATCGGGTACTCTCTTCACGACGCCATCATCTATGTGTCCCTCTCCCCTCTCTTCTCCTCTTTATCTCAACGTTGAATCATCCTAAGGAATGAAATCCATTTTTGTCTATTCTTTCATATTGACTAGAAGATATCTCTCATTGTTGTTTATAGTCTTATCTAATGAGAGGAATGACCAATGGCATTTTCCCTACTCTTGTTGCATTTATTCTCCAATTGTTGTCCCTTATGTACAGTACTCTTCTGATTCGTCTATATTGATCCCCCGTAGATTTGATACTTTCTCCGTCCTCCTTTCCATTTTCACAATTGGTTCGTTGTTTTTAACTCGAAGTGTACAATATGCCTCCATTCGTCTATCGGTCGATGTTTTCCCTTCCTTCCAACGGGTGAGTGAGTGACTCCCTCTTCCCCCTTTCACACGATCATCATCCCTATGCAATGCTATCTCTTCTTGTTATTTTCTTCACCCGCTGTTGACTGCTCAATGAATGTTTTTGTTTTCTTCTTCGACCGATGACTCGTCAAACACGAGGGCAGAGGAAACAAACAAGCCAGTCAGCTAAAATAACAAGGATCATTCGGAGAGTCAAAGACAAAAATGGGTATGTGAAATATGTATCGGTCCGTTTCCTCGAGAGCGAGTCTTCACTTTTGCACATACTTTTAGAACAAAAATACTTTATCTACTCTGGATATCTGGTGTAAATACTGGACATATAAACGAGTCATGACGATCATTGTTTTATTCTTCATTTCCTTCTCAGTTCTTCTTCGTAGAAGGTTTCCTGAAACAATTTCCTAGAGTAAATACTTACAATATAACTCTCACTTGATGGCGGGGATGGGCACGGCCGATTTCCTCTTGTAGTACTCATCCAACATCGACTCGGGAATTCTCTGCAGAACAGTTCATCCACAAAGTCAATCCAATTCAACTCTGAGCCTACAAAAGACTGCTTGATAAGCCAACCTTTAGCATTGTTCGTGGCATCATTCTGAGAAGATTCCAAGCGAGATCAAGAGATTCCGTGATTGTCCTCTTCTCGTCCACACCTCAAATATATCCATACATTCATAATACAAAAAATAGATTGTGATGATGGGGAGAGAGTGGAGTTTGATCACCTTGGTTGACGAATGAATTCTCAAATTTGCCGAGGAATTCAAGTAGAGTGAGATCATCCTGACCAAGTGCTTCTTCTCCAACCACAGCCTGTCAATTTATTGTACTCAAATTAGTCTTTATTCATCTATTAACTATTTCAATTAATCGTCATGTACATCAAAACGACCAAAATAATGAGTGCTTACCTTCATAGCTCTGACATCTCTTCCCATTGCATAGCATGCATACAACTGAGCAGAGACGTAAGCGTGATCTTCCCGGGTACTTCCTAATCATATCAAATATCATCATCCTCTCAATAAATACCCATCCTCACCAATTGCATTCTTCATCAATCTACTCAATGAGGGAAGGACGTTGATGGGAGGGAAGATTTGTCTGTATACATCCTCCATTAATAATAATCTCAATAAAGTCGTCAACCTGTTGTGCAGTTGTCTATCTACATAGATCTGTCCCTCTGTGATGTATCCAGTCAGATCGGGGATTGGATGGGTGATATCTACAATTGAATATCGATTGGTTTCCCACTTCCCCTTCTCTCACCGTCATTAGGCATAGTGAGAATGGGAATCTGAGTGATAGATCCTTCTCTTCCTTCGACTCGCCCCGCTCTTTCATAGATGGTTGCTAGATCAGTGTACATGTAACCAGGGAATCCACGACGACCGGGAACTTCCTCACGGGCGGCTGACACCTGATACACAACAAGTACATTCAAAAGTCGTGCCGTACTCTCAAAGCATCAAGAGCTACTTTACCGTAAATGGGCAGCATGCATCAAGACTTTTTTGCAATATGCCTAGAATCATAGGTCGAAAGGTACGTAGAAAACGACGAAAGCAACCCGAATTTTGAGAATTTTTGGTGAAAAAAAATGAAAACCCAATCCGCACTTTCGGTTTTTATGCCCAGTTTTTGTCAAACCCAACCCGCATTTTCGGGTTTTCATGCCCATTTTTGACAAACCCAACCCGCATTTTCGATTTGCCGCAACACACCCTTTCGACCTAAGCCTAGAGTGCTACCGTAGCCCACTGTAGAACTTATTACTGAAAACATCTCAATTTTGTCAATATAGGCATTTGCAGCGAACTCCCGCAAAATGGGTTCCTAAGTGTAGGGTGGATCCTCATGCCTGGATCCTCATGCCGTACCTATCCAAGAGTGGTCTACAGTACCTCTCTCAATGCCTCAGCATATGCAGTCATATCAGTCATGACAACGAGAACGTGTTTGCCACACTGATAGGCGAGGAATTCTGTAATGCCAAATATAACTCGATAATGAAAATGTGCAGTACCTGCAGTGGAGAGTGCGATTCTAGGGGTGAGAACTCGTTCGATTGGAGGATCCATTGCGACATTGATGTACATCACGACGTTAGACATCGAACCTGCACGAGATTACAATTTTAAAGTGATTAGTCCCGGCTACAGTAATTCGAAAACGTTAAATCAGGTGAATAAAATCGCAATACACGAAAAGACAACGTGCCAAAAAATAAAAACGCGGACTGATTTTACGATTTTTGCCTGAGGTATCGAAAATATGAGTAGAATTTTTATTTTTCTTATTCAGATCTTGTCAATGCTGATTTTTTTTCTTGAAAAATTATCGTCAAAAAAATCAAAATGCAACCAGTCTCTTCACTGAAACGTTCCTATTTATTAGTGTTGTTCGCTCGAGCGTTCTTTTGGAGCGCTCGTCCCTCGAGCGGTGGTTCTCATTTCGCTCTCGAGCGCTGGTCTCTCGCGAGCGATTTTGCATATCGCCCGCGAGCGACCGGCGCTCGAGAGAGAAATGAGAGGGGGTTTCTCGCGGAAGAGCGCTCGTCGCTCGCGAGCGATCCCCCTTTTTGTGAAGGAAAGGGGGTCATGGGTGGTCGAAAAGGGATGGAGGGCAGGGGGGAACTACGAATAGGTTTATGGTCCGAATACTGGGTGGCTGTTGGTACGACCAAAAGCCAAGTGTCCTACTGTAGTTTAACTGCGGAGGCCCCTCAACGAAAACAAAGTACAGTAATCCACGTTATCGTAACTCGGAAATGTGAAATTGTGAATTTGGATCGGGGTATGTCATGAGGTAGACCCAGTAGCTATTCGTGGAGGGTATACGGTAGCTATGGTGTGGTATCGCCGGCTTCAGTACTCCTACAGTAACTTCGGATGTTTGCAGAAGTAGACCTCGGGCAACCACTGTCAGAGGAGCATACCATACCGAATCTATCATATCCGTGGTTACGGTAACGTGGATTACGGTACTTTGTTTTCGTTGCGGGGCCTCCACAGTTATGCTACAGTATGACACTTGGCTTTTGGTCCCCCCCCCTTTCCTTCACAAAAAGGGAGATCGTTCGCGAGCGACGAGCGCTCTTCCGCGAGAAACCCCCTCTCATTTCTCTCTCGAGCGCCGGTCGCTCGCGGGCGATATGAAAAATCGCTCGCGAGAGACCAGCGCTCGAGAGCGAAATGAGAACCACCGCTCGCGGGCGGCGAGCGCTCGGAATAACATCACTACTATTTATCACTTAAAGAAGGCCTCCCACGAATATTTGGTCACATAGACTGCCAACGTAGTGTTGTTGGGGGCGCTCACCCGAGCACATTGCAACGGATCCGAAATTCTACCGTAATCTATAAATCGATATATTGGCGCTCAAATGGCCGCGAAGGTACCAAGAATCGACAGGCAACACGTGCTAGGACCAGAAGATAGGAAAATAAACGGAGGAAAATGAAGCTGCCAACGATATAATAATGTTTCCCCCTATGGATAATATCGGTTTTCATAAAAAAATATAAATTAGAAAATTGCCCCTAATGCTAGTGTGCGCGCTCCATTATTGGTCGCATTTTTCAGGTGTACTGTATTTGGCTTATCGAAAAAAATATGGAGCGCGCACACTAGCATTAAGGGCAATTTTCTAAGCATTCCCTTGCGAAAATTATTATATTTTTTATGAAAACCGATATTATCCATAGGGGGAAACATTATTATATCGTTGGCAGCTTCATTTTCCTCCGTTTATTTTCCTATCTTCTGGTCCTAGCACGCGTTGCCTGTCGATTCTTGGTACCTTTGCGGCCATTTGAGCGCCAATATATCGATTTATAGATTACGGTAGAATTTCGGATCCGTTGCAATGTGCTCGGGTGAACGCCCCCAACAACACTACGTTGGCAGTCTATGTGACCAAATATTCGTGGGAGGCCTTCTTTAAATCGGTATTTTTGAATGAGGTAGGTTTGCTGTAGTCGGGAATACAGTAAATGAGGTACATAGGTCGAAAGGGAGTATTGCGGCAAGTCGAAAATGCGGGTTGGGTTTGTCAAAAATGGGCATGAAAAGCACAAAAAATGCGGGTTAGGTTTTCATGTTTTCACCAAAAATTCTCAACATGTGGGTTGGCTTCGTCGTTTTAACTTACCTTTCGACCTATGATGCGATATATATCTCAGTGATTGCCAACTCGAGATCCACCTCATACAAAAATTTCGAATAAATTCGAGATGCGGTAGCATTTATAAAGTATCCAGACCACGGTAGTTAGGCTACCGTAGGACACTTTGGGGACAGAGGGAAGAGAGGGAGAGTTTCACTTGGAAAATGACTTCATAATTTTAAAAATCGATATGACAATCTCCCCAATTTTATTCCATATCATTTCCCTTCTCGATCAATAATACACTTACCGTGTTCCTCTAATTCCTGTTTGAATAGTCGTGCTGTCTCCATATTCACTCCCATTGCAGCAAAGACAACGACGAAATTTGATTCTTTTCCTTTTTCCTCTCCCACCAGACCTGAGACGATGTTGTACTCTACCACTTCATGCAGACATCATCCTTACCCTAATTCTTTGATAATATATTTGAAAATAACACTTACAGGACTGTCTGATGATTTGAAGTGCCACTTCATTATGTGGAAGGCCGGATCCGGAGAATATTGGGATTTTCTTAACCATGTACATTTACCCTTCAACCTCAAAGGGACAGTAAAGGCACCGTTGAATTCCCGCAAATTTCAAGGTCTCGCCACGACTTTCGGCCCGTTGGTAGAAACAAAAGCATAGGGTGGGTATCGAACACGCGACCTCACGATTGCTAGGCTAACGTTTTACCGCTGCTCCACTTGGGCTGATATCCGATATGGCGCACACTATCTCTATCCCTACGTCGCTCATGGAAATTGGATCAAATGAACAAGAATTTGTGTGTTTACTGTCCCTTCAATATCTCCACTTACGGTACCTGTCCTCTCGCAATCGAATTCATGACATCAATGGTAGAGATTCCCGTCTGAATCATCTCAGAGGGGCAGATTCTCGAATACGGATTGAGTGATTCTCCATTCACATCGACAAACGACTCTGCCAGAATCTGCGGCCCCTTCAATATCGATTGGATAAATCAATCAATATCACGTGTATTCTCGTATCTCGACCATTGAATAGCATGAATAATCACGCAGGGGTGTCATTCTGTTCTATCCCTCCTTTCCCCCCCTCTCTCCCTTTCCCTTCATTTGAATGTCTCTGTATGGGTGGGGAGAGGGACACGTTATGATTTCCCTTCTCATCTACAGAAACGACAAAAAGTGTTCTCTCGCCGTTCAATCGATGGTCCTCTCTTTTCGTGCCAATATTCTCCTCTTTCCTCTTTCGTCCACTTCCCCCTTCATATATTCCATTTCTAATTCCATCACATAGAAAGACAACGACACCTTGCATTCATATAGATAGGGAGAGTATACATACATCCGCAACGTCTTCCCCTTTTCCTTTTACGGATTACAATCCCTAGGTTTATTATCTCTCATGTATTATCATTGATGTCACAATGACCAGTCTAAGATGGCTTTCACTAGACATTCGATTCATTCATCCTTCAGCTGTTTGTCAGACTTCTCACTCTTGCTTTAGTCAGTTTCTTCTCGGGTCGCCCCTTTGAACAAGAGAGGCATTCGTTCTTTCGTCACTTTAACGTGAATCACCTTTTCTCTCTAACCATTCTAGGAAGATGTGCGAACATTTTTAAAAAAAAACACTAGCAAAGAAAGCAGGGACACACATGTCTATTTTGAGGGAAGAATCGTTCTATTATTCAGCAATGGAAACTAATTAGAAATAGTCACGAAAGGGGAGATTAGTTGTCTCAATCTCGAAATCAAGAATCGCCCCAAGGGACTTCCCCCCTTCCTTCTTCATTCTCAATGAACTCACATTGTCCATAGGCTTTCCAATTCCATTGAAGATTCTTCCCAATGAGTCCTCACTGACGGGACATCTGAAGCGAAATAATATTCTCATGTCGGGCTTTATATCTCACCTCAGAATATCTCCCGTAAACTCGCAAGTCGTAAAGAGGGCATCAATACCAGAAGTACCTTCGAACACCTCAAAATTGCATAATGTTACCGTTGTATCAATTATTGTTACCTGTACGATAGCCTTATCAGCGAGAACTTCCAACACTTGTCCGATGCGTTTTCGACCATCCTTTGTTCGCACAAAAACGATCTCGCCTTGCCGCGCAAATTTCACCTTGCTGACAGTCACCAGTGGGCCATTGACAGCCGAAATAGTGTTGTAATCTGTGATTTGTCTTTCAATAATAAACAAAACAACGCGAGAACTTACGTATGTGTGGATTCAGGTTGGCAGGCAAAAAATCATCTAAACCTGCTGCAGAGAGAGTCGCCATTGCAGCTGAAAAGAGCGGGAAAGTTAGGCATAATCGCCAGTCATCATTCGTAGGACATATATTCAACACGCCACGTGGAAAACGACATATAAACATCCAATATTTAGCAAATCATCAAAAGAGATACAGTGCATGAAATATCGTAATTATTTAGGTCTTAAACAGAAAACATTTAAAAATTGGCGCGAAAACTGGCCGTAATCATTGATTAAATCATTTCCGGTTTTCATGTCTGTGTTTCGCTAGCTTTTTCTCTCGCAATATTGAACGTATTTTTATTATTTTATTACCATCAAATGTCGTTTATTGCAAATGCAATTGGCAATATCATATATTCGTCAATGAGCGAGCATTTCAGATTTAGTTCTCCAATAAACCACCTTTTTTCCAGCATGTATTCTAACAGCGATTTCGATTCTTCTTTAGACGCTAGTGCACTACAGGTGAATAACAACGTCTTCAACCTAGCTCACATGAAATCTATCATTATCTTTTGCTGATGATTGAGGGTTCGGGAAGCTCCCAGATGGTTGCTACATTAGCGACTTTTCCCTCCTATTTCATTTCTTATCTTTCAGGAAGTCAGCAACGACGGAAGTTGCGATATCGGATCAACTGGGTGCGTATCTCTGGATTAAAAGGGGTGTAAATTCACATTGTTTCAGATCTAAAAAGTCTGAGCAGCCCGAGATTTCATCTCTCTTCGGTGAGTTCGTAAGCACTATTTTACCTGCTCAACAATCCATCTCAGCTCCCTGGAACACGTCGAAAATGTCCACTATGAGTGATAATGGAAAAACAAGAGAAGTTCTCGAGGTATTTTAACTGAGTATGAACATAATTGATTAAAAAAAATGTCTCACTCAGGACGATGAAGAGTATATAGACAATCGTATCTACATTTCAAACATTCCATTCAGTTACACTTCGGTCGATCTTGAGAAGATCTTCTCCAGGTACCCTCTTATCACGAAATGGAGACTAACAGAAAAGTTAATTTCAGTTACGGCAAGGTAATTTCCGCTCAAGTAGTGACAAACGAGAGAGGATCGAAAGGATTCGGATTCGTAACTCTCGATACTGGAGTGGGATGTGATCTAGCGAGAGAAGGATTGGATGGAAGCATTATGGGAGGAAGAAAGATCGAAGTACATCTATTACTATTTCGTCATTATTTCGCGCTAAAAATCTTCCCTTTCCTAACGTTTCTCTTATATCAGGTGAAGAAAGCGCGTCAGATGCAGCATGGTCGTCCCTTTCCTGGTGGATATCAACCGAAAGTAGGCAATGCAAGGTAGTCCCCGTTGCACGATAAGTACTCTGGTACAAAAGGAGTGATTTGAGGAGTCTTCTTTCTCCTTCTCTTCTCTATCCTGCTGAATCGGCCGCCCTTGCGGGACTCCCCGCTATTCTTGGTAAGCCACAAATATCGCGCACATAACATTATTAGAAAAGATCGGTAATTCCGCGGCGAATGCGCAAAATAAGGACGTAATATCATTGAGAAAAGAAGGATGAGACTATTATTTCGCAATTCTCCAACGGGGAAGTTCCACATGGTATTTCCTCTCTCTTTCTCTTCCATCTCATATTTCACCACTCATAGGGGGGCTGGAGTGTTGCTAGCAACAATACCCTCCCGCTTTTGACCGAAAATAGTCGAAATTATACTAAAATTTGCACATTCAAGAAGTTTAATCATAATGAGAACGGAAATGAAAGTGAACAAAATTTCTTACAGTAATCCTAGCAATTTGTGTGGTATCTATGAGCCATCTTCATGATTTCCTTTTCATTTTTTCGCCAAATTTTCAAAAAAATTTTTTTTTTAAATTGCTGAACGAAGTTCATTTCTTCTCATTTTTGGCACAGTCTAATGAATTTCAGCTACTATTGTCCCCATGTAATTGGTTTCATGAATAGCTGTTCCGTTTTCGCTGCGGGTGTGTCCATTACACAATCGCGCGATATCGCAGCAAGGATGTAGCGATGGACACACCCGCAGCAAAAAAAAATACTCGTCCAATTTCTTCCAAACAAAAAAAGCGATTTCTTATCAATAAAAAATAAGGCTGTGGAAAGAATTGACATCATTGAATGTCGGCTAAAATTTTACTCTATACCTTGAGCGGAAAAGTGAGAAAAAATATGTTTTATCATGATGTTTTGTGGTATGTCCCTCCCGGGTTTTCGCTCCGACCCTCCCGCTTTTGAGTTCCCAGCAACATTACCTGCCCATGTATGTCACCACTCACTCTTTCAGGTGATCATGGATTCAATCCACTGGCTGCAATGCAAGGCCTCTCCAATCCAGCAACTGTACAGGTTCATATACCTTCATTCTGATCAATCGATATGTTATCTCCTTCAGTTGATGGCTCAGATGCATCTCGCTCAGCTTCAGTCGATGCAAACTGCTCATCTCCTCAATATTCTCTCTTCACAACAGCAATCTGCTGCCATGGGTATTCATTGTTATTAATCTGTTCTCAATCGAGTCGTTCTATTCTGTGCAGGTGTGGGAATGGGTCAGAGTGGTCTTCCACTTCCGAATCCTCTTCTCAATTCACTAATGAATCCTCTTGCCATGACATCACCCATCAATCCATTTGGAGTGAGTTTCTTCTCATCTTTCACTGAGTTTATTCTATGCTCTCTCTCAGATGGATACGAGTCTTCTTCTTCGTCAGAATGCTAATCTCAGTGGATTCACTCAGTCGATGGTCAATCAGGTGAGTAGAATGGAAGTGGTTGTTGGACACACGTGGGCACGGTCACCCGGGGCACACAATTTTTGGGAAACCTTGCGGAAAACGTCCAAGATGTGGAAAATTGAAGGTTTAGTTAGTTGGTCAATGCTGGGAGCACAGTGAAAACGTGCGAAACCGGGGATGGGAACACTGTGTAAAAATATCTATGATTTCCTGCCCTCGTATGTTGTTGAATGAGTTATGCTGCGCAAATTTCATGGGGTGCAAGGTGCAAAACAGTTTTATGCACCCTTTCATAACTTTTTTCCTAGTGAAGCTACAACTTCCAAACTTGATACAGGGATTGCAATCCACGTTTGGAATATTTTCCTTTTTAATTGGAGAGAGTTTGTTCAGTTTGAGCTGAGTTACACGAGTTTTCCACCTTTTGATGGGGAAATTTCCCCGAAGAAATTAGCGCAGCATAAAATTTTTGATTCAGACGGATCCTCTTGCTTCTCTCTTCCCTTCTCTTGATTCGACTCCATTCGATTCTCTCAATGGAGCTTTCATCCGTCAAGGAGGTAATCTCTTCTGATTCCTACTCCTGTCTCTTCCTCTCTTCTCTTCCCTTGCTCTACTCTGTAATACAGAATCACACTGTTGATATATATACACATCATGTATCATTTGTCTCCTAATGGATCCATCATAAGCTCTCGATGCCCAGTTTCTCCATTTCTCACTGTATTTTTAAAATAATTCTATGACTGCATGTGAATAGTATGTTAACAAGTAGTGGTTTGACGTTATCTTCATAATCACATTCCTTCTTCTCATATCACTATCGGATCCCCCCTCCTTGATCTACCTCTTTCTTTTATATGCCGGGTACTGTATTATCTCCGAGTACACAATCAATAACCACGACGTGATTACAAATGAATGCATGGTTTGGATAGAGTATGGTATGGAAATGGATTGAATGAATACGCAGAGGTACGGAATGTAGTGCATGGCGGGTGGTTGTCATATCAGGTGTAGTGCCCTCTTCATCTGGTGTGTCGATGGGTGGAGTAACGAGAATGATGGCACCTCCCTCTCTCTCCTTCGAAGCATCTACCAATAGGAAGAGAGGAGCATTGGAGTCTCTTGTGTCTCTTGCTCCCAAGAATGGTCGCTTTGTCTGATTCCCCCATACCATTCCCTCATTTGACCTACCCCCGATCGATCAATTCCCTCTTTGTCTAACCGGCATGATCTCACCTACCATCCCTTGATTTACCCTTTTCCTTCTTCATAATCACTCATTCATTCATCATCATTACCTCAACTGAGACATCACACATTTTCACATTGCGTTATTCTACTTCTACCAATCTTCATCCATTTATTCACTCTCTTCCCATTGTGAAGGTTCTAGTTTTCTAAATAGTATCAATAGTAAGGTAGAATAACAGAATATCGTTGTTTTACGCACTGGCCTATCGTAGCATGTTAATATATCGATCAATTTTGTTATTCCCAATTGCCTTTTTCTCACTGTGAGCATGACCAATTCCTCGATGTACTCGATTAGTCCCATCGTTTATTCATATGTTCACCCCGCATGATCCATTGTTATTCTTTCTGTTTCGGGAGTTCTGTTCCATCATTTCACCTCATTTATCCCTCTTCTCGAAGTTCCCTCTCGTTGTGAATCAATAAAGATAAATTTAGACATTGTGTATTTCAACAATCTATGCCTATGGTGCAACACGCAAGACTTTGCGTAGACTCGAGATAAACTATTCACGAAGTCTAGTGCAGGTAATGGAAATAATCATTCGCTTTCGATCTGCATGCTACTGAAATATTATTCCCTTTAATTTTCTGAGCATATTAGTGTCATTATCGTAAGATAAGCTTAAGTCAACAGCTAAGTAAGGATCTAGGGTAGCGCTGTTATGGTCGGACATCGATGTCTGCGATTCGGTCGAAACCTTGCATAATGAATACCTGAGGGTATGATGATGGCATAATACAACCCCTATTGGCGCATATTCATGAGATACGGAAATGGCAGCTTCTCGAAAATTGGAATATGAAATTTTCCCGAGGGGTTTCGGAAACTTATAAATACTCTATTAAATAGTGAATAATATTCTCAAAATTCTTCTTTTCGTTTTTGCTGCGCTTTCACGGCACTTCTCTCAAGTTCTTTCAAAATGACATTCAGGAAATTGTAGCTGCATGCTGCAGTTGATTGCATGCAAGAAACCTCAGTTTTAAATAGCAAAAATATGAACAAACTCCGAAAAAAGAGAAAATATTTTTTAATAGTATACTGTAGCTATTCCCGAGTCTGTCAGTCGTCGCGAGCGGTCCCTCTCCATTTCTCTCTGATGGAGAGGGGAAGTTTCCCTCAATTTCCCTCGCCTATGCCATCGACTACGCAACAAGATCGGAATCTCCATCCGGACTGGTCACCGTGTGATGGGTATGCCTACATAAGATGGTTGGTCCCTCAGTTTCTAGACTCGATGAATCTCCTTCTGAGATTGATGATTTGAGTTTGGTTGACGCGGATTCAAGAAAGCAGACACCATCTTTCTTTATTACAACGCAAAATCTTCAACGTCAAGCTCGCGAGATCACTATTCTTTCTCCAGCCAATAATTCTGGGTCTGTGATATGGAAAGAAGACCAATCTCGACGCTCAATACTGGACAAAATAAATCATTCTAAAGAAGACCATCGACCACGTCTGAAACCTATATGAAACCCCCATCTTGATCAGCGCCCCTAAAGCGACACTTATAAATTTGTATTTGTACTGTAGCTAAAGATGCGAATTTAAAATTCTTTTTCCTCGTTTTTTTCAAATTTGTTCATCTTTTTGCTATTCAAAACTGAGAGTTCTTGCGTGCAATCAACTACAGGATGCAGTTACAATTGCCTGAATGTCAATTTGAAAGAACTTGTGCCGTGAAAGCGCAGCAAAACGAAAAGAAGAATTTTGAGCTGCTACAGTATACCAATCAATATTGCCGATCAGGGACACCCTTTCCGGGCTTATAGTAAATTTGGGGCTTATTTTTAGGCGTTTTCTCATGCGAACTAATAACCAGCAGTCTCATCCGCGTCGAATAAAAACATAAAAAATATCGAAATTGTTCCTTGGTCGTTAACTTGTTATGACAGGTATCACCAGAGATTGCATGAGGTCGGGAAAAAATTTCAAAAAAATATTTTTGATTTCGATCAAACTTTTATGTTAGACTACTCTGGAGACAAGAATTTTATATATCCAGGTCCCAGGTCCCAAAACCAGGTTTTAGTAATTTCCCGGTTCTGAAGCCGGAATCGACGTAACTTTGTTCACAGACACGCTACAGAGCTCTGGAAAAGCACAAAATGAGCGCAAAATTATGGGGAATAATTCTTCTTTTCAAACCTTTGTGCGACATCTTCAGAGAAAAAAGTTTTCAAAAAAATTCTAAACAATTTGTTTTCAAAAATTAAAATTTTTTTCCAAAGGTGGAAGTGAAAAGAGAGGTACTCATCTTCTAAAAGAGTAACTCATTATGGGTAAGAAAAAAATTTGAAACTTGAAGTTTAGGTAGGGCCCCTTGGCCGAAAAATCGCTCTGAACCTTGGAAACCCACGTTTTTCGTGTTTCCCCCTGATGTAAACGGTTTTCACAGATATTAATTCATGCTACGTTAATGAAAAATTAAATCGCTGACGTCAAGTAAAGCATAATATATATATATATATATAATTGAGACACTGAGACACTGTGGTTGGGATATCTACCTCGGAGGGAAACGAAAAACGAGGTTTTCCAAGGTTCAGAGCGATTTTTCGGACAAGACGCCCTACCTAAACTTCAAGTTTCAAATTTTTTTCTTAGCCATAATGAGTTACTCTTTTAGAAAATGTGTACCTCTCGTTTCACTTCGACCTTTGGAAATTTTTTTTAATTTTTGAAAAAAAATTTTTTGACAACTTTTTTCGATGATGCAGCACAAAGGTTTGAGAAGAAGAATAATTCACCATAATTTTGCGCTCATTTTGAGCTCTTCCAGAGCTCTGTAGCGTGTCTGTGAACAGAGTTAAGTCGATTCCGGCTTCAGAACCGGGAAATTACTAAAACCCGGTTTTGGGACCTGGGACCTGGATATATAAAATTCTTGTCTCCAGAGTAGTCTAACATAAAAGTTTGATCGAAATCGAAAAAAATAATTTTGAAAGTTTTTCCCCAGGGGTCGGTTTTCATGCAATCTCTGGTGATACCTATCTTATCTAATATGCGCCCTTTCCCCTCCCATCCCATGTGACATCAATGACAAGAGAAAGGAAATTACTTTGTCATACAACTACAATCCCGTAATGTGTATACAGTAGCCGCCAATATTGTGTCACCTCTACATTTTTCGAATATATCTTTATTCAAACTTATCGAATCTTTCTAATTTTTTGAGAGTGATTGGGATTTATGATTGCCGATGATTTCTTATAGAGGAGGTCGGTCAAATATAATCTTGCGACCACTTGCTGCATACTCCTTTACATGCTGCAAATTCGAATTTTCAGTTTTCTCTTTGGCTAAATTCAGAATTGCTGGCTATATCTGAATAGGTACGCTAGTCAAATAGAGGAACATTAGGGCTTCTCAATCCACTACTTGGATAGGGTCTCAACTTCCTCTCCAGTCGAGCTGCATGTGCTGCAAATGGCACACTTCTGAAAAAGTTTTTGATTATAATTCTCTTCCTGATGGAGGAATCAAGCTCAGACGTGGCGATTGGCTAGTGAGTAGTCATGCACTGTGCCAGTATGGACGGGATCCGCCTCTCTTTGGAACTTGCAGCAAGATGACGTCACTTTTGCAGCTAATGTTTTTGTCATGCAGCACATTTGCTGCATACTTTTTCTTAGGCGTAAAATTAAAAGTGATGATTCTATGATACCTATAGTTCTCATAAATCAAGAATTGTAAATTTGGAGCACTTTTCTGACCTGCTGTAATAGTTGGAATCTGGGAAAAACCTGTTCAAAACAGCACTTTTGAACAAAAAATAGCGAAAAGTGCAACGTTCTTTCAGGTGTGATGGCACATAACTCTCTTCGCAATGGTCCTATCACTCTATTAAATTGCAGAAATATTATTTAGGCATCCAATAACATTCGCTGATCATTTTACGCCTAAGAAAAAAGTATGCAGCAAGTGTGCTGCAGGACAAAAACACTAGCCGCAAAGGTGACGTCATCTTGCTGCAAGTTCCAAAGAGAGGCGGATCCCGTCCATATTAGCACTGTGTATGACTACTCACTAGCCAATAATAATCGCCACGTCTGAGCTTGATTCCTCCATCAGGAAGAGAATTATACTCGAAAACTTTTTCAGAAGTGTACTTTTTGCAGCACATGCAGCTCGACAGGAGAGGCCTATTCAAGTGATGGATTGAGAAAAAAGAAAAAATATTCCTCTATTTGACTAGCGTACCTATTCAGATATAGCCAGCAATTCTGAATTTAGCCAAAGAGAAAACTGAAAATTTGAATTTGCAGCAAGTAAACGAGTATGCAGCAATTGGTCGCACGATTATATTTGACCGACCTCCACTATAAGAAATCATCGGCAATCATAAATCCCAATCACTCTCAAAAAAATTAGAAAGATTCGCTAAGTTTGAACAAAGATATATTCGAAAAATGTAGAAGTGACACAATATTGGCGGCTACTGTAGTATATACATGTTAATATCGATCAATCGAGTAGGAAGAATCTGCGATATGCAAGGCCCATTACAATGGCAGAGAGAAGAACAAGAAGAGTCCAGATTACAGTATCATTTTGACTAGATGGGTGAGGGACGATAGGTGGATTCGTAGCGACAGGTCTGGTAGGGGGTACGGTAGACATGGATGAGGGCTGGGATACGGTATAAGGTACAGTATGTACAATGGGGACAGTAGAGACAGAATCGGGGGAATTTGGATGATCGACTGAAGGAATTTGAGTGGAAGGAGCAGGAGAATCGCCAGCAGAGTCAATAAGAGATCGAGCCTTAATAACGTTATACAATAGAATGATATAGTCTAATCGCCGTGAATCAACGTTGTTATATACTTTTTTTCGAGAACTTATAATATAAATGGCCGACCAACCTCAGTCTCTGCCTTCTTTCCATCTTCTCCATGTGGTTTCAGTGCATTTTCCATTACGATTCCACACTCATTGCACTTCCATTTCTTGCTCCTTAACAAAAGAAATAAATGAAAGTCGTCAATCGATTTAAAAGCTTATTTACACATCGATGAGATTGTCTACTGCAATGATGTACGGAGTGAATAAACGTACTGGATGGCAAGTTTCTTCCTTTCCTTGGAAGGATAGTCAGCACTCCCGATGGCACCCTTGCCAGAAGTCGGCATAAAACCAACTATCGCGAGAAGAGCAGTCCGAACTAAAGAGACAATATTCACACATATGATGATTGATCAGAAAACGCTTCTCGTATAGCATATTAATGCTTGAATTTGAAAAGTTTGACACTGGAGTTGAATGCAAGTGTGGAAATAACTGACTGGACCAGCTAGGAAGCCAAGTCTCCGGGTGATATCCACTGATCGATAGACAAATCTTCTTGTTCAGCTCGAAACGACCATTTGGCTGCAAAAAGAAGATTCGCTAAGTTTCCATAGTGGAAAAAGGTATATAGTTATATCTAGTGTCTTACCGTGAGTATAATGATATTAGGCGGCTTCATGGGATATTCCGCAGGAAAGATCATTCGGCCGTGGTAGACACCACCTTCAAAGTCCGAATCAGCCGGACCTCGCACTGTGAAGTGCCATTCGAATAGATTGTCCTGAAACAATATTATTGTTATATGAGGCCGTTTGCGAGAGAATCGAGCAAAGCTCGGACAGTAGAAAAACCGAAGTCGAAGGATAACATTGTTTTAGATACTCTCCAGGGTGCTGATTACGATGGCAAGTATGTCATATTATGCAAATCGATCTCCGACCTGTTCTTCAAATTACAAAATTCAGCTGAATTCACTTGTTTTTGTTCTTCCAAAAGAAAGAGTCCGCAAACCATGTCGTGCAAATACTCAACTAGGGTGAAATTACATGGAGAATCTAATGGAAGTTTCAGAAATGCAAATTTCCGTGTATTTCACGTAGCACTTGTCCATTTCCCCATGATAAACTCAAAAGAGAGGTCTGGGATTAACACAGTATGTGGAGAGTACACACATCGTACCGCCTCTTAAATTTGTACGCTGTTGACCTCCGGCAAATCAAGTTATGAATTTTTATATCAACACATATTGGTGGAAAAGCACCGATCAGACGAGAGAAGTCATCAATTTGCATCCTATCACTCTATCACTTCTCATTTGTCTGCTCGCGCGGCGTCTGAGAGTGCGAAATGAGATGGTGAACGCATGCTAATTGCGCTTTCTCTTGTCTGATCGGTGCTTTTCCACCCAGATCTGTTGATTTAAAAATTCATAACTTGATTTGCCGGAGGTCAACAGCGTACAAATTTAAGAGGCGGTACGATGTGTGTACTCTCCACATACTGTGTTAATCCCAGACCTCTCTTTTGAGTTTATCATGGGGAAATGGACAAGTGCTACGTGAAATACACGGAAATTTGCATTTCTGAAACTTCCATTAGATTCCTCATATAATTTCACGCTAGTTGAGTATTTGCACGACATAGTTTGCGGACTCTTTCTTTTGGAATAACAAAAACGCGTGAAATCAGCTGAATTTTGTAATTTGAATAACAGGTCGGAGACCGATTTGCATAATATGACATACTTGCCATCGTGATCTGTACCCTCGAATGTGTAGGAAACCGTCTTCAACTGAGATTTCGTATTTTCACCTGTCCGATCTCTGTTGTCGCATTGTTTGATTCTCTCGCAAACGGCCTCATATGACCGATATCTGATACCACTTCATCAATGGACGGGATCGGTAAGAGTCGACCACCCTCGGACTTATTGTACTAGCAATGATAACTGGGAGTTCATACTCGAGAGGGGGAGTATCTCAATTCGGCTTTGCACAAAACACTAGTTATTTTATGATACCGGCTCTGGGCTAGGGATACATTATGTTTCAGTGAAAAATGGTCGAAAAATAAAAATATATCAATTTGTAAAGATCTTCCACATGGGCTAATTTTGGGATCCCCGGAAATATACAAATACTGTTCAGATTGAATTTCGCTTAATTCCTAAATGGCTTTATAAAAGCATTTTCAATTTTTTCTCGAAAAAATCGGCACATATTTAGCCGCAGGGGCAAAATTCAAAGGTACTTCCTACAATTGTAATATTAAGCCTATCCCCTCATAATTCGAGTGCTGAATCCAATGAGAACACAAAAAATTAAAAATCACGAAAGAAAATAACATTAAGGCGTTTTCAAAATTGAATGAAGTTTCACTGATCCTACCGTATTTCCCATCAATGGACTGTTCAATGGGTTGTCCGACTGGGTCAGACTTTTTATTAAAAATATTTTTTCTTCACATTTTGCATTTTATACGCCCTATTCTCGATATTTCCTGTAATTAAAGTTATAATCACCCTCGCCCTTCCATTTGTCCCTCCCCCTCGACGTTTCTGGCCAAAATCTATTCATAAAACATCTCAGTGAGCGTCTGCGAAAACACAAAAGTAAAGCGCGTGTCACGGACAAATGACCAATTGGAATTAAACGGTGTTAGGTTAGAAAGAAGCGCAATAGTCGAAATATTGACAAGGAGAAGAAAATATATTGGGGACACGGCATTAAAGTGGTCTGGTAGGTCAACGCGCGGAACATGGGGAGTGATTCGCAACAAAACTATCTTTCACAGGTCGCTGCGGACAAACGACCCATTGGAATTGAACGGCATTAGGTTAGAAAGAAGCGCAATAGTCGAAACATTGGTAAGGAGAAGAAAAAAATGTTGGGGACACGATACGCCCTATTCTGGTCGTAGGTGGTCCGGCAAAAATGATATACGAAAGAGGCGGGTTACTGTAAGTGCCTTTTGTGGCACACCATAATACCGTTTTCGGAAATCTCGACTAGGACCGCAGACCCGGTCCCACTTCGCGGATTTTACACATATTATAATTTTTTGACATACCTGTCAACCGTGCATTGAAATGCATCATGCATCTAAACCGCCTACATTGTGGAACTTTCTGAGATGAAATACTCTCAAAACTAAATTTTAAAAAATATGTGCCCTATAGGTAAAAAACGAGTGTTAAAGTTTAGGGCCCACCGAACCGGAAATTTGAAAATTAGAGCCGGGGAAAAGTACGAAAAGACAGAAATTCAAATCTGCACCGAAAAACAGTTTTTGAAGGAGATTTAGAATATTAGGGGGTGCGCCAATCGGGTTTTTGCCTTTATATGAAGTGCAGATGAATACAAAGCAGTGGAAAAGAAATTAGCAAAATCCGTATTAGCGAATGTGTTTTATTACAGTTATAAAATTATACGAACATCGAAGAAGACCATTCAGTTAAAACACAGAAACATATTTCACGGCTCCGGTTCCGCTCTCATTCCGGTTCTGAGTTCGGTGTAAACAGATGGAAGAGTTAAACTATAGGGTTGGTGCAAAAGTTTCGATCTTTTTTCGACTCGACGAATTTCTGAAATATCTTTCGATTGGAAAATCAGATCGTCTCATGGTTATTCATATTTTGAAGGCCCGTGCTTGCGCTATTTATCGCCCACTTTGTGGAATCCATTGATTGAGAATGTACAACTTTATGAATGCATGTAGTGGATGCACTGCGAATTGATACCTCGCACTTTTGGAGTTATAAATCTACGATAGCAAAATGAATGCCTACAAAAAGCTTAGAATTATGAAGAGTGGTAGTATACATATATATATTTAGCCCGACACTACGTTTGTGCTGATTCGGGGAAACTTTTTTCGAGCACTTGAATTGAGACCGCCATTAAGCACATCTGATGAAAACACAATTTTGGATGGTACTTCAGTATACAGATGACATATCTTCTGATATTATAATGTTACGTAGTATATTGACAATATGTTCTATTCATTTAGTTTGTTTCTTGATAAAGCTTTTGCGGTACAATATTTAATAATCAGAAGTTGGTGGTCCTTTAGTGGCGTTGAAAACGATGTTTTACATTATGCAAAATAATTGTTCGGCGATGAAACAATGAGATCACGTAGTTATTCTGAAGAGGAGGCATAGCCAAACCAATCCTAAGAAAGAGCCGAGCTGAACTCACTTGGAGCGAATTTGAGATCTTTTCTACGGATCCACTATGATATGTGTTTTTGAACTTTTGTGATTCTGAACTGTGATTAGGATTTTTCGATATTCTGGATATTAAAGAAGCAATTACCGAAACAGCCACGTTCAGTAGTGACACAGTTAGTGTAGAATACAGCGCCCCTACCTAGACCTCATGCGAGCGTATTGGTAACAAACACTGATATCTCGTTGTGTACAAGTATTTTATGGATGTCCGAAATTTAGCCAGTTATATCTCATGAAGTCGGCATCCTACCACTAAGCCAATCACATCGTTCGACAGAGGGTACAAGGGGATCTCACCTTTTTATAGTGAGGCATGCTGGAGAAATTTCCTTTTTGATTGTGAGTGAATCGAAATTGATCTTGATTTTCGAATTTTTACACGAAATTTTATTTCTAAATTTTCTGGGCGATTATGAGTGTGATGCCTACCTTAAGTATAGGGTTAGGAAGTACAACACACAATAATTAATGATTGTGAAAAGTTCGAAATATTCCCAAACACTCAGTTCGGATTCAGACAAGTTCGAAGTGTCGAATCTCAACTTTTAGAAGTAATAAATCATTTGGAAATGTATTAATGACGGGGGTAACGTTGATGCTGTATATTTTGATTACGCAAAGGCTTTCGATACTGTAAGTCACCAAAAAATGATAACAAAAATATCAAAAATGGGATTTCCTGTGAAGGTTGTCAAATGGATTGAGGAATATTTGACAAATAGAGTATTTCAAGTGCGGGTTGGTGATAAACTGTCAGATAAGCGTGATGTTACAAGTGGAGTCCCTCAGGGCTCAGTATTAGGACCACTACTCTTTAACCTTTATATTTCCGAGTTACCTAGAATTTTGAGCGGTAATGATGTTTACAGCTACTCATTTGCAGATGATCTAAAAATATTCAAAAAAATACAAAAATGATGAAGATGCGGGAGATTTACAAGTCAGCATTGACAAAATTTTAGAATGGAGCAATACGTGGCAATTGAAAATTGCAAACCCAAAATGCAATGTGCTCCACCTGGGCAATAAAAACCAAAAGATAAAATACCAAGTTGGAGATCATGATATTGAAAGTAAAGAATGTATAAGAGACCTAGGAGAATGTATAAGAGATCATTGATAGTAAACTGTCCATGAAAAATCACGCTAGGGATATATGTGTTAAAGCAGAATCAAAGGCAAATATGATATTTCGAGCTCTACAAACTGAAGATACGCAAACATTAGTTAACGCGTACTGTATCTATGTTAGGCCCACGCTAGAGTTTAGTTCCAGTGCTGCGCGTCCGATAAACTCTACGGATAGGGGAAAAATTGAAAAAGTGCAGAATGCAGTAACACGCCGAATTTTGTATAGAACGATGAATTATACGTATTCCAATCGCCCGAATTATTCTACCAGGAATGAAATGTTAAATATTTCTTCATTGGAATACAGGAGAAATGTTAATGATATCAAAATAGCGTATCAAATGATATTCGGGAATGGAAGACTTTCCGAAGTTATGCCGGATTTCTTCTCACTTGTGAGAACTAGAACAAGAGGAGCTGGTTATAAAGTCGTTATTGACATGGCTAAGTTGAAACAGCGCGAAAACAGCTTCGCGCATCGAATATCGAAACTACTAACATCTTTATTGCAGAAAGTCAAGCTTCCTACTAATTATTCTGAGTTTACCAAAAGGATGATTGACGAAATTAATTGAGAACGAATATCATTCATTCCAAGACAACCCTTTTCTACATCAATTAACATGTCCTAACATGTATAAATATCTATCTATCTATCTAACAACTACCTCACCACATAGTTTGAACATGGGTCGATTGCTTTTTGTAGGGCTGAGATACGGTGGTTCAATTATGATTCCCCAAAAAGATCGAAACTTTTGCACCAACCTGATACATGTGTGCGCTCAATCGATAGCCCATGATGCCCTGTGCCACTTTTTCAACTTGGATTTTGAAAATAATTCTTAAATTAGGCAAAAATACGGCATAATACGGTAGAACAACACCACTTATATTTATAATAATTCCTTTGCGAAGTTTTGCGATTTCAAATTATATTAAATAGCTGGCGTTTCAAGGGATGCGCCACCGAGATTAGTTTAATTATTAATTCTCCAAAGTCGAAAGTGTCTTTGGGTGAAAGAAAAGAGAAATTCGTATTAGCGAACCTTCTTTATTTAGGCTTCAAAATGTTGTTCAGAGACAGCGCATTACGGTAGATGTCGTTATAGGACATTTTATTGATTTTTATTTTATTCAGAGTATTTACAATTGCAGCTTTAGCTACAGGTTTAACGTTAGTTTTTTCCCTTTATCTCACTATTAATGTCGGAAGGCCCCTAGTTCAAGTTCCTTTTCGGAAAATCTGCCTCTTTTTGGAATTTTTGCCAAAGAGCTCTTGCCACACAATACAGATCAATGTCTAAATTTCCAATTCTTTTTTCTTCAAATTTTATTACTAAAAAGGCTGAAATTGAGTTTTCTATTGTATAGTTGAAAATCGATCGTTACTTCCCGATGTTTAGTATATCCATCACCTCACCTCCAAAACTCGCACCTTTAAAATTCTTTAAAACAGAGTTACTATACATTAGAAAATGCTAACGTCTGTCTGTCTGTTTTTTTATTTGTGATTCCTTCCGTTCGCAAAATTTTCGTCTCTTCGCTATAAACTTCGCTATATCTTCTCAGAACCTTTTGCATATGATAACACACCAGAATTACTATAAAATTTTACAAAATTTAAATCACCAAATCCATATCCAAGTGGTTAAAGCGCGCGACATTCAAATCCGACCGACGCAGGTTCGACCCCCGCCGCGGGCAAACCTTTTGCCGCATTTTTCGCAAGTGTTACAAGTGGTCCTGGAACGTTTTTGAGTACCGTGAAGCACGTTTTCACCTGTTTTGGGTTTTAACTTGAAAAAATCGAAATTTTCGAACTTTCAGCAAACTCACCGGTGAGTGTCGGGGATCACAGGAAAAGTGTTTTGCGATGTCAGAAACGTGTCTGAACGTGTTCTAACACGTTTTAACGTGAAAAATCGAAAATTTCGAAATGTTCCAAAATGATTCAGAGAGCGCACGTGATCACAGGAAAAGTAATTTACGATGTCGGTAACATGTCTGAACATGTTCGAACTCGTTTTAACTTGAAAAATCGAAATTTTCGAATGTTTGCCAAACACATCGGTGAGTCTCGGGGGTAACAGGAAATATCTTTTTAAAATAAAAGTAAAGGCACCATGTTCGGTCCTCTGGAGTGAACATTTAGCCGGCAACCAAGCGTCCCCTGGAGCGAACCTGGAGCCGGCTACCAAGCTCCCCCTGGATCGAACATTGAGCCGGCAACCAAGCGTCCCCTGGAGCGAACCTGGAGCCGGCCACTGAGTCCCCCTGGGCCTAACCAGGAGCCGGTTACCAAGCTCCCCCTGGATCGAACATGGAGCCGGCTACCAAGCTCCCCCTGGAGCGAACCTGGAGCCCGCTACCAAGCTCCCCCTGGACCGAACCTGGAGTCGGCCACTGAGTCCCCCTGGACCGAACCTGGAGCCGGCCACTGAGTCCCCCTGGACCGAACATTGAGCCGGCCACCGAGTCTCCCTGGACCAAACCTGGAGCCGGCTGCCAAGCTCCCCCTGGATCGAACCTGCGATGAACTATGCATAGAGCGTAGTGCATTTAACCTCAATACATCCCGGCTAGTTTAACAGTATTTGTATTATACCTTGGCTCGTCTTTCAGGAAGATGCTATGTATTGGCGATTTGGACACATAATATGCATTATGTGATAAGAGATTTTTTGCAAAAATTCCATAAGGGACCGATTTTTCGAAATGGGACCTGAAAACTCGTTTTTTAACCACAGAAGTTTAAAAATATTAGATTAATCTCAGAATATTCCCCCACCAAAAGGCGATTTAGATGCACCATGCATTTTAGTGCATTGTACACATCGACACACTCGAAAAATCTAAGTTGCTTTCGAAAATGCGTTTTATGAAACAACATAATTTAAACTTAGTAGGTATCATGTGTGTTGAGATAGAGGCGATCTTTCCATAGGATCTATGTTATTTAAAGAAACCCGACAGCATTACCTAATATAACACGCCTGTCACGTAAGGATCGGAACAAATCAGGGGGTACCTGGTGCATTTTTCTAACCCCCTATTATTTTCACAGTTTTGGATAGCCATTGGGGTATCTAAGAAGAAACCGAGAGCTGTTGTCCCTGTGATCGATCTTCTCGACGATAGACGCCGTCGAACTTTGAGGGGTGCAAAAGTAGTGCCTCTTTGGAGCTCTGTAGCTTCGCCCACAGTAACAATAGGGGAAAGTCATCAACAGAACTTCTGTGAGGAATCACCTGCAGAACAGCTCTGATTGGTTGGGCCCACGATATAATGAAAACTAATTAGCTAGATTAATTAAAACTTCTGATTTCCACCAAGTGTCGGGCCCAGGATAATCTCGACGTCATTTGATAGAGCTCACAAGGACGAATCGAATGATATGCTGAACGATCCCATTTAATTGCTAAATGGCTCTTTCGTGATCGAAAAACACTTTCACATTTCGCCTCTTCCATGTGACCTCTGGTGGTGAGAGAGAGAAGCGTGAGCTGTCGTGTGCTGTCACGATCTCTCTAGCTCTCTATTTCATCTCTACTGCATAGCTCAGTCGGTAAGGTGTCTGCGTTGCATTTTGAAAGTAACGAGTTCGATTCCATTTTCAGCACATCTTTTTTTGCTTATTTTTCGCAAAATGATTTCCGGTCTAGCCATCTCAAAAACAATTTTGAAAACTACTCTCTAATGAAAATAAGATTACTGGAAGTACTAGAAAGAGGAGAATTGTAAAGGAATCCGTAGAGACGGATGACGACGTTTTGATGGAGGAGGGAGATGGGGAGAGAGAGGAGATGAGGAACAGGAAGAAGACGATGAAGCAAATACAGAGCGCGAAGGCGATTTCCTAAGAAAAATTTTACAGGAAGATGCCAAAATAATTTTTCAGTGAGTTGTATTCTTCCACTTCTGAGCAAAGTTTGTTGATTGTTATTGTTAAACACAGTGAAAACGGTTTCATTAGTAATTAGAAATATAAAATATACCTATTTGATCATTTGTTATTCGATAAAATGCTTGCGTGGGCCGGAAAGCGCCCGCGTCTCTCTCACCACAAGAGGTCACACAGAGGCGAGGTGACGCGGAAAAGTGTTTTTCGATCACGAAAGAGCCATTTAGCAATGAAATGTGGTCGTTCAGCATATCATTCGATTCGTCTTGGTGAGCTCTATCAAATGACGTCGAGATTATCCTGGGCCCGACACTTTGGTGGAAATCAGAAGTTTTAATTAATCTGGCTAATTAGTTTGCATTATATCGTGGGCCCAACCGATCAGAGTTGTTCTGCAGGTGATTCCTCACAGAAGTTGTTGATGACTTTCCCCTATTGTTACTGTGGGCAAAGCTACAGAGCTCCAAAGAGGCACTACTTTTGCACCCCTCAAAGTTCGACGGCGTCTATCGTCAAGAAGATCGATCACAGGGACAACAGCTCTCGGTTTCTTCTTAGATACCCCAATGGCTATCCAAAACTGCATCTAACTCATATTCGAGTTTTTGAATGCACCACCCTTTATCCGATCCTTACGTGACAGGCGTGATAAGCACTTATAAATGCTCCATTGAGTATTGTGAGAATATTATAACAATATTTTGCATGAACAATGCAATATTTAATTGTTGAACCGGAGTGAATTGAAAATCAAGATTTTTGACCGTCATGTCTCCGTAAGTTTGAATTTTTAGTCCTGAGATTCTGCGTCCAGGGGAACCCTGGTTATAGCCGATATGGATATGCGATATGTTGGGGTACATGCTGACTATAGAAATTATTGGTGTTAGCTCGATAAATAGCCAAACAAACCAAAAAAATGAGATTTTGAATCTGGAAAATGTTTCTGAATTATCCGAAATTCGGTAAATTGTTTTTCAAACCTAAAAGTAACGCAAATGAAAAATAGAGTATATTTTCACCGGTTGAGAAATTTTGATTTTTCGACCTTTTTTCACGGAAATTCAATTTCTCCCTGCCCAAAGGCACCAGGAAATAAAGGATGTTTTGTGCAACGCAGGCCCGAGGTATCCTACATACTCGAGTACGGACCCCGGTTTTCATTGCCATCGTACCGCCTCCGGACAGGCTCAAAATATGGTCGAGTCTTACCGATATCATGTCTTTAATTTTAAATGAGAGAGAACATGAAAGTTCCGAATATTCTGTCCCGATGACATAGGGACCGTTTGCGCAAGAGTCAGACAACTCTTAACAGTTTTCAATACAGCAAAAAAACACCCTCTGATAGTGCGATATCAACTGTTTTCAATACACTTCAGTGAGCTAACAATTCAGTGAGCTTGTAAGAACACTTGCCAAATCTCTTTTCATGCACATTTTATGAATCTGTCCACAAACAACTCACATATCACGATCTTTTAAAATTATTTTATGGTAGATGTTTTCAAAAGCTGCTAAATGTTTTTTTCTCGAAATTTCGTCATCCATCACAAATTATTTATGTAATTAATAAATAAGTAAAATTAGAAACCCAGAATGGATATTTCGATTGATATATACAGTCTACGACTTTTTAAGTAGAATGCTGCTATAAATTGTTTAAATAATTTTTTTTTAAATTTTTTTTCGAAAATTATTAAAATAAAAAAAAAATAATTACTATATATTAGAAAATGCTAACGTCTGTCTGTTTGTCCGTTTTTTTCCTTCCGTCCGGTCACACTTTTTTCTCATTTTCCTTATATTTCGCTTCAAATTTGCTCTATCTTCTCAGAACCTTTTGTATATGATAGGTGACCAGAATTGCTTTAAAATTTTACAAAATTTAAATCACCAAATCCATGGCCAAGTGGGTTACGCGCTGGACTAACAATCGGACCGACGCAGGTTCGACCCCCGCCGCGGGCACACCTTTTGCCGCATTTTTCGCGAGTGTCAGAAACCGTTCTAACACGTTTTTGAGTTCCGAGAAACACTTTTTTTTTCACCTGTTTTGCCGAGTTTTAAAGTGAAAAATCGAAAAATTCGAAGTTCCAAAATGATTCAGAAAGCGTAGGGGATCACTACAAAAGTGTTTTGAGATGTCGGAAACGTGTCTGAAGGTCTTCTAACGCGTTTTAACGCATCTCGATAAGGCTTTATTATAGTTTATTCGTGAGAGTAACACCACTTTGTTATTTTCCAATATTGGCACGGAGTGTAGGTCGCACCTTGCGAAATCGCTATTACTGTAAACATGCACCACTTTTACGTCAGCATCAAAGATTTGAGGTTCTTGTGGCCAGAAAATTCCAATTTTCGCTGCAAATGACTTCTGTCAAGGATCTGCATAAGTATGCACAGTAACAGAAAATTTCGTCATCCCTACGCAATTTTTGGTTTTCCACGTAAATCTGAGAAAATTTTCGAAAATGACCTCACAATCGGTCATGAAAAAATCTAAATAATATTTAATGAATAATAAAACATATTATATCGCATGAGTCTCAACAAAACGGAAAACATGCATTATTTTTTTCGCATGCACCGATCAGACTGAAACATGCGGTGGAATTAAACATAACTATGGTCTACAAAAGCCGCATAGAGGCTTTTATTAGATTTTCCGATTTGGAGAGTTACGACACTTTTCACAAAAATGACCGCCCACGACCGGCCGCTCATCCTGGAATGATGCGGTGGGCGCTAAAATTAGGGGAAACTATTCTTCTTTCTAATGAACAAAACTAGAACTTGATATCTCAACTTTAAAGAAAGTTATGATTTTTCTACTGAGGCACACTCGATGTTAAATGTCAAAGGACCGTCACTTTGACACGCGCGTACTCGAAAAATAAGAGGTTTCGTGAAAATTGGTAAACGCAATTAGAAAGAGCACTGTTGATAGTACCTTGGATTCTCTTTGGAGCGAATTTGGTAAAAACAAAATCTACCGCCGCACAGTGGTTTATTCTCTGGCGATTCCTCTCTCATATATATATATATATATATATATATATATATATATATATATATATATATATATATATATATTTAAGTAAAATCCGCGAAGTGGGACCGCGTGTGCGGTCCTAGTCGAGATTTCCGAAAAGGTATTATGGTGCGCCACAAAAGGCACTTATAGTAACCCGCCTCTTTCGTATATCATTTTTGTTTTTGACTTTTTTTGCTAATAAAGTTAATTTTGTGTTGTGTTTCTCGTATGAGCACATGACCAACAACATAAGTACCATTCTGAGTGTCTGCTCGACTACCGCCGCCCTTGCGCGCTTGAAATTTTGATGTTTTATTTCCACTCCATTTTGTTTACATAAAAAAAGCTTGCCAGACCACTTCACGTCGTGTCCCCAACATTTTTTTCTCCTTATCAATGTTTCGACTATTGCGCTTCTTTCTAACCTAAGGCTGTTCATTTCCGATGGGTCGTTTGTCTGCGGCGGCCTCTGGAAGATCGCTCTCTTTCGAATCACACCACATGTTCGGCGCTTTGACCTACCAGACCACTTTAATGCCGTGTCCCCAATATTTCTTCTTGTCCTTATTAATATTTCGACTATTGCGCTTCTTCTAACCTAAGGCTGTTCATTTCCGATGGGTCGTTTGTCTGCGGCGGCCGCTGGAAGATCGCTCTCTTTCGAATCACACCACATGTTCGGCGCTTTGACCTACCAGACCACTTTAATGCAATGTCCCCAACATTTCTTCTTTTCCTTTTTAATATTTCCACTTTTGCGCTTCTTTCTAACCTAACGCCGTTCAATTCCAATGGGTCGTTTGTCCGTGACACGCGCTTCACTTTTGTGTTTTCGCAGACGCTCACTGAGATGTTTTATGAATAGATTTTGGCCAGAAACGTCGAGGGGAGAGGGACAAATGGAAGGGCGAGGGTGATTATAACTTTAATTACAGGAAATACCGAGAATCGGGCGTATAAAACTGCAAAATGTGAAGAAAAAATATTTTTAATATAAAGTCTCTCTCTGACCCAGTCGAACAACCCATTGAACAGTCCATTGATGGGAAATACGGTAGGATCAGTGAAACTTCGTTCAATTTTGAAAACGCCTTAATGTTATTTTCTTTCGCGATTTTTAATTTTTTTGTGCTCTCATTGGATTCAGCACTCGAATTATGAGGGGATAGGCTTAATATTACAATTTTAGGAAGTACCTTGAATTTTGCCCCTGCGGTCGCTAAATTTAAGACCGGTAGATTTTCTTCCTGGGCAAATTATAGTACAATTCATTTAAACCCGTCGATCTGACTTTTCGACCTATAATCGAAAGGGTGGAAATTCGGGAGGGGGAATTTTTTAATTGTTTGGTAATAAAAATTGATAAATTGAAAGTTTCTCATTTTTTCTCGATCGACCCATATAATCCGTTAGAAGTTCGCGAACTTTTCACGCATCTTTTCTTGAATTCCGCGACCTTCTAAGAGGTGCGGCTAACTCCCTAGTTTATATATTTAGGTTAAATTCATCGGCATTAATAGTTGCTTATGCAAATCTAATGACCTAACGCAAATTATAAACAAAACAACCTAAAGCGAGCAAGAAAAGATGCGTGAAAAGAAAAGAAAAGAACTTCTAACGGATTATAAGGGTCGGATTTGTCGGTTTATGCGCGCTTTCACGAAATCGGCGAAACTTTGCAAATTCCATGAAAATAATAGGAATGTGGAGGATTCATTCTTCTATCGAATACCTGAAAGTTTTCCAACACACTCGCGGCAATATTACTCTATGGTTTCGGCAATATGAGGGAGTACATAAGCTTATAAGTGGTTACCTCAATTGGTTGAGCATGGTACATCTCCGTCGGTTCTCTCAATTCCTTTGCTTCTTGCATTAGACGACGAACTCCTGTAAACAAAGATTATCGACATAAGCAGTCTTAGAGCAATCCCATCTACATAATACTAGTGAATGCATGTATATCCAAGCATACGATAAAAACAAGATTGCACGCTTTGACTATTTCTATGAAATATTAAAAAATAAAGAAGATTGAAAACTGACCTGCGCTTCTCGTATTCAACTGCCTTCCATTTTCCTCCATTATTATTGATAGGATTATGATATTTGACAACCTTAGACAACGTAATTCTTATATATTTATGCTGATTAGGCTTTCCGAACACGATTTCCCAATAGCGATTCCACACTAACTAGAGTAAGTATCGAGAAAAGAGTGAAGCGTAGTGAAGAATTATTGGCGTGGGAGATGGACGGGAAGAAAGATAATGACATCGAGGAGATTTACCAATTGATTACTTCTCATCGAAAATAAAATAGTAATTCATTTATATACCGAATAACACAGGAAAGAAATCGAATCCATTCACACAAACTATCGGCCTCTGTTCAACAGGGGAAACAATGAGACGACCGAACTTTCATAAAGAAAATAGGTACGGACGGAAATAAATAGAATGAGTATGGTTAGTTTGATCGAAAGTTGTATGTTTAATAGGAAAGATAGCTGCGTGTTGGAATGTAGAATGGAATGCTCCAACGTTCACTGAGTCGAGATTGTTTGAATTCGCGGCACTCCATTAACAAAGACCAAATTCTGTAAATAAGAATTTTAAAAAAAACTGCATGAATGAACGGGTAATAAATACCTGTGAATCGCTGATCGGGAAAACACCCGCAGAACGCGCGTCGATTTTCAATGCCAATCTGAAAAGGAGATATATCACGCCTGAAAGAGTTGAGCGAATTGGCCGGCTTTTTTCACGCCGCGTTAAGTGCTGAAAACGGCAACAAATTTATATTTTGCCGAATTAGAATAAAACCTATAAAAATAAAAAAATAACGAAAATGGACTAACGAAAATAACGAAAAAAATAGAATAAAACCTATAAAAATAAAAAAAATAACGAAAATGCACTTTTTATTCTTGAAATACGTTTTAAATTCGAATTTCTGCAGGTTGCAGATGCTTAAAATAGCACAGCACTGCTTGCCATTTTTGATTAATAGATATTCTCATTTTAAATAAAAATGGAATTTCTAAATTTAGATGTCAACATAACCTGCCCACCGAAGTTGGGCGCGAAAAAAAACCTGATCAATTAGATCCCTAGAAGCGAAACCTGTCCGTCAAGGTCTCCTAAAACGGTAGACCATAAAAAAACAAAAACCTACCCGACCAGATTTCCATGCATCTTTACTTTTTTTTACCTCTGAACATATTGCTAAACAAAGTAGTAAAAATACCTTCGACTTTCAGCAGTCGCGTTAATCAGATTCTGTTCAGAATTTGTCTTGAGAATCTTCAACTTCTCCAATTTCGTCCGAACGAGATCACGTCTCAATTCTCAACGAAACATTTATTAAATCAATCAGAGTAATATGAATATGAATACCTTCCATGAATGCTTTCCTCTCGATTTCTTCCTTTTCTAGTTTAACATTCTCTTCCTCGATAGTCGACAATTCAATCTGGAAATATGTTGTAGCCACAGTAGACTATCACACGAACCTTCACTCGTTCACAATCCGCTTTCAGTTCAGACAAACGGGCCTTTGAATGGGCAATATCACTCTCCAGTGCTGGAATGGTATATAATGAAACAAATGTATAAATTTGTTCATCAAACACAAAAGTACCCCTGTGCTCTCTTCCTTCGTTAAAAATCAGCGGGCGTGTATTTGTAGAAGAGTTTTTTTTGGGATGAAAAGTAACGAGAAAAAAATGAGGATACCTCGGGTTTGCCAGCGGAAAAAAATTGATTTAAAATCAATGTCGTGTTGATTTTGGCTAAATAAATGGTTGGCATAGTTCGCGCGGTAAACGTAATTTACAAAAAAAAATTCTCGAAACACTGAAAAAATGCATATATCAAGGGCAGTGAGAGCAATACAGCAATATTTTTTCATGCAAATATACTTCCGACATGAAGACTCGATATACGCCAAATTTCAGTTGTTTTTTAAAACCGAATTTACACTAAAAATTATCAACAAAATCATATGTGGGAGCATATATTTTCATACATTTAAAGAAATTCAAGAGGGAAATTAAAGGAAGGCACGCATATAAATTCTCTTTACATTCTTAGTCTTCGCGGGAATTTCTTAAAAGCGTATGTTATTTTAGGAATGAGGAATAACGACAATATTGGCAAAAGGGCGGAGACTGCTGAGTTTATGAATCGCACAATAATATCACCATAGGTTAAATATTTAGATTCTCACTGGCGAGGATAGGGAGTTATGCATGGCGTCCAGACCATATCGGCAAACGAAAATTTTGAATGTTTCATTCGTTTCTGACCTCTCTTGTTCACAAATTTATCGAAAATTGTTCAATGTGCATTTCGGCACGTGGTAATAAGCGTTTCTGCACAAATACCTGCGAGAAACCCATTTGACCTATAAATATAACTAAAAATATGGGCATCAAGCATGGAAACAATTTTCCAAAAGGTTTTTATGAGACCATACACTTGCAGTATTTAAACTTTTTGAGGTAGAATTTCCAGAAAAATGACAACATTTTATAATCTCAAGGTCTGGGGGCTGTATAATCTGTTAAAAAGTTGGCCATCTTTTCGTTTTTCTTTTTCGTCAGTTTTTGACTTAATCTAAATTTCTTTGCATTAGTTCGATAAAGCACGATGAAAAAGTAAGTATGCCAACGAAATGAACATAAAATATAATGTTAGCGACTAGCAAATCCGTGTTGAAGATTGCCTTAAATTAGAAGTTGGCCATCTTCTGTTTGCGCGGGCTAGACAGTGACGAGAGAGCACGGGGGTCGAGGAGAGGGAAAAGTATGCATGTGTTCTTTACTTTTATTGCGAAACTCTGCGCTCTCTCTTGTTTACGTGCTCTCTTGTCACTGTCTAGCCCGCGCAAACAGAAGATGGCCAACTTCTAATTAAAAGATGGCCAACTTCTATTTTAAGGCAATCTTTAACACGGATTTGCTAGTCGCTAACATTATATTTTAAGTTGATTTCTCTCGCATTCTTACTTTTTCATCGTGCTTTATCGAACTAATGCAAAGAAATTAAGATTAAGTCAAAAACTGACGAAAAAGAAAAAAAGAAAAGATGGCCAACTTCTAACAGATTATACAGCCCCCTGATTTTTTTTTAAATCAATCAACATTTTCGATTTTCAACCAAAAATCGAAAAAGTAGACAACATTTCCGACGTTTTGCTGCATACGTGCTCATATTTTATGAGAAAACTTTGTCGATACAAAAATATAAAATAAAATTCGTAATTTCAAAATATTCTTATACTTATTTAGAAGGAAATAGCAACTCACATATGAGGTCGTCAGCCTAAACTGGACTAACAACAAGGAATCAACAGTGCGTCTTCGTTAGGACCAACAACGGTACAGGTCAAAATTCGAAATGGCTCTAGACGATTTCGCAATATTTGCTCCGTTTTTTTGCGTACAGAGTGTTTTTTTAATAAATAAAACTCGCTTCAGCGTGCTCGCAGATGCACAAAATATAGTATGTTCTTACTCAGAGTTGGGCGCTCTACTTTCTGGTTATACCACATAGCATGATTCTGCCCGGTTTTCGAGAAAAGTAAATTTTTGGCTCAAAACTCATTGCGAGCGAAACCATTACCATCTTATTTGATTATTTAAATCATTTTGATGACTCACTGTACCCCCGGTAAAATTGGTATTCTTCAATCAAAGGAATTTCGCGAGCGTGGAACGCATGTTCTCTTTCCGCGTGGCCGAGGTAGTAGTGGCCCAGAACTCCAATCCGAAGGTTCTATATGACGGGTTCGCTCGCGATGAGTATAGAGTAAAACGATTCACTTTCTCGAAAACCATGAAGAATCATGTCATGCGGTAATGTCCAGAAAACAAATTCTGCCTAAGGGCCCCTTGTTTGCTTAAGAGACGGGATCGGTAAAACTCGACCACCCCCCGGACACGTTGCGCTAGCACCGAGAACTGGGAGTCCATACACACATATGTAGAGTGTCTTGGTCTCGCATTATCCAAAATGGCCCTTATTTCCATTTGCTGGCTCAGATCCTGGAGAAAAATAGTTTTGAGTGACAAAGTTGTTAGGAGTAGAGTAGCGAGAATGGATCCCCACTCCTGCTGATATTCCCCCTCTCTAGCACTCAGTGCGAGAGGGGTCGTAAATACCTCTCTCTCTCTCTCTCTCTCGCGCAGGGAGTGCGAGTGGGCGGGGTGAGTGCTCACTGAGTGCGATTTTCTCGAGAACCGCCCATAGTGCGAGCCTCCCTCCTTCACTCGCTTCCTGTTATTTTAACTCTTTTTACATTATGTATTTTAACTCTTTTTACATTAAAAGGGGGGATTGTGGTGAGAGACTGTGCAAAAGTTCCAGATATATGTCTCCCAAAAAATGAAATTGTGATTATCATGCAAAAATACGTTGATGAGTGCTATGGCGAGGGGAGAGGTTGTAAATGAGGCGCGGGAGTGCGCTCTGCGCCACTCAGGGCATTTTTGTTGTCAACAAGCGGGAGTCCATTTTCGCTACTCTAGTTAGGAGTACGATTGTTAGTCATATCCGTATGTACACCATTCCCCCATGTACGGCTATACGATGCATTACTCACGCCATTACACTTGTATATAAGGGCCCCTGCCTATTCATAGGGGGGCTAGTAGCGCACCAGGATAGACTATTGTTACTCTCTGAGTTGATCCTACTTCGGTCAAGATATGGCGACCATGGTAGCTCAGTGAGGTGCAGTAGTATATCTTTGTGGTGGCTACGCCGTGACAGCAAAGGCTGATTTCCCCCACCGTGACGCACACAATAATTGTTTCTGTGTGGACCAGTTGCATGTACAACTGTTGAAAGACCTGAGTTCAGTGAGTTCCTATTCGTTGAGAACCGCGAACTGTGAGATTTCCCTTTTCGCATTTTTAAAAAAATATTTCGATCGATGGCGTTAATGTTTGTACGTGATCAGCTTATTCTTGCCAATAGTACTGGAGCAGTCCCTGGAGTTGAACCTCCTAAGAGTTTCGAGTCTAACTCGAATCTCCCTAGTTCTGGAGCAGTCCCTCGGGATGAACCTCCTAATATCTTGTACTGCGACGGTAATGGAGTCAATCCAGAACCTGATAATTCTATCGGTATTATGTATTCAAATATTTGTGCTGAATCAATTCTTCCGGAAATTCGGATAAGGCATTTCAACGGAGACATCACGAAGTGGAATGAATTCTGGGAACAGTTCAAGGAAATTATTCATAATTCGTCAATGGCAAAGAATCTTCATATCACATCGCTATCAAACTTCTTCTAGAACGGTACTCATGTGTTAAAATTATCTAAGAGACAAAACTAAGACGACAACTTTTTAATCTTCCTCATTGTAACAAAATAGATAAGAAACTATTAGAATTCTATTTTTCAGCTATAAAAATCTTCAGACAACTACAGCAATTAGACCAGGATCCAGATAATTTTGAATTCGCGTTCTTAATTGAGAAGAAACTTCCACGAGAAGCAATGGAGCAAATATATTCGACTGGAAAAGCTGAAGATGTAAAAGCTAAGGAACTTTTGAGACGACTATACAAAATAGTAAGACTGAGTCAGTTAGTTGATGAAATTGTAGACGATAAATCAGTAGAAAGTAGTAATAACGTAAATCAAGTTCTTCAAATGAGAAGTACTCGGTCAAGGAAAAAGAATCGAATTTCGTGTTACTTGTGCGGTAGACGAGGACATACACTCAAAACCTGTCACAATTATAGTAAACTCAGTGAGAAATACAATATGATAGAAAAAAACTGATAGAAATGGAAAAGTGCGTAAGGTGTTATGGGAACCACAATAGCAATAAGTGTAAATCCGACACCAAATGCAGTAAGTGCGGAGATGCACACAACTCCCTCTTTTGTTGCATTCGTTAATTGATCGATTATTAGGCAGATTCTGCCCCTCCCCACTGTTTCATACAAGAACAACTACGCGCCAACACGAACAACATCGACAGGACTGACGTGAAGACCGGATACGACAACACTGCCACTTCGCGTCGTCAGTTCACCACCACTCTTCCTCTCCATATCCACTATGGGAATCTTGTTCTTTGGGAGGTCTTTCCTATCTCTCTTAAATGATTCGAATGTTTCTTTAGCAAAAGACCCCATATTTATTATACATCAATGCAGAAGTTAGGTTAAACAATCGTTCGTTTTTATTGTTATGATTGTTTCTTTCTTCTCGTTTTGGGAGTGTTAGGAGTACGATTGTTAGTCATATCCGTATTTACACCAATCCCCCCATGTACGACTATACGATGCATTACTCACACCGCTGCACTTGTATATAAGGGCCCCTGCCTATTCATAGGGGGGGGGGGGGGCTAGTAGGGCACCAGGATAAACTATTGTTACCCTCTGAGTTGATCCTACTTCGGTCATTACAAAAGTCTCGAAAAAAAATTTTTTTCTCCAAATCAAAAGATATTCTCAATTTTATATTTTTATTATGTTTTGAGTCTCCAAACATTGCAAATGACCTACTCTGATCCTATTAAAACGCGTTCTCCGTAAGAGCGCAGTGAAGGGTCGGGTAAAGTTGCACAACTCGGTCAAAATGATCGCCCGGGACTAAAACTTTGGTAACATGACCCCTAAGGGCAAGGTATGCTACAACCATAATATTGACCCGAAATCTCAAGTTTTGACCTACCAAATCGATTTTTTCAAACCTTTGATTTTGATTTCGTGTTATATGAGAGAGAGGAATCGGGAGAGAATCGAGCATTTTTGGGATTCCAGGTCACTTGGAAAAATCATGATTTTTAAATTTCCTCAAAATTTTAGGCAAAGTACTACAAAGTCTCCTCTATCGAATAGCGTTGCCAGATTTTTTTTATAAAATTTAGTATTGGATTGAAACACAAACAAACCTGGTATGTTTGGTATAATTTTCCAAACTTGCAAAGTTTGAAAAATAATAACTTCCTTCGAAATAAAGGTACAGATTAGCGGTTTGGTTTTGAAGATAGAGACAACAGTTGGCTACAAACTACAACCAACTTTTTCATTCCCGCTTCATGCCGCGATGCGGGGTGGTCGCTTTTGTAAATAATGTTATTATTTTCTCAAAAGTTAAAAAGAAGAACCCCCTCCTAGTACGTTATTGTGGTATGTGTGGGCACTTATTCCAGCCAGAATATGAAATGCCGGAGAGGATGTATTGTAAAGAAGCGCACAAAAATGTGAAATCAGGTTAAAAGTTTTCATCGTAAAGTGGGGTCGATAAGTCTCATTTGGGGTTTAATCCAATGAAAACGAACTAAAAATAATATTTAAGTTATTTAAAATACATTTTATCAGGTTGTTTCTCGATTAAAATTTTTTTAAAAATTTAAAATCTGAATTTTGATTATATTTAATTTTCTCTGGTTCTAAGTTCTAGTTTCCTGCAAGTATCTTAGTATTGTCGAATATAAATTTTAAAATGCGTATATGATACAATATGCCTCGACACTTCATCAACGGTTTCGTCAGGAGATATGCAACATTCGTCCTTTTGAAAGTGAGTTGCTATCTATTCGTAGAAAGAAGTTATACCGTCTAGAAAACCGTGCGTTTGACGAACGACGCGCGATCTACCTTCTCTAGCACTCTCTCACTTCAGCACGCTCTCTCGCCCAGGTTCGGGCCCCGAGCTGGGCGTGAGTCTTTTGCCAGAGCCTCGCCTCAAAGGAATCAAGCAAATTATATCTGAAATACTTCTTATGAAGTTAATGTAACTATGGCAAAAGATTGGTTCTATGGCCGGGGTCCGAACCTGGGCGAGAGAGCATGCTGAAGTGAGAGAGTGCTAGAGAAGGCAGATCGCGCGTCGTTCGTCAAACACACGGTTTTCTAGACAGTATAACTTCTTTCTACGAATAGATAGCAACTCACTTTCAAAAGGACGAATGTTGCATATCTCCTGAAGAAACCGTTGATGAAGTGACGAGGCATATTGTGGCATTTGAATTTATGAATAACATTTTAAATTTTTTTCGAATGAAACATTCGGTAAAAATGATCACAGAGTATAATATGGGCAAATACGCATTTCAAAATTTATATTCGAGAATACAAAGATACTTGCAGGTAACTAGAACTTCGAACCAGAGAAAAATAAATATAATCAAAATTCAGATTTTAAATTTTTCAAAAATTTTTATTCGAAAAAGGACCTAACAAAATGTATTTTAATCAACTTAAATATTATTTTTAGTTCGTTTTCATTGGATTAAACCCCAAATGAGACTTATCGACCCCACTTTACGATGAAAATTTTTAACCAGATTTCACATTTTTGTGCGCTTCTTTACAATACATCCTCTCAGGCATTTCATATTCTGGCTAGAATAAGTGCCCACACATACCACAATAACGTACCAAGAGGGGGTTCTTCTTTTTAACTTTTGAGAAAATAATAACATTATTTACAAAAGCGACCACCCCGCATCGCGGCATGAAGCGGGAATGAAAAAGTTGGTTGTAGTTTGTAGCCAACTGTTGTCTCTATCTTCAAAACCAAACCGCTAATCTGTACCTTTATTTCGAAGGAAGTTATTATTTTTCAAACTTTGCAAGTTTGGAAAATTATACCAAACATACCAGGTTTGTTTGTGTTTCAATCCAATACTAAATTTTATAAAAAAAATCTGGCAACGCTATTCGATAGAGGAGACTTTGTAGTACTTTGCCTAAAATTTTGAGGAAATTTAAAAATCATGATTTTTCCAAGTGACACTCCATCCTCGAGTTTCCCCCGATTCCTCTCATATATCATTCGAAAAAGCATGAAAAGTTATGCCAGAAACCAAATTTTTACTTGATTTGAATGAACTGGAAGAGAGAAATCTCGTGAAATAGAAATTTTTCGGTCGTTTCAATGAAAATCGATCTGGCTACTAGGGTCAAAATGCCCTCCGCCCTACCATTCTTGTACATAAGATATCTTATCCATAGTTGATTTAATTTTTATTCTTTAATTGCCACATTTTCGGTTTGGTCGTGGTGAGATCAACGGTCGAATGAGGCACACATATTTTCTCTACTCTTATACTCAATTTTATATTTTGTGAAACATACAAGATTGATCTAATGTTCTTTCAGTAATCTATTAGGAATTTATGGTGTACAATAAAACTTTAAAGATCTATACCTCTAGTGAATTGATCAAACGATTGCAATCGATTATTTAAAAAATCTCCGAATCCAAAATTCGACATCATACATTTCAATTATACGAGAAGCTAGCCATTCGCGAATAGCTTGGAAATTCTTAGAAGATGTGTATAAACAAGTTTGCTGTTTATAATGTTCTGATCTAACCGCAATTTCAGATGGAAAAAATCGAAAACTTCAAAATTGGCGGATAAAATTTTCAGTAAATACTTTTTTCTGAAAGTCACCGTAATCAAGGCTGTGCAAAATTTTTCCCGCACTCCTGGTTTCGCAAGCTCTCTCGCCGGTTAGAGAGCACGAGAGAGCTTGCGACATCGAGAGTGCGGGAAAAATTTTGCACAGCCCTGACCGTAATCAAAATAGGGCGATATTTTGCATTTACTATGTGCTTACATCAACTGGCTAAAGAACAGCTAATTTGAGAAGAAAAATATTTTCTCAAAAATACCATGAACCCGGGGTCATGGTCCAAAAATAACACGACATCAAAATCAAAAGTTTGAAAAAAATCGATTTGGTAGGTCAAAAATTGAGATTTCGGGTCAATATTATGGTTGTAGCATACCTTGCCCTTAGGGGTCATGTTACCAAAGTTTTAGACCCGGGCGATAATTTTGACAGAGTTGTGCAACTTCACCGTCGTTCTTACAGAGAGTGCGTTTTAGGCATTTTTCTGAAACCACTGTTTGACTCGATTTTTTTTGTATATTTGAGAAAAGTTGGCCATTTTTCGAACTGAAGCCAATGGCTTTTATGTACATGTTGTTGTAGCCAGACAAGATCTGCATCCATGCCCACCTTTCCGAGCATCAGATGGATCACCTCTTTTATCGAAATTTTTGTCCGAAAATTTGTTAATTGACGGCTGAAAATGAATAACCGTGTTTACCTCCTTTACAAAAATTATCTTTCACATTGTTGGCGAAGAATAAATTTGTAAATATATTTAAGAATACATCACAATTATTTTGGAGGAGCTTTTCACCCCCTGCTTTTCTGTGAATTTGAATGTGCTCTCAATATTTACAACGAAATTCATAGGTCAAATGTGTCAAAATAATTTTCTGCCAAATTTTCGATTCAAGGTGTCATACATGTCCGTCTCCACTGCAAGCAGTAAATACACCACGATATGTTAACTCAGTTCGAACGAGAACGACGTTACGTGACTAAGTATTTTTCACATTTTGGACCATGACCAAAAATGGTCAAAAACGTCAAAAATGGTCAAAAAAATTCCTGGTCAAAAACGAATTTTCGATGGAAATTTTTTTGTTTCCTTTGTGAACGAAATAGTCTTATATGTCTTCAGTGGCGGTAGTAAAATTAGAGTATGCAATATTAGACTACGAATGTTTCTGGGTAATTGAGAATTTATTGATTTTTGTGTAAAATTTCAACACTTTGAGTTTCCGATTGTTTACTATCTAAACTCATCAACATATTTTAAAGAAATCAACAGTAAAGTTTTACTAGAATGAGTTTTATCATTTGAGCAGATCTAGGAGTTCACAGTTCATCAGGATGCTAACATATGTAACATTAAGATATAAAATATCAGAATTTCGTTGTAAATATTGAGAGCACGTTCAAATTCACAGAAAAGCAGGGGGTGAAAAGCTCCTCCAAAATCATTGTGAGGTATTCTTAAGTATATTTACAAATTTATTCTTCGCCAGCAATGTGAAAGAGAATTGTTGTAAAGGAGATAAACATGGTTATTCATTTTCAGCCGTCAATTAACAAATTTTCGGACAAACATTTCGATAAAAGGAGTGATCCATCTGAGGCTGGGAAAGGTGGGCATGGATGCACAGCTTGTCTGGCTACAACATGTACATAAAAGCTATTGGCTTCAGTTCGAAAAATGGCCAACCTTTGGTGGATGTGTGCGCACGAGAGAGGAAGGATTTCACAAATTATATCCTTCATTTCGGGTTTTCAGGAACCACTCCGTCTCGGGGATAAGCAATGAGAGTTGATTGCATGCAAATTGCTGTTCTCTAATGAAATAGATTATTTGAAGCCCGTATTACCCTAGTTTTAAATTCTTAACTAGGTTTTAAAGCTTTAAATGACACCATTTTTTTGGAAATAGTGATGCCTCCGAGTTGGCTAAATCCTCGTTCCCTGGCTTTTTTTATTCGCGAGTTGCTGTTTTTTTCTTAATAATTATAGATATATTTAAATTTCAGAATTGACAGAAAGTTCCGCATGAAAGATCAGCAAGAGTCACTGTTGCAGCATTTGCGCTTCCTAAAGGGATCTCTAGTTATGCCCAAAAACCAACTTAATTTTTTTTTTGGATTTTCAGAGCTTAAGATCGAGCCCCAAGCAAACTTGCGAACCACAAGATGCACACTCTTAAGCACTTTCTGGCTCTTCCGGAAACGTGCTCATAAATGTATTCGTACCTCGTCTCTCCTGCTCTGAAGAAGATCTGATTTTCTTTTCATCTCTCGCAGCCTGCTTAAAAACACTCCTTGTCTTCACTGTCAGCTTTCGATCGTCTTCGAACTGAAACACATATCCAATTGAATATTTTGAACTTGTTGACTTACAACACTTGAACATAGTTGCTCCGACATGAAGCTTTGCATCATGGAATAAAGATCTTCCACTACAGAATCGTTCATAGCTCTCGAGGGCTGGAAATGCACATGGTAGGAAACGCGAAACAAAAGCTATCGATTGACATAATATTCACATAAAAATTAAATGGAAAATAATTAATAAATCAATAATAAGCAGGACAAATTCAAATGAATCAAAACGCGGGAAATATAAAGTGTTCCGAGGATCAGTAGTTGGAGTTATGGAATTTAACATTCCATGCGCTACCTGCCGCGTCGCGGCTTTTTCAGCTTTGCCAAAATTTTAAAGCTCTTTGTTTAAATGCATATCCGGCGTTTTTGCGCTATACCTTTTGAAAGGCTTTTCCCATTTGCGCGTAAGATCCCTGTGGCATGTGAGAGTGTGCCAGCACACAAATTCTCTTTTCCTATACCGATTAGGTCAGGCGAGAGAAATTCCTCACTCATTTCAATACTGTGAATTGTCTCATACAAACACGCAAAAGTCAAGCAATTGTATCTAACTACCCGGAACAGCTGTAGTGCTAAATTTGCTAGCCGTGAATTTAAAAGGAGTATTAAATTCAGTCTTGATTGCTTCTCGCCCTTTCCTAATGTTCACCGTGGTTTATAACGCCGAGTGTTCCCAATCGAGCCTTAAAATGCCTTGTGTTATATAGGTCGTTGGCTCGAATTTCGCCGTATGCTTATTTTTGCACTTTACTATCATTATATCATTTTATATCATTATTCGGGGAGTGGGTATTTCGACAAGTTATCTGTGGCTACTTCACGAACTTTTCCTGCAAATCCATACCGCATTTCTAAAGTTATTTAGTCAACGTTTCAGTGGTCATGGCGGCTGCGGTTGCTCGCTATGGATCAACAAATAACGTTAAATTAACGTTCACCAATGACGGTGGGGGCGGAAACAACAGTTTTCGTCCTGGAGGAAATCAGCACCATGCAATGGCAGGTTGGTAGAAAGTGTTGCTCGACATTTCAGTTACTCTGTGATTGCAAAGTAATATTGAAGTAAGTACAGAGTAATATTACTTCAAGTAGCAGAGTTACTTGCTGGAAGTCCTATAGTAAGTTACTTTGCAACTTGTTTCAATATTACTCTGTACTTACTTTGAATTTGTAATTTACTGGCAACTTACCTTTTCTTTACTGTTACTTACTTTTATATTGTCGTTTTCTTACTTTCAAGTTGCTTTTTGCTTACTTTTAACTTGATTTTACTTTACTTTTTTCTTACTTTATATTTATTAGAACCAGTATATCCTTTCCATCTCTTTGCAATACAATTTAAAAGTTTATCAATCTTACAACATATTACACGGATACGGGCACTTTTTTGTAACATAACTAGCAGAAAGAAGGATATGCAAACGTATTAGATCCAATCATCTTTGAGCATCTTCTTAGTAATGAATATCTTCTTCAGTTTTTGGTGTTGATTGTCCAATATAACTTGGCTAATAATCCATATAATCAGCTTGTCGCGTGTTGCTCCTGATATAGCGCTATAGTTACCATAATCGAGGCACTAATAACACCCACAATGTTGGATGGCGAAGTCCTTAGGCATCTCTGTATAGGTCGCAAATCACTGCTTCGGACCAACATAATTATTATGGCGTTACTAGGAAGCGCTAAAATGGGAAATCTCATTGAAAATATACGTACTTGTCAATGGAACGCTGATTGCCACTCGACGGTTCTCACGTCGTAATTATATTCTTTATGCGGTCGCTTCATTTCAAGAACTGTACTTGACGAATCTGAACGGAAATGTAGCCAAAACGTAGGTCTAACACTACTTACCCCTCGGAGTAGCTAATGTCGAGTCCTGCGGAGCAGTACTTACCAATTGGAGTAACCGATGGCGAGTAGTGAGCAATTTTCACGACAATAATGAGCGATTCCATCGACTTGACCATTATAACTAACAACGAAAACTTGCAATGAAGAATTTCATGAGAAAATATTGAATTAAGTGAGCAGAGCTTCCGCTGATTTTCAAATAAAATATCAAACAGTTGACAAGTTACTGGAAAGTTACTAAGTACTTGCCCAAATCGGTAAGGAAAAAGTAAATTACGCGCAAATTGCAAAATCATTGACCGTCCCGTAATGAAAAAGTAAGTTACTTAAAACTTGTCCATCAATTGAAAGTGATGGGGGGTAAGAATAAAGTAAGTTGCCAGTAAATTACTCTGAACGCCATACTTGAAGTAATATTACTCTACAATCACAGAGTATTAAACATATGCGGACATTTTTTTTTCAGGATCAAGCAATGATAACATGTTCAACAGACCTGGATATCGCTTCAAATCTAATGTGGTGAGTGTTTCCATCTCTATTATTTGCTCATATATAATGAAATTACTTTCAAGATGATTCTCAATCAACATGTAAGTTACTGTTGTGAAATTAGTGACAACGTGTTGTGTATTGCGCTTTTCGTATGGCATTTCTTTTTTATTGTCGAACTATCACATCGTGCGTACCAAGAGAAAACAGGAGAAGTACTGGGCTCAATTTCATGCTATAATCACAGATCAAACGAAATAATTGCATTCCCCCAGTACCATATCTCGGCTTTCGGGGTCAATAAACCTCATAAAGTAACATTTCCATCACTGCCCACTTTAGATTGCAGGAACATATATCTTTATCTCGATTTTTCTCTCTCGATTTTACAGTAGAAGGATATAAAATTATGATAAATAAGGAAAAATTGATTTTTTTTCAGAGTTTGTACTACTGAGTGCTCAATGCTATTTGCATTCTATGATTTTTTTTCAGTCGAAAACTTGGGAGAAACGGTACTGTTCAAATTGCAGATTTAAAGTTACCGACCAACCAAAAATTTGGATATTTTTTAATTTTTTTATTCGATGCAGGTGAGACTGCTGATTATTAATCCGAATAAGAAAACGCCTGAAAATAACCCCAAAGTTCGGAAAGGGTGTCCCTGATCGGCTCAAAATATTTCTTTTCGTTTTTTCTGCGATTTCACACAACAAGCTCTTTCAATGGACATTCAGGCAATTGTAGCTGCATGCTGCAGTTGATTCCATGCAAGAAATCTCAGTATTAAATGGCAAAAAAATATGAACAAACTTGGAAAAGATAAAATAAGAAGTATACTGTAGCTGAATATTCGAATTTAAATTTTATTTTTCTAGTTTTCTCATGTTTGTTCATATTTTTGCTATTTAAAACTGTGATTTATTTAAGAATTTTGAGGTACTACAGTATACCAATCAATATTGCAGATCAGGGACACTTTTTCCGAGCTTATAGTAAATTTGGGGCTTATTTTCAGGCGTTTTCTTATTCGGATTAATAATCAGCAGTCTCATCTGCATCGAATAAAAAAATCGAAATTTTTGGTTCAGTGTTATTTTCGGTGTCCTAGTTCCTTATTCTCATAGGTCAAATGGGGTTTTCGCAAGTTCGCAATTAGCATAGGGCGGGGGATGTAAACAGAGGCCTTCATGTGTCTGTCCTGCACTCTCTCGTTACGTTAATCCGGTTTACATGCAAAGTGCAGAAGTGCCTATCTTCGCACGCGAAGACCTATTTGACCCATGCTTATTCTACGATTTTTTAAAAAATGTTCCCAGCAGTGGTGAGCGAACCCCCTCGGATCCGAGGGGGTACCCCGATTCCAGAAAAATAAAGTGCCCTTAGCTGCTCAAATTTGGCCAAATTGAAAATTTCGTGGTCCCGCAATTCCCTTTCTCGTCGAACACTACACTATGCAAGAAAAGATGGTCGAAAAAGGTTACCAATGGAGCTCGTAGGAAATGCACATTAGCATATTTCACAATAGCGGCACCCCGATCCGATGTGGAGCGTTCATCACTGTTTCCCAGATATTTTTGATAAAAAAATTCTATAATTTTGGTTCCCATAGCAAAACAAAAATTTTCCCGTTTTTTCCTGTTTTTTAGATAAACATTTTTCGCTTCCGTTTTCTTCGTCAGTTTTTTCCCCACCTAACACTACGAAGTCCATCAATGACAAGATAGTGTAGAGAGAGTATACAAGATAGTGCCTCCGTTTCCACCCGAATTCGTAAAAGCAATATTGAAGAAGAATATAGTTTTCCAAAAAAAATTTTTTTTTCGAGTTCGATCCTTCACCAAGCCTTCCATCCCCCCTCGTTGGCGGTAAAATTGGTAGCAACTTTGAATGCGAAAGGTAACGTGCGCCAGAAGCCTGATCAGCAGGGGATACGTAGATCTGTGCGGCAACCGGCCTTACCGGTCGGCCCCGGCAGAGTGGTCGCTTGTCGACGTCAACTTTACCTTTTTTTTGGAAGCAACTTTACCTTTTTTTAAAATATAGTTTTAAAAATAATATTTTACAACTGACGCGTGATATTCAGCGAGCGGCGGAGGAATTGATGATGGGAGATGGACCAGGAAGAAGACTGAGGAAGAATGTAGCCAACGTGCGAAGACACGTAGACTACATTGCTACCATTCTCAATCACCATCAGGTAAGGTGATGATTGAATCGGTACATGAGCTAATTTTGATACATATATTATATGTTTCTAAATAATGATAGTTTGGGAACCAATTCGAAATTTATTCCGATTTCTTAAACGTTTAAAATATTTTTTTCCGACGTGCTTCAAAAATATGGCTTATTCAAACTACATTTTGATTTTGAACTATTCTGCGTAAATTGTCCGTACCGTGAAATTTGAAACAATTGTGCACAAACGCCAAGATTCCCCGATTTCCTCAATTTGCCGATGTGCAATAATCAGACATGAGCTGGTTTTTGTCTGTTGATCAACTCACCCAGATATTAGAAGTGGACAAAACATATATTGCAGGCTCGGCTATGGCAGTTGAACAGGAGACAACGATTGTGTCAGCAGCCAGATGTACTCTACCAGAACTGGTACGACAACAATAGAACATTTGTGAACCCTTTGGTTACTGCTTTATTGACTTAGATAATATTATGACCGCATAATATTATGACCGCAGTATTACTGTAATATATGAGGCCGTTCACATAGGTATTGAGCAGACTAGCGGCAGGCTGCGCCTGCCACTATCCCTGCGGGGCAGTCAGGCCTTCGGCCTGACGCTCCCCACGCGGCAATGACATCAGTTACAAGCAATGGATTACTGTAGAGCGCGAACGCCATTGATCTACCTCTAATGCATCTCAAAATATCGATTAGCAGCTTCGTTGGCAGTGAAATGCTATGTCATACATCAGCATACTCACCCTATCCCCCTTCAATGAGAACAATCACAGACAAATGAGAGTACTGTAGAAGGTGCATTGTATTGATCCATCTCCCAAAATATCGATTGGCAATTCCCATCAACCATTCAAAAATATTTCAATACTCCCAAAATAACGCACAAGTTCCGTTGACACTAAAAGTCGCTTCTCACATCCAAGAAAACGATCAGAAATTTTATTATGTTGTCCTACATTGAAACCCTCTCAAAATGACGTTTTCAAACTGCATTGGCACTGAAAATGCATTTCACAAATCTCACTACCCATGTGATCATTTACACATCATTAGAAATATGGAATTAATGAATAGCTTCTCAAACCCTCTCAAAATGACGGTGATAAACTGCATTGGCACTAAAAACACATTTCACAAATCTCACAATACATGTGTTCATTTACACCCTTTACAAAACTTACAAATTTTGCATTAGGTAATAGCGTCTCAAATACTCTTAAAATGACGGATAGAAACTGCATTGACACTGAAAATACTTTTCACAAACTCTCACACTCCCACTCCCTCGCCCCTTCCCCAGTACTCACGCGGTCGCGTCGCGTATTCCAGCATTAAATCGCTTATATTTCATGATTAATCACTTCTTTTGCCTCTTCTTTACCTTATTATATTACTAAAAAATATTAAAAAATCATAATAAACTAATATAACAACTTGCAAGTGAATGCCCAACTTCACATAATTTAAAATAGCAATTTTCATCGATTTCTCACTAAATAGCCACCAAAACCCCTTTAGTTCACAGACCTAAAGTAATTCCGACCTCAAATGAAAGAAAATAATATTGCAAAACCAATTAATAAATTGCTTCATGGTGAAAATCCGCTTTTTAAAAAAAATGCAACATTTCACGGAAAGGTCCCACACGGAATTCACCAATTTTCACTTTCGTACGCTTTTTAACCATTTTAATGACTTTTACAAATTTCACCATTATGCGCATTTTATAGAGCATCAAAAATACTATTTTATTATATACAACAAATAATATAAAACACCACACTCACCCCACAAATCCATTTGCAAGGTCAAAGATTACTGTAACGCGATTACGGTAGAAATAGTGACACTTAGCCCTCTCATACAAGAGGGAGCGATCATGCAGGCAAACCATAGACCAAAAGGTATGTTCCAGGGAACAAACGCAGACATCATTTCGGGTTTGCGCCTGGTTTAATATCACGGCTGCAGATTTTTACCAAGCATCTGCAGACTTTTCTAACGTAATCGGACATGGGCTTTCAGCTTAACACAAAATTGGGAAAAAATATTTTTGAAAATATAAAATTTTGGGAAAAAAAATATTTTTCTTTGAGCGCAAGATGGGTTTTGCAAGTGCCAAAATCTGATATTGATCCGTTTCAAGCGTGACAGACTAAAAATAACACATTTTAAATTCTTCATGGAACATACCATTTTGGTCTATGAGGCAAACTGTAAACATTTTGATTATCCGTAGCTGTAAATCGAAGTTATCGAGGGTGCTTATGACGATTTGGATAGTCGTTCCTTGCATTGAGCCTCCGTTTCAACCAGACGACGATGCGTCGAAATCACGTTTCGTGAAATATATGCTGGTCATAAAAGTGGGTTGAATTCGACCTGACATTCGGATACAAGGCGCTAACCTGGCACCGAGATGCCCACATTGTTTTGTAGCTACCACTGCCCAAATCAATTAAAAACCTGAGGCGAATTGTGAAAATCTGCGGCACTCGGAAACAAACCTGCCCGACTGTCCAAAAGGCATTTCCTAGTGCAAATGTATTTCGTGAAAAAAAAACCTGTCCTCCCGTGCAGTGAGCCAGTAAACAATATTTTTGTTAAATAGAGGACCATCAGAGGAATCGAAAAAGCTGAAAAGCGGCAGGTTTTTCTCCTTTGAAAATGTATAGCAAAAATTATTAAGATCCGTCGATTTGACTTTTTGACCTATGATTTTGGCTCTTTTTTGTCGCAGGGCTGTTCGGAAAGTGATTTTCGGTAAATGGAAATTTTCCGGAACAATCGGCCGGGATATTTTTTATTTCCCCCTTTCTTCACGATTTTCATTGTTTTGATTTTTTTCTAGAGAATTATAAAAAATCGATTGAAAGACGAATGTCAATAATTATTTCGTAAATATTCAGGAAAACTTTTTCGACTATACAAATCGGGAAATACAAAAAAAAAATACAAAAAATTGTTCACGTGTAATGAATGCATTCTTAATAAATATTCACTTTGGCCGAATATTTGTTTACAGTCCTCTTCCTCCGATTTCGACTCGAGACACTCCAGTAGATTGCATTCTCACCAAATACGTCAGAGCTGCAATGAATAAAGTGAAATGTCCCGTCTACACACTTGTGGTATGCTTGTCTTTCTTTGTTAATTTTTATGTATTGGCTTCTTCTTAAAATGGATTGGCGAAAGTGGTATATTATTGCAGTGGACTCCGGAGGGCAAACGTCTCATCACTGGTGCATCGACGGGCGAATTTACTCTGTGGAATGGAACTGCTTTCAATTTCGAGACTATTCTTCAGGTAGTCGAACGGACTCTTGTATATCTTGCTTGTAAATAGTGGGAAAATACTAATAAAGAAAGCTGAATCAAAGGGAGTCAGGTAAGTCCCTCTGAATTGGAGTTGATAATTATAATGGATATGCGCGTTTTGATTCAATCGCGTTGTGTTTTCGGTTCAAGCTCAGAATAAAGAAATAATAAAGTGGAGCTTTGAACCGAGATGATTGCTCGTTCGACCCTATTGTACCATTTCTGTGCAGTTGGGCCGATAAAGGTAATCATCAAATCTTGTTGAGTATCGAGCACTACATTGGGGGGGGGGGGAAGATGAACTTGGTAGAACATGGACAACGCCTGAGAATGGAATTTTGGTGACAGGGCACTAGGTCGGATGAGAACCTATTCTTTTTGTTGAAAATATAGCTCTCAAAAGCTTTATTTCAATCAGAAGCTTATCTTACGATGGCATTTTTCACCACAAGGTTCTCATCGCACGTAGTGCCGGCGAAAGGGTATTCATTGGAGTCTAACGATTGCGCGGAAGTTCCGGATTTGGGATTACAGTGGTGTGAATTAGATTTGAATGTCTCCTTCTCCGTAGGAGAGTTTGTTATGAGGTCCTCGTTGTACCAGAATTACTGGATGGACTTCAGGCACATGATTCTGCTATACGTGCGATGACTTGGTCGTACAACGAACAGTGGCTTGTGAGTGGAGACCATGATGGGTAGGGTACATGAATGGAGGGAAGGAACTTATGGGATACTATACAGATTCATCAAGTACTGGCAGCCGAACATGAATAATGTACACATGTATCAAGCACATAAAGATGAACCCATCAGAGGACTCAGGTAGGCAGTTTGATCTACCATGGAGTATTGATTGTTTCTGGAGTGCACACGTACTTCAATGTCTGTTTTTAGGAGAATCGAGTATGTTTTGATAGAAGGGTGACGGTACGTTTAGGAACCCGAAAATATAAATGTTCAGAAACCTATTCCAAACAATATTTCCGAAAAAAATATTGAGCCGTCCTAAACGGCAGTTCCAAAAGAACCTATCACCGATCGAACTCTTGAATCTTTGTTTCTCAGTTTCGCCCCAACTGACGTCAAATTGGTATCTGCTTCTGACGACGGAACTGCTCGTATTTGGGACTTTGCCCGCTGTACTGAAGAGAGATCACTGAAGGGACACGGATCAGAGGTTTGTTTGTCATCCAGCTACTAGACATATTTAATAATTTCTTGTAATGTTATATCCATAAAAAAGGTTTTTAAAAAGTCCCACATATAATTGATTGGTTTAGGTTCGATGTGTTAAATGGCATCCGACGAAGGGATTGGTTGTGACTGGATCGAGGGATTCCCAACAACCCGTTAAGATGTGGGATCCGAAGAGTGGACAATGTCTTGCCACACTGTTAGTTTATCATTTTAATATTAGGAGAGAGAGAGATTGATTATGAATGCATAGGTGGGTAAGGAAAAATCGAAAAAGTGGGGGTACGATTTTTTTTCAAAATTAGCCATTAAAATGCCAGAATGTTGGTTTAGTTTTCAATTTTTCTTTTAAAACCCAAAAAATGTGAGTTGGGTTGTTCAAAAGTTGGCCTTGCAAATGCAAAAACGTATGTGAATAAATAATACCTTCGTCGTTTTTTACGTGGCTTTGGAATTATGATTGAATTGCAGACAAGATCACAAGTCTTCTGTTCTGGCTGTGGAATGGAACAAGAACGGACACTGGCTTCTTACCGCGTCTAGAGATCATCTCATCAAATTGTGAGGAATTATTGATCGAGAATATCGATTGATTCTTGATTCTTGTAGATACGATATCCGAATGATGAAGGAGATGAGAACCTTCAGAGGTCACAAGAAGGAGGTCACTGGTAGGTCATCTCCCTTTGTCTGAACCCCCTGAGTAATGGAATGTTTCAGCTATTGCATGGCATCCCATTCATGAGGGTCTCTTCGTTTCTGGAGGTGGAGATGGATCACTCGCCTACTGGCTTGTCGATAGTGACAAGGAGGTATCGATTGGGTCCCGTCTGGATACAGTAATCATGGGGTCTGTCTCAGGTTGGTCTGCTGGAGCACGCTCACGATCAGGCAGTGTGGGCACTCGAATTCCATCCTCTGGGACACGTTCTCGCATCGGGTTTGATAGTTGAATGATTGATATAGGGTGAATGTTTGAGTATGTGGATGAAATGACAGGATCGAACGACAATAACACAAAGTTCTGGGCGAGAAATCGACCGGGAGATACACAAGAAGACATCTTTGGTCTCGTGTCTTTCGCTGTTGTCGCTGCTCTCGATAAGGTACGGTAGATGATGGAGATACGGTAGCAGTTGTCTGGTGTACGGTAGTCAAGTAATGGTTCGATTGAAGGAATCTAAGAGTGCGGCATCACAAGCAATGGCAGCAGTACATGCAGCACAACAAGCAAGAGAAGAAGAAGAGAGGAGAGATGGAGTATACATTCCTGGTATGAAGCTGTTAGTGAAATTATTTCTCGTTTTGAGGGTAGACGATAGATAATTTCATTCTGAATGGTCTCTTCTAGACAAGTGACACTAAATGGACCATAATAAATGGTTGTTCAGGAATGGGATTGGATGAGGATGTAGTGGAGAAGATGAATACGGATGTATCTAATGCTTCCACTCAACTCAATCCGCTCACTCTTCTGCCTGAAGATCTCAATGGACGAAGAGATGTGAGTGAGAATTGAGTCTGAGAGACGCACTATGTCTCCTTCTTCAATATATTAGAATAGTGCAAAGTCTATATAGTTACATTTCTAATGAGTGCCTTGTTCCATTTCTAATGAGATGTGAAGTAGTCGCTCTGTTTTAGATGGCTGGAATCGGAGCCAAACGAACTCTAATCAAGCAGCCGCCTGCTAAGAAGGCTCAGAGACAATTTGAGAGGATGTGGAATGTGAGCAAACCATCTGGAGGAGATGATCAGTATGGAGGAATGGATGAAGATGAGGTGAGGTATTCAAATGATTACGGTAGATATTGATTTTATTTGATTGTGGTTTAACAATGAACAATATTTGGGTTTGAGCTCGAAAATGGTAACCTTTAGATGAGTTTGGGTATACATTGTACTGAGTATACCACTTTGAGGGTCCTCGTCGAACAAAAACGTCTCTTCTCGGTCCTCCTCCTTCAATGCCAATGCCTTCTATGCTTTCGCCTGCCGTCAACAATCGTATGTATCCTTATGCTATCGATTGATTTGTAACTACAGTAATATTACTACTATGTGAGTGATTGATAACTTCAGGCGTGCCTCCATCAGCTCTGGTTCCTCCTCCTTCTCTCCCTCCTCCTCCTATGGTCTCGCCTGGAGGAAGATTACAGTGGCCACCCAATCTGCCCCCTCCTCCCACTCATATCATGGGTACGGTAATCATTAATCGATTGAAATTATTACAGTATCCATTTGAGGTGGTCCTCCTCCCCCTCGTTCGTTTCCTCCAAAGGACGAATCGTGGAAGACTCCTCGACCATCTGAGGATGTTGATCTTAGACAGATGAATCGGCCTCCTTCTCAAACGGGAGATGTCGATATGAGACAGAGTGGAGGAAATCAATGGAATAATGGTCAGATATTACACTCACAAGAACGTTTAACTCATTTTGAAAAGAGATTTTAAATCTGCACAGTCGAGCTAATTTGAACGCATTTAGCCCCTCCCTCGGGTTGGGCGGGAGGTCAGCTCCTCCCCTCCTCTCCGATCTAGGAAAGTGCCGTCGATTTCACTAACACACTATCCAAGTTTGGTGGAAATCGGGTTTTGCGTCCTCAGACCTTTCCCATTTCAAATCAAAGGCAGTCATAAAATCGATATATCATTCAATTACTACTGATATATACTGTAGATATGACGCTGTTTACGTTATGATCAACAAATGACTGGAACAGGTCAAATATCGAAATCGCTCAAAAGTTCGCCCTAAGGACAACTTTTGGCGGTGAACGCGCTGGTACCATCGATTTCGCAATCCGACTCCTCTGGGCGCCGGTATGGCGCCGCGCCACTTTGGCGCCAAACTTGTTTTTCGAATAAATCTCGCTTCAGAGTGCCGGTAGAGGCACGAAATCTCGCGCAAAATAACAGAATTTGACGCTCTTTCTCATGGCGTTGTTCGTTTGTGGATATCACTTTTGGCTCTCGTGCAAACATCAACTTTTGATCAAAGTCTTCGCGTGTGACGAGTTGATATACATTAGAAAGCGCAGCTCACGCTGATTATTTATCTATATTTGACTAAGCATTCTGCATGTGCATGGCAAAGTTATGCTATAAGGGTGTCCGGAAAGTTTTCGCACTCTGACACTCGCGACGTCATTAAAATCCCTTTAGCAGACAATTAACATAATGACATAATATATTAAGTGGGCAATACATTCATCATTATTTTAAGCCCTAGTACTCATTATTTGCTATAGACTTCATCTTTATGCATCAATTCCCGTGATGTATACTCTGATCGATCACAGCTCAGTTTTGCTTTTCAATTTTCTCTAAAAATATTGGGCGAATTAAAATAGTGCTAAACTAGTTGATTATATAGAGTAGGATGCCCCCTCAGTCTGAGCATAGTTTAAATTTTGCTAGCGTTTCTGTTTAGCAGACTACATCTTCGAAGAATACACCCTCTTTTGTTGTAGTATACCCTAAATTAGCCCCTCGTTCAGAGAACTGAGAAGACTACTCCCAAAATGAGTCTGTTTCCGCTTTAGGTGGAGACTTACAATATAATTCCCACCTGAACAAAATCCAGAATCAGCGTGGTTGGCTGACGAAATTCGCTCAAATCCTTTTTCACGAATTTTCCGGTCAAAGCTCAAAAAATCGTGCTAAAGAGTGCGGAAAATTTTTATAATCTCTAAGAGAAATAGAAGATTGCTCAGCCCAATAATCGAATTGGGTGAACAGTTGACTACGTACGATTAACCTGTCAGAAGATTGGAATGGCTAAACGTCGGAGAGAATTCATAGACTGTCGCAAAGAATAGAAAGCATGAAAATAGAGAAATGTGAAAGTTATTCTTGATCGGACTCGGTTCCATCTAGAGAAAGGGGTTATCCAATTGTGCCATCATTAACGCTGACATCTGTACTTTCGAACTTTAAGAGGTTTCCATCAGAGTTCTGTCTGGTCTCATAATAGAAGGGAAAATCCAAACTGTGATGTGCAATGTAAGTCCATGTTTTTCGAAATTGGCCCAGAAAAAGTTGGAGAACGGACGGTGTTGGGACTGCTTCATGCCCAACCTTCACATAATATCAGCCCTTGAGATTATCACTGTTTCAAATTCCTCACTTCTTCCAGTGTCGAAAAAGAATTCCCCAATGGGACCAATCTCGAACCCGACTTCGAGGTATGAATTGACTTGCAACCCCTGTATTTCTAAAGAAGAGGATCACTGTGTCCATTCTATGGGAGGGGGTCGTGAGTAGGAAGAGAGCATACAATAATTACTTGCCGCTGTGAGGTGTTGGAGATAATCAATGAAAAGATGTTTCTTCGAAATAGTGCGAAAACTTTCCGGACACTCTTATACTGTAAGTGTTTTCTCACGCGCGCGGAACGCGTTTACAGACGCGGCGGCCGCATGGTCGATGCGGTAGCAACTTGGAACTACACTACAAAGGTAATTGGTTCGAATCCTATCGATTTTAAAATTCTTTTGCAGAATTTTTTTTCTCGAAAAATCGACCTCGACCGATTTTTTCGATGAAAAAAATTTGGCAAAAATCTTTGGAAACCGACAGGATTCGAACTAATGACCTTTGTAGTGAAGTTCCAAGTCGCTACCGCATCGACCATGCGGCCGCCACGTCTGTAAACGCGTTCCGCGCGCGTGAGAAAACATTTAAAAGAGCATAACTTTGTCATGCAGAAGTCAAATGCTTAGTCAAATATAGATAAATGATCAGCGTGAGCTGCGCTTTCTAATGTATATCAACTCGTCTAACGCGAAGACTTCGATCGAAAGTTGATGTTTACACGAGAGCCAAAAACGATATCCACAAACAGACAACGCCATGAGAAAGAGCACCAAATTCTGTTAGTAAACTCAAGATTTCGTGCCTCTACCGGCACTCTGAAGCGAGATTTATTCGAAAAACAAGTTTGGCGCCAAAGTAGCGCGGCGCCATACCGGAGTCGGATTGCGAAATCGATGGTACCAGCTAGGGTTGTCAATACAATACCAATACCAATAGTATTGAGCCTCTCTCGCACCCCTTCCCTCTCTCTTCAATAGTATTGAGAGTGAGGGGAGAGAGAGAGGTCAACCTCAATAGTGTTGAAAATTTCAATAGTATTGAATTCAATAGTGTTTCAATACTAACACTAAAACAAGAAAATATCACGCCTCTCACGAGAGGATCGAGCTGGCGATGGGAATGAGGCCAAAAAGTGAGATTGATGTTTTCCTGGATTTGGGCCCTGCCAAGCCTGTCTGATAACCCCCCGAGGTATTGGAACCCACTTTTCATTTTGTGGGCCGTGGCACCGGGTCGGCTCTCCTGGTAGCCAACTTTGACCCCGATTTACTCGATTGTTGGCTATTTGTGTGAAAAATCAAGTCTGAACCACCCTGGCTCATTTTTCGAGCTCTATCGATCCATGCTATTCACTTGTGTCAAAAGTGTAGGAAAAAAAGCAGCAGGATTTTTGATATGTTGTAGACGGCGTTGTCCTCTTTGAAATAAGTGGCGTATGCTCAAAATAGCAGAGGATTGGTGTGTGCTGTGCCGTTTTTCAATTTCGAGATGATTTGAAATCAATTTCACACAGTTAAAACCGCTCATTTTCGAGCGCAGTGTATGAAATGATGCATCATTTTGTCTATGTTTCGTTCAACCACAGCGGTCTGGGCTGAATGATTATGACTTCAAATCTTCTCGACATTGAAAAACGGCACACACCAATCCTCTGCTATTTTGAGCATAAACCACTTATTTCAAAGAGGACAACGCCGTCTACAATATATCAAAAATCCAGCTGCTTTTTTCCCTACACTTTTGAAATAGATGAGGTGGATTGTAGCACTGCTCAATGCCAATTTCAGGATAAGTGAGCATGGATCGATAGAGCTCGAAAAATGAGCCAGGGTGGTTCAGACTTGATTTTTCACACAAATAGCCCACAATCGAGTAAATCGGGGTCAAAGTTGGCTACCAGGAGAGCCGACCCGGTGCCACGGCCCACAAAATGAAAAGTGGGTTCAAATACCTCGGGGGGTTATCAGACAGGCTTGGGAGGGCCCAAATCCACGAAAACCTCAATTTTACTTTTGGCCCCATTCCTAGAATACATCGATTTAGCTTGATCCTCTCGTGAGAGGCGTGATATGCAGATGGTGCACTCTGATTTTTATCGTGCTAATTATCCTACCTTTCAAGTATTGTCTGACTTTATTGATTCAATCTATCTAGTCAATTACATGTTTTCTTAATGGAATATAAATGTGCTATATTGCAATTTCAGCCTTTATTCATGGGTAATTAATTATTTGTGAGCTTAAAATACTTCTAAAAGTTAAAATAGATTCACAACTCGATTATTAGTAGTTGCGCGAATTTCAATACTATTGAGAATTTCAATAGTATTGAAAGGACGCGCCTTCTCTCAATACTACCTATTGAGGTTGACCTCTCTCTCTCCCCCTCACTCTCAATAAATACTATTGACGAGGGAGGGAAGGGGTGCGAGAGAAGCTCAATACTAGGAACTTTCCTAGATCAGTGCCAGGCCCCGCCCCCTGTGCTCCACCCCTCGAGAGAGGGTGGAGCCGACCTCCCGCCCATCCATGGGGAAGGGCGAGAGGCAGTCCAAAATAGCCGAGCAATCGGCATTCAATCATGGTTGTGCCGAAGAGTTGCAGTACGCACTGAACTGCCTCTGAGCGAGCGAGCACTATGTCTAGGGAACGCGCGCTTTACCCGAGACGGGGAGAGCGCGCTCATGAGTGGGCGGAGTTTGCGCAGTTCCCTCTTTCCCGCTCCTCCCCTCTCTGATGTGTCTCTCATCTCTCAAACCTGTCTCGAGTAAAGCGCGCGTTCCCTAGACATAGTGCTCGCTAGCATCAATGATGTGCGGCGTGTACTGCAACAAAGCAGCGAAGCTATCGCCGATTGGAAGGTGATTGCTCGGCTATTTTGAACGCCTCTAGCCCCCCCCTCGGGTTGGGCGGGAGGTCAGCTCCTCCCCTCCTCTCCTCTGGAAGGGAAGGGGGCGGGGCCTGGCACTGATATAGGAAAGTGCCCAATACTATTGGTATTGAATTTGCAACCCTAGTACCAGCGTGTTCAGCGTCAAAAGTTGTTCTTAGGGCGAACTTTTGAGCGATTTCGCTTTTTGACCTGTTCCAGACCCCTGTGGAGACCTTGTTGATCCTAACGTAAACATCGTCATATATCGATCAATAATTGTTCTCTTAGGGGGTTCCTCTGTTCCTCCTCCATTTATTGATCCTCGTGTACGTGGAGGAGTCAATGAAATGGCAGAAGATGTGAGAGATCCGAGGAGAAGAAGTACGGGAGCGAATCAACCACAAGGAGGAGGAGGGGGAGGGCAGATGATGAATCCATGGAATGATCAACCATCTACACAATTCAAGTTAGTAGACGATAGAAGGAGATACTGTAGTCGAGTTATGCTGCGTAGATTTCATGAATGGAAAGTGGGAACGGTTTTTTCGTGAACCTATAGCTAATTCAAAAAGAACTAGAGCTCCACCGTCGAAATTTGCGCAGCATGTGAGTATGATACAATGGTATGTGTTCAGTGCCCCTCCACCTATTTCGTCATCACGTGGAATGGAGAATGGAATGGGAGGAATGAATAGAGGAGGGATGAGAGGAAGAGGAGGACCCCCTTCTGGTGGATTCAGAGGAAGCAGAGGAGGGCCTCCAAGAGGAAGAGGAAGGGGTAGAGGAGCACCATATTGATATTAAATTATAATTGCATTCTTGTCCTTCATTAACCTTCCCAGTGCACATTAATGTTTTACACTCTAGTATTATTTACTATCTGTTATTGTTATCTTATTTCCTCATTCCCAATGTTGGTGTACCTCCTCAGATTGTGTTTAATTACTCTGCATCTATGAAAATGTGATAAATAGTCAGCTAGTTCAAGATGTTGAAGATGTTCAAGGAACAAACAGAGAGTGGGACATTTACTTCATTTGTCATGGAATATTCAATGGTGTCTTTTACGGGTTGTCTCTGCCTATGGAAGGATCACATTTCATCCATTCTCACATTCTCAATGAACTCTCCACTAAGATTGGTGGGATATAAGTTCAATCCTCCTTATTCGAACTTTAAAGGTCGGTGTTGGAATGTTAATTGTCCAAATGCTGGTAAGATTATTTCACGGTTTCTCTCATCTCTCAACACTTTGAACAGGAGCTGACGTTGATTTCCTGAAACTCGTCCTTCAGTTGGTTGGTTTCGACTTTGTTCTTCTACATATAAACGCGAGTTCGGACGACAGTCTCAAACTCATCAACAATGGTCTTTTCTTTCTTTTTCTATCAATCAAAAATCTATTTAGGATCAGCAGATATCACACCCAATGTCGTTCGTATTTCCATTGATCGATTGAAATTAGCTCGATTCTCTAATCCTGTCAATTATATGTTCTATGGCTACTTCACTCGAGAAATCACTGATCTACATTTCAGCGTAAGTATCAATCGATTTTATAGCTAGAACTACCGTAACGACAGGAGCGCCTTCTGGATCTGATGGAATGGCCAGTATACTTGCTTCTTCTTCTTTCTCTACTCATTTCTTCTTTGCTCATGATATTCCTCTATCACAGTAGATCAAAAGTGAATATTGGATTAAAGGAAGGAGTGGAAGAACTAAAAGAGTACATCTTTCTTCTCATCACAATTCTCTTCAAGCAATCACCCAAACGGTAGATCATTCCTTTCACTCAATCGATATTATTTAATTTTCAGTCAATTCTCTGGCCCTTTTTCATTCCTTGTTCTTCTCACACACTGGATTGTCTTCTCGATGCTCATTTTTGTCTTCTACGATACAGAATTGAGATCGGTGATGCTCAATTTCGTCCAGAAGGGAACCGAATTCAATACATTCACGCAAGTAGAGATAATGAAATATTTCATGAATGTTCTTCGATCTTCTACAGGTGCTCAACAAAATGGAGAAGGAAGGATGGAAAGGGGCTCTCATATCATCTGGTTACATTCCATCTCAATTCTGTGTGGGAATTGAATGTGATCGATTGGAGGCACTCAATAAAAGGTAGATTAACAGAAGAATCTTTCCATTCCCTTTCCAGTTTCTACATGATGAAAGAAGATGACGAAGAATTGTTGAGAGATGAATTAGTGAGAGGAAAGAGGATGACATTCGGAGCGATTCAAATGGATATGTTGAGAGAGTTAGTGATCTACTCTTGATAGAGAAGGATACTTCATCTACAGTGCCGATGTTGTCATATACGATAGACGAAGGAAAATTCTCTTTGTGAAGGATCAAGTGATGAGAGAACAATTTATATCGATTGCCATTGGAAAGTTGGGAGAATCAGTGGAAAATCGATCGATATTTCTATTCAGACATTTACCGTATCATTATCTCGAACGAATTAACAGAGCCGTTGCTCAGGTTTTGGTATCCTACGAGAACATCAAAAGTCGATATCAGGAGCCATATCCACCGTAAAATGAATTACTAAATAATATTATTAAGTAATTTAGGAAATTGTTAAGTTTCAATGCAGTCAAGTCTTCATCTCAAATTCCCATGACCCTTATTCAATACTTCAATATTTTATATGCTTCAGCGGCTCTTATTGCAATATCTATTATAATTCTAGTGATGGAGATCACAATTCACAGGTAAGAACTTAAGAATTTTAAAGTAATTCAAAATTATTATAATTACAGGATTATTGAAAGGCGAAAAAGAGAGAAAGAGCCGAAAATTACTACATGTAATGTTGCGATCTCAAGTGGATACCTCGCATTGATATAAGAAGGTCTTTATTGCTGTTACCCTTGTACATAAATACGTATTTACACTTTAACAAGCGCCCCTATAAATAATCTATGCGATCTGATCTGAATATAACATGCTCCTATCTATATACTCGTGAAATACCGAAACAGCAGGGAATGGTCAAGTTCCGAGAGATTTCGAATGGTTCAACTTTTCGATTCGATGCGAAAATGCGTGCTAGGATAACGTAAATGCGTAAATTCAGTAAATGTAACTGGGAGGGAGTTGGATCTCGAAGATATCCTTTGGTCGAGCTCCGCCGGTTCTTCCCATTTCACTCAATCGAACACTTTCTGAGTTACGAGCGAGCAAACGAGACACAGTTCTACAAGTGATACTCAGTGAGAACGAGTTTATCTCCCTTCGGTATCTTCTATAACAAAACAAATGGCTGACCTCACTATGTCTCCCTCTTCATTATGCTTGCATATCTCATCAGAAATATCCTCGAATGGTCGACTTCTCAACTGCTCCACCACCGATGACGTCATTTCCTGTAAGAAACAAATAAAAACATCATTCAACACTGCGCAATACTGATCTTTTTGCCAGCATACCTATATGATTCCGTTTGCGTAAGCGTCAGAACATCATCAACACGCACAGAGACATTTTTAAGATATCGGATGACAAGTGTTCGTAGGACTTTTCGCACAGGAGAAAAGCGACCAAGTATCGTGGTGTGAAATTTTGCGGTGTGCCACTTTAGCATATTAATTTGTTGGGCCTTAGTCCAGTGGGTTTACCGTGGGCGTAAATATCATTCAACTCCAATTAAGATTATAAACGAGTAGAAAGGCGAAAAGAGGAAGAGAGTAGCAACACTTTGGATACACCCTTAAATGTTTAGTGGAATAACATTTTTGCACGATTATGGTTGATATTTTGTTGCTATCTGAAAACAAGAGAATATTCGGCACATCGCTTGAATCTGTTTCAACTTTTAAATAACAAACACGCATTATTAAATGAATTTTAGAGCGAAAAACACGCCAAAACGCATGATAGATGTGGTGAACAGAAATCGTCTGCCTACGTGAGACGCCTGATATTTACTTAACGAAATGTTCTGAAACATTTTTTGTCTCAAATCATGAAACTTTTAACCCGAGGCTTGTTGTATTCTCTCTTTCCTCTTCACTTTCACTTCATCTCACCATCATTCTCTTCTCTTCTTCTACTGCATCCACAGGAGTATTCACCATAGTTCGGAGTGCTTGGACAGAAACGGGAAGACCTGTCTCTGAAAGCGATCAACATTGACGGTATTCATAGACAGACGCTCTGCAGCATATGTCAAATAGGTCTTCGCGTGCGAAGATAGGCACTTCTGCACTTTGCATAAAAACCGGATTAACGTAGCGAGAGAGTGCAGGATAGACACATGAACGCCTCTGTCTACATCCCCCGCTCTATGCTAATTGCGAACTTGCGAAAAACCCATTTGACCTATGCTCTGCAGCCACCCCTCCCCCACCTTTTATTTATAAGCCAATCATTAGTCTCCCCAATCAAAGTATAATTCTTGGAAGGACTTTTATAAATTCGCTCCTATTTCGATGTGAATTGAATGGTATATAACTGACTATTGGGTAGAAGTGAGAAGACGGTCGTATTTCTCCTTGTTGTTCTCATTGAAGGAGTCTCAGGAGGGGAAACATCAAATGAGAGATCGAGTGAATCGACGTCGATCTCTCTCTTCTCTCCCTTTCCCCTCGAATCTTCCTCTTCTTCCCAACCAGAAGGAGAAAGAGACAAAGAAGGGCCAGAGGAGGCAGAAGATGGCATGAGAGAAGAAAGATTCAATGAGAAGGGAACAACAAGACGGGAGGTGTCCTTCCCTGACGCCTGAGAAGAAACAATGAGGGCACAGCAGAGGTGAGTGTACAACAAAAGGAGTGACTACTACTTCCATATCACACCATTATGTTGATTTGTTCTTACCTTGAGACACTCAGAAATAACTCCTCTATCGAATAGCATTCCACTCTTCTCGTCCATTTCATCCACTCTCAGTCTTATCTCTCCCTCTTCACTTGATTCAACCACTCCCTCCACGAGATTCATCAGAGGAGGCCCATGAGAGGCACGATTTGCAACAATCTGAGAGTATATCGAGTGAGATGTAATACGCTCACCATAATGGAATTTGTTGATACATGTAACTCGAGATAAGAAACGCTCTAAATATGAATTACCCTCCTCCCTCATCACAGTTAATATGCCCATTTCTTGCCATCAATAATAAATTCCCTTGTCTATTCTCACCTGTTGTACATGTTGACACAACGATGGAAGAGCCATCAATTGAGATGAGACATTCAAGAACTTTGCCACTATATTGTGCACTCTCATTCGCTTCTGAAACGGGGTCAATCTATATCAACACCTTGTCTACAGTATACCTCATCGCTTATCTTCTGCGTGGGATCGGCTGCGTAATCCTGAAGACTCAATGAGAGACGGAAGAGTTCGAGTAGCATCTCAAACATACCCATTGATTCAATGGGTATCTTTGAGATCAGTGGTGAGCGACCCCCTCGGATCCGAGGGGGTACCCCGATTCCAGAAAAATAAAGTGCCCGTAGCTGCTCAAATTTGGCCAAATTTAAAATTTCGCGGTCCCGCAATTCCTTTACTCGTCGAACACTACACTATACAAGAAAAGAGGGTCGAAAAATATTACTAATGAAGCTCGTAGGAAATGAACATTAGCATATTTCGCAATAGCGGCACCCCGATCCGAGGGGGAGCGCTCATCACTGCCATTGATGCTAGATATTCAAGGTGGCGATTAGTATTCATCATTCTATTCTTTTCATAAGCGACACTCAATTATGTGTACCTCATCGTATCCAACTTCAATGCAGAGTAGACAAAGAATGCATTGGATAGCATCCAATCTCTCTTCCAATTCCGCCCCTTCTCCTTCCTTCACAACACATCTACAATCATAACACGATCATTCTATTCAAAGGATAATTAAATTGTTCGAGAATATCCATCACGACATTTATATCTCACATTTCCCCATCGAACTCGATTAATTTGTATTGAACTCACTTGTAAAGTGTGGTGAGTAGATGATTTGTGTGCTTACGAATAAACATTTGATCGGCTCTCGAACATTTCTCAACAGTCAATTGGAGATCAGAGACATCCAATTCACATCCAAGATGAATGAGAGAATGAATGTTGTCGTGTCTAAAGATGAAGATGAAGAGATGAAGAAATGGAAAGATAGAGACACTATTCAACACTCCTCCAACAATCATTTACTCCATTATAAGAAGATTAGACGAATTGCACTAGAATCATCGAAATAAAGAGACAACTACCTATCAAGAAGAGTGTGGAAGATGTAGAGAGTGTTTAGACGGACTTGAGGGTCACAAGCCAATGCCAATCTGAGAAGAATACACGATAATCAATTGATTCAATGAAAAACAAGTTAAGGAATACCTCAGCAGTGTAGCGAGGAATGAGTCAGTGAACACTGTAGCCAAGTATGCAGTACGGTATTTGGTGGCAACCTAGATATTCAGAGGTATAGTATTGCACTCGATTATATATGTAGACATGAGAAAATAATACTGATATAGTTGTCTTCTGACCTTGAGTAGTGTCTTGACCAGTACGTGTTGAAGGAAAGCATCGCTCGATTTACTCGATTCATTTGTATTATTCAATGAGGGAATATTTCCCACTGTGAACATCATCATCTCCACCTTAACGCAATAAAAACTAATTTAATGATTGGATTTAACAAAACGGCCAACGTTTGAATAGATACAAACCTTCTGGTAGTCTGGCAGAGCATTCGCAAAATCGCCCATCGCATTTATCAACGTTTCCTGGACATTTGGGGTTAAAAATTAAAATTGATTCAGCATTATTAGTTGCAATAAACGAAAAGGTCAAATAAAAATATGAATAACTCTAGAATCGCCGATTGACGGACTAGTAGACGAATGGTCGGACTAGTAGCAAGTGGTGGTCGGACTAGTAGCCAATCCAAAGTTTCATATTTTTGGTGGTCAGACTAGTGGTCGGATAGCCGAACTAGTAGCAAATGGTGGTCGGACTAGTAGCAAATGGTGGACGGTCTAGTAGCAAATGATGAACGGACTAGTAGCAAATGGTGGTCGAAAAAGTAGCAAATGGTGATTGGCTAGTGGGCGGTTTTGCTACTAGTCCGACCATCGGCGATTCTAGAGTAATAGGATACCTGATAAGTAGTTTCATCCTCTTTATTGGGACAAGAATAAGATTGCTGGAATTCGACTGACGTACGAAGATGTTTGAGAAGGGAATTGAAGATTGAGAGGAGAAGAGGACCTGAGAGATATACTCTATGAGAGGAATCGGGAGAGACTCGAGAATTTTGAAAATTACCGACGCATAGGAAAATTTATGATTTTTAAATTTTCTCATTTTAGTATGGGAGGTTGTTCGAACTCTATCGAATAGCGTTGCCAGAATATTTTTTAAAAATTTTGTTTTCACGTGAAACGCGAACAAACCTGGTTAGTCTGGATTTTTTCTCAGAAAAGGCAAAGTTTGAAAAATCATAACTCGGTTCAAAATAAAGCTACAGACAAGCGGTTTGGTTTGTTAGATAAAAAAAGAATGGAAGTGAGTGGCTATCTATACCTAGAAAAAAGTTATAAGGCCAAGAAAACCGTGCGTCTAACGAACGGCGCACGCTCTGACTTCTCTAGCACTCTCTCACTTCCACGTTGTCTCTCGCCTGGTTCCAGCGCCGATCCGAGCACTAATATTTTTCCTATAATAAAGTGACTATTTGTCATGTGTTATAGTCATTATTCCCTTTATTGCACTGGCGCAGAACTTTTTGCGAAATATTAGTGCTCGGACCGGGGCTGGAACCAGGAGAGAGACAACGTGGAAGTGAGAGAGTGCTAGAGAAGTCAGAGCGTGCGCCGTTCGTTAGACGCACGGTTTTCTTGGCTTTTCTTGGCGGAATCCACGAAATAATTTTGTATTCGCGGTATTCCCTTATGATCAATGGCTGCGTCGCGTGTCGCGGTCTTATTTTGTAGGCCCTTTTCTCATTCGAGGTTTTCGTTACATAAATTATAATATGAAAACAAATGTCAATAAATAATGAGGCACCGAAGTATGTAAAAAAAGAAATGAAAAAAGGCCGGAGCGCCATAAAACAGCATCTTGAAATATTCACATTTGAATTTGCGCGAACTTTCCTGATGATCAGTGCTATATTTTCGGATATTTGGAGCAGTGTGTTAATTTTACAATAATTAATGATAAATTAGAATCAACTTTGGTACATTGGATTGCTTGAATTTAAAAAATCCTCGAAAAACAAAATTCAAGTCTCAATTTTTTTTATTTTTATTATATCAAAAAGTTCCTCATAAAATGTCTAAAAATCAACTTAAATAATGTTTTTGAATTATTTCCGTTATTTTCAAGCACAAATGAGGCTGAGAAAGAAAATTTTCAATTAACACTTTCCACACGATTGCACTTAAAAAAGCGCGTCTTTACAACGCACCCTCCGTCTTACCTTATTTCAGTGGTTATAAATAGTACTGAGTATTCTATCTAGAACGCATATAAAGGCAGCTACTACTTTAAACTTTAACGAAAATGGCAACATAATTAGCAAAAGCGACAGTCCCGCACCGTCGAATGAGCCAAGAATGACGAAATCTCATGTGTATTATTGCACTTGAGTGATTTCTCTATCTAACAAACCAAACCGCTTGTCTGTAGCTTTATTTTGAAGCGAGTTATGATTTTTCAAACTTTGCCTTTTCTGAAAAAAATCCAGACTAACCAGGTTTGTTTGTGTTTCACGTGAAAACAAATTTTTTTAAAAATATTCTGGCAACGCTATTCGATAGAGGAGGGTTCGAACAACCTCCCATACTAAAATGAGAAAATTAAAAAAATCATAAATTTTCCTATGCGTCGGGCATCCTCGAGTTTCTCCCGATTCCTCTCATATATTACTAATATAAGAGAGAAACTCGAACATTTTCTCTTTATCTCATATACACTCATATAGTGTACATACCAATGCTTGTTCCAGCTATATTCACAATCGAAGAGAGCACAGTTGCAATTCCAATTCTAATCTTTGCATTGGATGACGACATCGTGTCCAGATGGTTTATCAACTCCTTAATAACTACGCATTATCTACCGAATTATATTTGATGTCGACTAAATCGCAGAACGATTTCAAAATAATGAACAATTGTCCGAATCGCCACTAGAATAAACAAACCTGGATGACAAAGTAGGAATTCTGAGTTTGAATCGAGTAGAGAATCGCCCTGCAAGTCAATGACATGCAACGTCTTGTGAGAGTGGTGATAGAGTTATTGAATAGACCCCGTCTAATCCTTCTTTCATAAGAGTTTTATTACTGACTTGAATAGCGAGATGGCAAAATTGGGCGGAGGTTGCCATTTCTTGTGTAGATCGAGATGTTTTAGAAGAGGATCCATCACTGCACGCATCGATCCGAATGTTGCCTGAGGGCATACAAGATAATTAAAGATGAGGGGATGGGGAGTGGACTCACCTTCCCCATCAACTCCCTCAAACACTGATCAGATAATGTATGGGGATCATCTCTGTCACGTTCATTCTCATCGACGAGAGAAGTGAATGCATTCCGTCCCGTCAGTACTTCCTCTCCACTACACGAATCATCTAAAATATACCCATTTACATATTTACTCAATCAATTATTTCACTCAGGATAACAATTTCAAGTAAATACAATAAATAGAAGAACCATAGGTGGGTAAAGAAAAGTCCATGGACATCGTGCATTTAGTTTCCGTATTTTTTTGGAACGAACAGTCGAAATAGGATAGGCAAAATTAAGATGTTTTTAGTTTAGGGATCGCAGAGGTAAAATTCAAAGTTGCTCCTAAAATCAGCATTTCGTCCTACCCCCTACAATTCGATAGCTCTGAATCCATTGCGACCAAAATAAAAATAAAAATTACGCGAAAAACATCTTTACAACGTTTTTAAAATAATCGAGAGTTAGGGACGGGCAGCCGGGAGTGAGCGGGCGGTGGAGCCAACAAATAGACTGTGACGCACGCGCGTGGTGTTGCGTTTGAATTTGAATTTTAGCGACCAACTTTTGCAGATCTACCTCGTGTTTTCGCAGATATTTAGTGAAATAATGGAGGTCCGCGGGTTTTCTGAGTTCCATAATTTAGAGAATGTGGATGCACTTTGTCTGAGAGAAAAGATCGCAAATCGTAGGTTGAATTCTCTCGTGAGTCGAGTTGAAAGCAAAATACCGTAATCCAAAAAATTATTATGGTGCCGGTCCGCTCGATTTCAATCTTTCGAAGTGAGCGGTCAATGAATACAAGTACTTTAAGCACAAAATAGTGAAAATCGTAGGTCGCACTTTTCAGTAGGATGAAAAAGTGATGAGAGCCAGGTTTTTAGCCGTGATAAAGTATGATGGAGAACCCGGGAAATTCGAATTCTACAGTAAGACTGATCTCTTGCACAGTTGCATTTTGTTTCACTTTTTATTGATTTTTATGCTCACATTCTCTGTTGTTGCGCGCTTTTTCATGCGCCAGCAATTTGCCGAACCTAGATATCCGGATTACTGAATTTTCAAGCCATACGTACCACGTTTCTTCGTCGTTTACCGCATTGTGCGTATTTATCTCATTATTTTTCCAAGTAGATTGACAATATTTGTCAGCGAGGGTGAAGATGCATTCCTTCTCTTCTTCTCAATTATCCCGCTTATATCATTAAACCCCTCCCTACTTATTATACCGTTTAGTCACAGAAACTGTTCATATCTTCTCTAATCTCATGCTGTGTCTACAGTAACCTAGCCGAAGGGGGTAAAATAACTGTAGTGGAAGACACACGTGTTGTTCCTTCCGTGTCTAAATTACGAGAACACGGTCAACCCCGAAAGAGAATACGGTAGATGTACATCATCCTTGGAACACTGAGAGAGCTCATACAAATAATTCTGACTCAGTTTTCAAGAAACAATATTTCCCTGTTATTGTAGCTATGCTACCAAAGTCCAGGGTACTGTATACCTGGTTCAAAGTATGTTCCACAGACAAATTTTATCCGAAATCTATCTCATACAGTAATCTCGACCCAGTTTCAAAGGTTTAAAAATCAGGTTACTGTTCTTTGAGTTATGATAGGTTTAACAGAATGTCTAGGAGTACGATAGTTGGGTTACGGTAAGTCACAATGTGCTCAGCCAACTGGCAACTCGATTTCAAAGCAACACCATACGAAGTGCCTATAAAAACACGAGCACAGCGAGCAGAGTTGGGAGAAGTTACTACCATCTATTTCGAATTTGCCTGCAAGTATTGGATGCTGGACGTTTCATACGAACAAAATGTCACACAACGCAAAAGTAGTAATTTTTATTATCACCAAAAACGGGTATACATGATCAATTTCCCATCGAAAGAGCACAAATCCTTATCACAGCACCCGTTCTGAAAAAAGGAAACGACGATTCGGCATCGCTGATAATCACAACCAAGCACAAAACATAATTTTAGAGCCAGTTTGAAATTTCGGCTGCCCGTCCCTTAGGGACGGGCAGCCGAAATATCAAACTGGCTCTAAAATTATGATTTTTATTTGGTTGTAGTTATCGGCGATGCTGAATCATTATTTGATAGTTAAAATTCACGCAATTCTCAAAATCATTTAGCAAATTGCAAGTTTAATAAGCCCCGCCCACTTCAAAACTGTGATTCACGCCCGCCTTGTCAACGCGTCGCGGTTTCTCAGTTCCGCGTGTCAACGTTCATTTTTTGAGTCATTTTTTATTGCATGAAAAGTGTACGCTGGGATTTATTTTTTTTCCTCAAAAAGTTTACTACGGGTCTGGCAATATGTATTTATGCTGTTTTGATGGGAAATTAATCATATATACCCGTTTTTCGTGATGATAAAAATTACTACTTTTGCGTTGTGCGACATTTTGTTCGTTTGAAACGTCCAGTATCCAATTCCTGCAGACAAATTCGAAATATACGGTAGTATCTTCTCCCAGCTCTACTCGCTGTGCTCGGGGTTTTATAGGCACTTCGTAGGGTCTTGCTTTGAAACCGAGTTGCCAGTTGGCTGAGACCATTGTGACCTACCGTAACCCAACCACCCTGCTCCTAGACGTTCTGTGAAACCTACCATAACCCAAAGTACAGTATACTGATTTTTTAAACCTTTGAAACTGGGTCGAGATTACTGTATGAGATAGATTTCGGATAAAATTTGTCTGTGGAACATACTTTGACCAAGGTATACAGTACCCCGGACTACAGTAGCATAGCTACAATAACAGGGAAATATTATTTCTTGAAAACTGAGTCAGAATCTATTGTATGAGCTCTTTCAACTTTCCAAAGATGATGTGCATCTACGGTATTCGCGTTCGGGGTTGACAGTGTTCTCATAATTTAGACACGGAAGAAACAACACGTGTGTCCTCCACTACAGTTATTTTACCCTTTTCGGCTAGGCTACTGTAGGCGCAGCATGAATTTAGAGAAGATATGAACAGTATCTGTGACAAAGCGGTATAATAAGTGGGGATGTGTTTAATGATATAAGCGGGATACGTGAGAAGAAGAGAAGGAACGCATGTTCACCCTCGCTGACAAATATTGTCATTCTAATGGGAAAAATAATGGGAAAAATAATGAGATAAATACACACAATGTGGTTAATAACGAAGAAACGTGGTAAGTATGGCTTGAAAATTCGATAATCCTGTTATCTAGGTTCGGCAGATTGCTGGTGCATGAAAAAGCGCGCAACAACAGTAAATGTGAGCATGAAAAATCTATAAAAAAGAAACAAAATGCAACTGTGCAAGAGATCAGTCTTACTGTAGGATTTGATTTCGCGGGATTTCCCTTCATTCTGTTTGCCGGCTTAAAACCTGGCTCTCCGCGCTTTCCGGTTGTTTGCAAAAGTCTGATCTACGATTTTTGTGATTTGCTCTTACATTACTTGTATGATGCCCCTGCAACTTTTAAAATCGAGAAAACTAGCGCCAATGCTCTAGAATTCCCGAACGAGGACTTTCAAAAATTGTAATTTGTGCTCTTGACGACTTTTCGCGAAAAGTTGATCTACGATTTTCGATTATCTTCTTCCATAAGTTTTAATTCACTGCCGCTACATTATGAACTTGAGAAATCTTGCGCCAATCCTTTCATTCGCTGTAAAAATATGAAAAGCATGTAACTACAGTACCTAAATATTTGAATTTGAACGCGTGGTGTGGTGGGTGCGTCACAGTCTATTTGTTGGCTCCAAACCCGGCTCACTCTCGGCTGCCCGTCCCTACCCGTCCCTAATCGAGAGTGTTTATTTGGCATTGGGTCAGACCGTATTCGGTGTGTCATACTTATGACTGGATATTGCATATTCCTACATTAACAGGGGTGGCTACAGATTTTGGTGATCTTATGTGGGGATTGGGAATGGGCAGTGGTGGAGGGATGTGATAGTGAGCCCGCAGGACGAGAGACCAACAAGCAATCGCGAAATGACGGAAGAAGAGAAAATAAAAAGAAATCGCAGTAAAATAAAAAGAAATCGCGATATTTGTACTTTCTCCGGCGATTCGGGCATGGTGCTACGGCGCATTTCGTGCAGAAAGATGCGGGAATGTAATAAGCAAGATAAATCGCGGGGTACACGTGAAAGAACGGAGAAAATAAATATATACTGCGATGACTTTGGATTTATCGACAGAAATCGAGGTAAACGGCGCTATATTTGTACTTTCTCCGCTGATTCGGGCATAGTGCTACGGCGCATTTCATGCAGAACGATGCGGAGAATTTTATGAGCAAGAGAAATCGCGGGGTACATTTCGATTTCGGAGTTTAGACAACGAAAGGCAAATATCGCGCGTGATGGTTTTTATGCAAGTATTATTTTGAAGAAATTAGAGATAGAAACATAATGTTCCGAGCCTAATATGAGAGAGTGGTTCTAGCGCTACCATTTGGGACACAAATTTCGAAGAAAATCGCTAAAGATAAAGAGCAATCGATAGTCGTTGCGTACAGAGTGCAGATTTGTGGTGTGCCTACTTAGGTAGTTTTGCGAGAACGCATACTTGTCTCACTCGGACTTTTCAACGCACGATGTGCGCGGGATGGGTGTATGGCGCCGAACCATACACCCATCCGTTAGGGACCCCCAAAGGCGCAATGAAACTGACTCTAAAATTCCAGTTTTAGCATTGTTGGCTGCTGACGGTCTAGAAAATCATTGTTTTCATAGTTAAATTCACGCAATTTCAATGATCTCTTAAAAAATTGCGTTACAATTAGACTCCTTTTGTGACGTACGCGAAGCTCTTATAACGCGATCGCAACGCGCTGTTTGCTGGGTCAACCAGACTTCACTGAGTCAGATTAGTCGTCTTTAGCTTCTAGTTAATCGCAGAATTTTTTTCAACGTATTTTTGTCTTCTCTAGTGGTCAAGCATCGAACAAGATGTGAATTCGTTCCCATCATGCACTGTGAAACATGAGAGAAGGTTCCTCGTGAAGCTGCTCGTTTTTCGTTTCCTATCCTTTCCTCAAGCAGCAAACATTGTCAGTTCTTTGCAGAATAGTGAGGAGCACCCTGCAGATCATCGCTGTTATAAAAAAGAAAGCAACCCCTGCTTCATTTTTGAAATACAGCTTGGTTACGCAACTTCGTCAATAATGTCTTTTCCCTAGAATTGGCATAGCACATTTTCGCGTCCACGGAATCCATCACTTTTAACGACATGATATGCGCGAGTGTTTTTAGAAGAGAATGGTATAGAAATAAATATTGCGACATCCTATGGGAAAAAAGTTGTTCGCGATGAAACGCATCTATAGCCAACGTATGCTTCACGACACGTTGTAAAAAGTTTTCGCGTCCATGGCACGCTCCAATTTACACACCATAATATGCGCGAGTGTTTTTAGAAGAGAATGGTATGGAAATAAATAGTGCGACATCCTGTGGAAAAAAAGTTATTCGCGATAAAAGGCTTCGACAAAGAAAGTATGCTTCACGCCAAACGCTGTAAAAAGTTTTCGCGTCCATGGCACGCTCCAGTGTTTACAGCATGACATGCGCGAGCGTTTTTAGAAGAGCCTGGTATGGAAATAAATAGTGCGACGCCCTGCGGAAAAAAAGTTATTCGCGAAAAACAAAATTTGTGTGTGGAAAATTGAATTGCCGCAAAAAATAAAAGTAAGAAAGGCACACACCGCCCTTGTATAAATGCCGGTCAAAAACCTGGTTTGGTGGTCCCTACCCATCCGTCGCGCGTCTTGTGAAATCGGGCGCACATCGCGCGTTCTGTTGAAAGGTCCCGAACGGAAAAGCCTGAAAAGGCGCGCAGCTTGCAGAATCCGGCGCGCAGCTTGTGAAATCGGGCGCACATCGTGCGTTGAAAAGTCCGAGCAAGGATTGCTCTCTCTATTTTAATTATTTGTATAATTATTTGTACAATGTCCGTTCCAGTAACACCCCCTCGACTATCCTAATCTAGGGTGCACCTTGCGAAAGATTCGGATGCATGCTATCGATCTGTGATCAGAACCAATGTGTCCAATAAATATGAAGACATTTACCATCTCCTTCATGTAGATTGAATAGAATGCTGGGGACTATTTTGTCCATGTGCTGTCTCTCCCAAATAGTCGGATGGAGGCCATCCGTCACTGATTTCCACACTACTCCTCCAATTATTTTAATTTGCATTTCACCATTAGTAGCCAGTAGCAATAAATACATCAATACATAATTACTTCTACTAATAATAATAATAAAAAGTGTTGTACCTCTCAATCCCCTCAGTCCAGCACATCTCATCACTTTCCAGTGCTCGTCGTGAGAGGAATGACACATTTGAGAGAATTTAGAGATGAAGAAATCGTATTGACTTAAGAGTAGACATTAACTCGACTAGTATCAAAAAGGAAAATAAATAAATAGAACTTTAGTGTGTTTGCTTTAAGAACGATAACAAAAAAAACAACAAACCGATGATAGGATGGAGTGTTCTCTTCGATATTTGAGAACTTGACGAAAGAGGTTGTCGCCAATTGCTTAAAATAATAAAATGATTTTTTTAATAAAAAGAGAAATCGATTTTCGTCCTTCACTTCAGTTCCTTATTGCAGTATAGATACAGTGAGAAAATAGTCAACTTTGTTTAAACTTCTCTGCACTGATTGCTCAAGTAATGGTCCTACTCATAATCAATTTTTCCCACACCTCATTTTTCTTCATCTCTTCTCACCTCCATCACTGGAATATTGCTCTCCAGTAGTTTCTGCACCATTCTGAGATGATTCTCAGTGAATTGAACGAGAGAAGGAGAAGAATGACAAGCTTCCAATAGTTGATCCATCGCTTCCACTGCTATCTAAACACACACATTCAACTCAATTAATCGCATTAACATTTTTTTTAAATTATATATATATATATACAATCATCTACCGTACCTCTTATTCAGTGAGACCGAAATGCATTTAGAGAATTACGGACCAGAATAGATAAGCATTTCGGAGATTCCTGTTACACAGTATTTTGCGCAAATATCCCCATCAATAGAATCACATTTAACGATTAGCCCTTCTCTTAGCTACAGTACTCATTTCCAATCTACAGCACCTTTACTTGGACGAATCTGAGTCTGGCCAGATCTCTTGCCAATCTCTGAACTAAATATTCTCCAATTCTCTCCAACTTCTCAGGGTGTGAAATTGCGTAGAATGTCAGTTTCTGCATCTGCAATTGACAACTAAATATTAATAAAGAACAAGGCTTGATCTCATATTCATTGTCCTCCATTCCATCTAATTCTAGTACAATACATGCATTACTACCATCATATCCACACAAATTACTATTCTAATAGCGATGAAATTGATTAACATTGACGTAGTACCCTAAGTACTTGGTAATATCCGAATGAGATATCTTCATTAACTTGCCTGCATATTAATGAGTCCTTCATTTATGGCTCGAGGATAAATGTTGTCCACGAGTTTACGGTATCTGAAGAGATACATTCGATATATAAACACTTACAAATATGACACTGAAATTTCATCAAGAAAGAAGAGCGATGAGTCATGTGAGAAAAACGGGAAGATATAAAATCGATAAAACCTCGGTTTGCAGGGAGCACAGCAGTACAGACTGTTCATGTCGGCGTAGTTTCTGCAATTAGCACGTTTGTGAATGAATGACGATTGAAATAATTGTGAGTTTGCCTTAGAGTGTGATTCTAATCTTCCAACTCTTCTTTCCTCACCTCGTTGCTCTACACACTCGTATACACAGGACGTATTCAATTGCAGTCGAGAAATCAAACGAGAAATTATGAGACGAATTCTAAAATTGACAAGAGTAGAATGTATATGTAGAAGTAGAAGTACTCACAGCATAGCACCACTCGCACGAACACTTTCGATTCATTTTGAGAATGAATTAACAAGATATGTTGATTAGAAGAGAGAAGTGTTACTAACGGAATGTAATAGATGTCGTCTTGCCCTTTCTTCTCTTTCTTCTTCTTCCTCCTCTCGACAACAATAACAACACGAGGAACACTCAAATTGGATTGCATCATCACTAGCCAACAACGATAATACGTGAGTATGAATAATTGTGATGACTCATTTTGGTGAAAACAATAAGGAATTTCCCAAGAGTGCACACTTTCCCTCGCAGAATTTGGCATTGCCTCTAATGGTGAGGACACGAAACTCAATACCTCCACTCTGCCCATTGTGAGAGAGATTCCCTCTCTCTCCTTCTATGGACACGAAAGAAACTCTTCAAAGGCAGTAGAGATAGAGCACCGAGTCATGACTGGTGCAGCAAGGGGAGGAATGGAGATAGAGGGGAGGGGGGGAGGAAGGGGTGGTGAGATCGATGGAGAGACCCATAGATAGAGAACGAAGAGAAGAGAGACTCACACTTACTATATGAAAAGATTTAGACAAGAGAAGACTTGCGAAAAGAGAAGAGGAAAGGACTTCTTTCTACCTTCGCATCTCGTTGGACAACAAAAGTTCCTCGTGTCGATTCAATGTAGAGCATTCCAGTAGAGAGAGACGAATAATGCACTCAGTTAGAGAACGAATGAGAGAAAAGAGAGTGAAAAAGTGTGAAGCTTATGAAATAGGAGATAGCTCCCATCCTGACCCAACTTACTTACTAGATAGAAGAATGGAGTACTGAATTGAAGCAAGGACTGGGCCGAAATCATTTGAGGGGGATGGATGACTAGTTTATGAATTCACTCCATGATACACTCTTTCACTCTTTCACACTCACTCTCATCTACATAATCGAATGATAGATACTTCAGAGTGGGATGAAAACCCAAGATTACGGTAGAGGTACACATCATAAGCACCAGAACAATTTATAGATTCAAATCTAAATGAAAAGATATACAAGTGATGGATGAATTGAGCAGCCAATGGTAGACAGTATGGTAACCGGAATAAACTACTGTACTATGCTAACCCATCATATATGAAGGTATATTTTACACGAGCAGATTCGATGTGAGGTAATGGCACAATCAACAATTAACAAAAGAGATCTACTACCTATGAATCATTTGCCTACTCTAACATACTACATAAGATTGTGACAATTGGTCGATAAAGTAAACAAATGGGATGATAATGGTAATTAATGATATCATTCTGACTCAACTTCATTACTCTCAGTCCAATGACGAATAATTTCCCATCTCTCAGTTGGAGGCTTTCCAAAGTATTCCATTTGAGTCGACGAATAACGTTCCTTCGGACTACCACAGTCCCTAAATAGAATTGCATTGATTGATATAAATCACAAACGATATCAATTACAACTTCCAGCCGTTATGAAGATACCATCCATATCTACTGTATACCTGAATTGTGAGTCTCTCCATGCATAGTTGAACTTTTCGAGTGCGTCCCTTATCTCATCTATACTGTGAAGCACGGGAGTAGGCTCACGTTCCTACAAAGAACCCTTATGGTGCGTTCATATTTAACTTTAGAATTAATAAAACATATATCATAACTCATAATTTTAAAAAAAGTGTGAATAGAATACCTTGAATGAGGTCGGCAGATTGACATCGGGAAAGATGAGAACACTTCGGAATGCAAAATGACCACCGAATTGAGAGTGAAGTGAAAGACCAATGAACTTCTGAAACCACTCTCATATCTATAATTGATCGACTGACTCCATAAAGAAGTAAAATAAAGTCTTACGAGATTGGTTGCAGCTGGTTTGGGATCCCATTTCTTTCCATTGTTCGTCTCAATCAGAGTGGGATCATTCTGTCTGTAGTAGTACGCAGCACCTGCTACGTGACCACATGTACACATTAGAATCTGAACGAAACACTCGATATGGATCAGTTCACCTAACATGTTGACATTTCCAACTATTCAGAGACGTGATCGGTAAGACTCGACCATATTCGACCCTGCCCGGACACGTTGAGCTAGCAATGAAAGCCATACTCGAGAATATGGAGTACATTAAGCCCGAATTGCACAAAATGGCCCTTATTCCCTGGTGCTGCCTCTGTGCTAGGAGAAATATAGAATTTAGTGAAAAAATAATGAAAAATAAAAATTTCCCAACATGTGCAGATAGACTCACATATTTATTTGCATTGGGGTGCACAGATGTTGTAAAACCCATTTTCAAATTTGATTTTCGGCTAGTTCCGAATATTATTTTAGCGACCGCAGGGGCAAAATTCAAGGTACTTCCTAAAATTGTAATATTAAGCCTATCCCCTCATAATTCGAGTGCTGAATCCAATGAGAGCACAAAGAAATTAAAAATCACGAAAGAAAATAACATTAAGGCGTTTTCAAAATTGAACGAAGTTTCACTGATCCTACCGTATTTCCCATCAATGGACTGTTCAATGGGTTGTTCGACTGGGTCAGACTTTATATTAAAAATATTTTTTCTTCACATTTTGCAGTTTTATACGCCCGATTCTCGGTATTTCCTGTAATTAAAGTTATAATCACCCTCGCCCCTCCATTTGTCCCTCTCCCCTCGACGTTTCTGGCCAAAATCTATTCATAAAACATCTCAGTGAGCGTCTGCGAAAGCACAAAAGTGAAGCGCGTGTCACGGACAAACGACCCATTGGAATTGAACGGCGTTAGGTTAGAAAGAAGCGCAAAAGTCGAAATATTAAAATGGAAAAGAAGAAATGTTGGGGACATTGCATTAAAGTGGTCTGGTAGGTCAAAGCGCCGAACATGTGGTGTGATTCGAAAGAGAGCGATCTTCCAGAGGCCGCTGCAGACAAACGACCCATCGGAAATGAACAGCCTTAGGTAGAAAGAAGCGCAATAGTCGAAGTATTAATAAGGACAGAAAGAAATATTGGGGACACGGCATTAAAGTGGTCTGGTAGGTCAACGCGCGGAATATGGGATGATTCGAAACAAAACTATCATTCACAGGTCGCTGCGGACAAACGACCCATTGGAATTGAACGACATTAGATTAGAAAGAAGCGCAATAGTCGAAACATTGATAAGGAGAAGAAAAAATGTTGGGGACACGACGTTAAAGTGGTCTGGTAGGTCAACGCGCGGAACATTGGGAGTGATTCGCAACAAAACTGTCTTTCACAGGTCGCTGCGGACAAACGACCCATTGGAATTGAACGGCATTAGATTAGAAAGAAGCGCAATAGTCGAAACATTGATAAGGAGAAGAAAAAATGTTGGGGACACGACGTTAAAGTGGTCTGGCAAGCTTTTTTATGTAAAGAAAAAGGAGTGGAAATAAAACATCAAAGTTTCAAGCGAGCAAGGGCGGCGGTAGGCGAACAAACACTCAGAATGGTTGCTTATGTTGTTGGTCATGTGTTCATACGAGAAACACCACAAAAAAAACTTTATTAGCAACAAAAGTAAAAAACAAAATGATATAAGAAATAGGCGGGTTACTGTAAGTGCATTTTGTGGCACACCATAATACCTTTTTAGGAAAACTCACTAGGACCGCACACGCGGTCCCACTTCGCGGATTTTATATTATTTCCTGATTAAAATTTCATGTTTTTTTAAAGAAAATCGGCACTTGAAGTTTTTGCACAACATGCCCATATCAGTGCGTTCGCTTAAGGATTTCAATACATCCGTACAGCAAAAAGTGACTGCTTCTGTATTTCACATATTCTGATAGCCCCTTGTATGGTCTATCGATATCTGTTTGTCTCATGGCTTGATCTCCCTAATTTGCATAATTACAGGCGGTCAAAGTTCGGCTATTTTCACAGTTCTTGGACTGTAGCATGACAGGGAGAAGATAGAGATTTTGTCGTAACAACAATATTTACCGCCTTAATGAGCTGCATCTCGCTGTGTAATTTGTTTATGCAAATTTTCAATTATTCAAATTTCATGAAATTTCAAAGTCGATTTTCTCGAAAACAAAGCAAAATATGTTTCCTATATTTTGATATGCTGTGACACTATCCATTGCCTATCGAATGAACTCAATAAATCAAAGTTTGGAATGTGGTAATTTACTCAAATCATGGAAATACGAATGGTTCTTAATCGATTGAAACCTCTCATTTCACCATCATTCCACCCCTTCGACGCGGATTGAGCGGTCTAAAATGACAAATCTACATCATTTTCAGCCGATTCTTTCCCCATTCCTCTCATTTGAATCAATTTAGACCGCGCAGTCCGCGTCAAATGAGTGGAATGGGAGTGAAATGAGGGGTTTCTCTCGATTAGGAACCATCCGTATTTCCATTATTTGAGTAAATTACCACACTCGAAACTTTGATTTATTAAGTTCATTCGATAGGCAATGGATAGTGACACAACATATCAAAATATGGGAAACATATTTTGCTTTGTTTTCGAGAAAATCGACTTTGAAATTTCATGAAATTTGAATAATTGAAAATTTGCATAAACAAATCACACAGCGAGATGCAGCTCATTAAGGCGGTAAATATTGCTGTTACGACAAAATCCCTATCTCTTCTCCCTGTCATGCTACAGTCCAAGAACTGTGAAAATAGCCGAACTTTGACCGCCTGTAATTATGCAAATTAGGGAGATCAAGCCATGAGACAAACAGATATCGATAGACCATACCAGGGGCTATCAGAATATGTGAAATACAGAAGCAGTCACTTTTTGCTGTACGGATTTCTTGAAATATGTGCGCTCCTTACGCGAACGCACTGATATAGGTAATGCACATCGACATAATATGTGTCCATATCGCTTATTTCGGCGGAGTTCCCGAGATGACGTTTTTCAAAAAAAAATTCAAAATTTGATACCCGTGATGGACAGAACAAACTTTCACTTCAAATTATAAATTTGCAGTCCCTATTTCGCACTTTATGCGCAAAATAATATTAGAAATATGTAAAAATGTTTTTCTAAGTTGTTTACCTGGTGTAGTTTTTGGTTTTTGACTTCATACTTTTTTAAAGTTCCATCACTGTTTCAACCCCTAGATCTCCTCATTCATATCTCATCCATCTCAACATCCAGGTGTATATCGTTATCGTGGATGAGTACGGGTTGTTTGAAACTCGTTTACAAAGAATTTCACTGTTGATAGGTTTATTAGATTTAGATAAAAATTTAAACAAAAAAACGATAAATTATGGAACTATCTAACAGCTCTAACAGCAAAATCTTTCGTATTCTAGTTTTACAATAGCTACTCGATAATCAAGTCCTGGGAAAGAAAGGACGAACCGAGAATCTTGTCTTTCAGGCAAAGCGCGCAAATTTAAAATGTTTTTTTTAACGGTCGTGCGCTGTGTCACATTTGTCATCTTTTAATTTACGTATTATCACTTTTTGTATTCTAGTTCTTTTTTTTCGGTATTATGTCCCGGCGACGGATGTTTATCATCCAGCGCTCAGAAAGTAACGTAATCAAGAGAAAAAAGGCGCTGAAATTATAACCGCGACGCAGACCGCAACGCGAGGCGAGCTTTCTGAATAGACCCGCCGCAACACACCAGATTTTCGTCCTCTCGTGTATTGAAAATTTTCGGTTCGATTCCTGGTAACTTTAAGGTACTCCATATACTCGAGTATGGACCCCCGGCTTCCATTGCTGTCCGGAGGGTGGTCGAATCGGGGGTGTATCGTTTTAGAACTGTATCGTTTTAGAACTAGTCGTTTTAGAACTCAATTTTGAAATTTCCGCTAGGTCATTAGTAAGGCACTTATTAATATCGATTAGCTTACTGCAATTTTTCTACCGTATCCTGAGCTACCATAACCCGGACGACGTTTCCTACTGCACCACAATTGCACAAATAGCTAGTATAATGCCCCAAATCATTAGTTGAGATACCTAGCATAATCAATAAAGTTTCTACCGTATGCCTACAGTATCCTTCATTTACCGTACCCCAGGACGACGTTTCCCAGTGCACCATAATTGCACAAATAGCTTGTATAATGCCCCAAATCATTAGTTGAGATACCTAGCATAATCAATAAAGTTTCTACCGTATGCCTACAGTATCCTTCATTTACCGTACCCCGGACGACGTTTCCCACTGCACCACAATTGCACAAATAGCTTGTGTAATGCCCCAAATCATTAGTTGAGATACCTAGCATAATCAATAAAGTTTCTACCGTATGCCTACAGTATCCTTCATTTACCGTACCCCGGACGACGTTTCCTACTGCACCACAATTGCACAAATAGCTAGTATAATGCCCCAAATCATTAGTTGAGATACCTAGCATAATCAACAAAGTTTCCACCGTATGCCTACAGTATCCTTCATTTACCGTACCCCGGACGACGTTTCCTACTGCACCACAATTGCACAAATAGCTTGTATAATTCCCCAAATCATTAGTTGAGATACCTAGCATAATCAATAAAGTTTCTACCGTATGCCTACAGTATCCTTCATTTACCGTACCCCGGACGACGTTTCCTACTGCACCACAATTGCACAAATAGCTTGTATAATTCCCCAAATCATTAGTTGAGATACCTAGCATAATCAATAAAGTTTCTACCGTTTGTACGTCCTGATCGTTGCTACACCAAGATTAATTTGTTTTCATTTGTTTAATATTACAAATTTATTTTTAATATTACAAATTTGTTAGCACGGAGAACAGTTGAAAAAACGGCGGTTGCTTGGAGAATTGTAGAAAATGAGCAAAGAAAGTCGATAGTAATAAGATGCAAAGGAGGACTGTCCTAATCGAGAGGAATGATTTTTTCAAAAGAAATAGATGGTTTTCATGATTTGTTGTGGTTGAGCGACGAATGGTAGAACTGAGAAATTTACGAAATCACGATGAACAATCTCCAAACTGCCCCGCCCCAGCCTTCGGCCTTCATCTTCTATTCTGGTGTAGTGGGAAACGTCACGTTACAGTAAATGAAGGATACTGTAGGCATACGGTAGAAACTATATTGATTATGTTAGGTATCTCAACCAATGCTTTAGGGCATGATACTAGCTAGTTGGGCAATAGTGGTGCAGTGGGAAACGTCGCCCGGGTCACGGTAACTGAAGGATACTGTAGACATACTGTAGAAATTATATTGATTGTGCTAGGTATCTCAACTAATGATTTGGGGCATTATACTAGCTATTTGTGCAATTGTGGTGCAGTAGGAAACGTCGTCCGGGGTACGGTACATAAAGGATACTGTAGGCATACGGTAGAAACTTTATTGATTATGCTATGTATCTCAACTAATGATTTGGGGCATTATACTAGCTATTTGTGCAATTGTGGTGCAGTAGGAAACGTCGTCCGGGGTACGGTACATAAAGGATACTGTAGGCATACGGTAGAAACTTTATTGATTATGCTAGGTATCTCAACTAATGATTTGGGGCATTACACAAGCTATTTGTGCAATTGTGGTGCAGTGGGAAACGTCGTCCGGGGTACGGTAAATGAAGGATACCGTAGGCATACGGTAGAAACTTTATTGATTATGCTAGGTATCTCAACTTATGATTTGGGGCATTATACAAGCTATTTGTGCAATTATGGTGCACTGGGAAACGTCGTCCTGGGGTACGGTAAATGAAGGATACCGTAGGCATACGGTAGAAACTTTATTGATTATGCTAGGTATCTCAACTAATGATTTGGGGCATTATACTAGCTATTTGTGCAATTGTGGTGCAGTAGGAGACGCCGTCCGGGGTACGGTAAATGAAGGATATTGTAGGCATACGGTAGAAACTTTATTGATTATGCTAGGTATCTCAACTAATGATTTGGGGCATTATACTAGCTATTTGTGCAATTGTGGGGCAGTAGGAAACGTCGTCCGGGGTACGGTACATACAGGATACTGTAGGCATACGGTAGAAACTTTATTGATTATGCTAGGTATCTCAACTAATGATTTGGGGCATTACACAAGCTATTTGTGCAATTGTGGTGCAGTGGGAAACGTCGTCCGGGGTACGGTAAATGAAGGATACCGTAGGCATACGGTAGAAACTTTATTGATTATGCTAGGTATCTCAACTAATGATTTGGGGCATTATACAAGCTATTTGTGCAATTATGGTGCACTGGGAAACGTCGTCCTGGGGTACGGTAAATGAAGGATACTGTAGGCATACGGTAGAAACTTTATTGATTATGCTAGGTATCTCAACTAATGATTTGGGGCATTATACAAGCTATTTGTGCAATTATGGTGCACTGGGAAACGTCGTCCTGGGGTACGGTAAATGAAGGATACTGTAGGCATACGGTAGAAACTTTATTGATTATGCTAGGTATCTCAACTAATGATTTGGGGCATTACACAAGCTATTTGTGCAATTGTGGTGCAGTGGGAAACGTCGTCCGGGGTACGGTAAATGAAGGATACCGTAGACATACTGTAGAAATTATATTGATTGTGCTAGGTATCTCAACTAATGATTTGGGGCATTACACAAGCTATTTGTGCAATTGTGGTGCAGTGGGAAACGTCGTCCGGGGTACGGTAAATGAAGGATACTGTAGGCATACGGTAGAAACTTTATTGATTATGCTAGGTATCTCAACTAATGATTTGGGGCATTATACAAGCTATTTGTGCAATTATGGTGCACTGGGAAACGTCGTCCGGGGTACGGTACATAAAGGATACTGTAGGCATACGGTAGAAACTTTATTGATTATGCTATGTATCTCAACTAATGATTTGGGGCATTATACTAGCTATTTGTGCAATTGTGGTGCAGTAGGAAACGTCGTCCGGGGTACGGTACATAAAGGATACTGTAGGCATACGGTAGAAACTTTATTGATTATGCTAGGTATCTCAACTAATGATTTGGGGCATTACACAAGCTATTTGTGCAATTGTGGTGCAGTGGGAAACGTCGTCCGGGGTACGGTAAATGAAGGATACCGTAGGCATACGGTAGAAACTTTATTGATTATGCTAGGTATCTCAACTTATGATTTGGGGCATTATACAAGCTATTTGTGCAATTATGGTGCACTGGGAAACGTCGTCCTGGGGTACGGTAAATGAAGGATACCGTAGGCATACGGTAGAAACTTTATTGATTATGCTAGGTATCTCAACTAATGATTTGGGGCATTATACTAGCTATTTGTGCAATTGTGGTGCAGTAGGAGACGCCGTCCGGGGTACGGTAAATGAAGGATATTGTAGGCATACGGTAGAAACTTTATTGATTATGCTAGGTATCTCAACTAATGATTTGGGGCATTATACTAGCTATTTGTGCAATTGTGGGGCAGTAGGAAACGTCGTCCGGGGTACGGTACATACAGGATACTGTAGGCATACGGTAGAAACTTTATTGATTATGCTAGGTATCTCAACTAATGATTTGGGGCATTACACAAGCTATTTGTGCAATTGTGGTGCAGTGGGAAACGTCGTCCGGGGTACGGTAAATGAAGGATACCGTAGGCATACGGTAGAAACTTTATTGATTATGCTAGGTATCTCAACTAATGATTTGGGGCATTATACAAGCTATTTGTGCAATTATGGTGCACTGGGAAACGTCGTCCTGGGGTACGGTAAATGAAGGATACTGTAGGCATACGGTAGAAACTTTATTGATTATGCTAGGTATCTCAACTAATGATTTGGGGCATTATACAAGCTATTTGTGCAATTATGGTGCACTGGGAAACGTCGCCCGGGTTATGGTAGCTCAGGATACGGTAGAAAAATTACAGTAAGCTAATCGATATTAATAAGTGCCTTACTAATGACCTAGCGGAAATTTCAAAATTGAGTTCTAAAACGATACAGTTCTAAAACGATACACCCCCGTCGAATCTTACCGATCTCCTTTCTTAAAGGACCATACATTCAAGTTTATACAACACATTGAACAACGTCCTCTCTTCACAATACAATAAATATCTCACGCATTGACAGAACTGAGTCTGCAGTGGCAAAACAATCTTGCCAATAATAATTCAAAAAAGGGAAAAAACTAACTTTAGGTTTCCTACTCGGAGTCATGGAATGATCGTGGATTATATCAAACGGAATCGAAGAGAGATCCTCAATAGATACAATTGAGTAAAATAAGTAACAATACCATTTTGAATAGATTGTACTTTATAATTGTATGGATGGGTACCTCCTGCACTTGATCCAATCGAGAATCTATGAATTCGCTGATTGGGCTGCTTACTTCCTCTGTGAAAGAATCGAAGGAACCAGCCTCAAATATTATTAATTATTTGGAGCTTAACTGACATATGTTAAATAGGTCTTCGCGTGCGAAGAAAGGCACTTCTGCACTTTGCATAAAACCGGATTAACGTAGCGAGAGAGTGCAGGGCAGACACATGAAGGCCTCTATCTGCATCCCCCGCCCTATGCTAATTTCGAACTTGCGAAAAACCCATTTGACCTATGTTAACTGCAATATATTTCAAAACATTATTAAAGATTTAATGCGAGTAAACTCTTCTCAACAGAATAATTTACCTTGGAAACTTCCTCCTTGATCCATCGTTTGTAAGATACATCGAACATTTTGGGAGTGGAAACGATGAGAACTGCTAGTGAATCAGAGGGATAATCGAGTATGAAATCAGACGAGACCACCGAATTATATGATGATATCTACAATATATGAATTTGGAGCAAATGTAAACAGATAAGACTCGAAATTAACATTTGAATAATATTATGATATTCCATTTGCCCATATTAGAGGGAAACCGCGATTACTTTTGTGATTAAAAAAATATGTATTGGGCTTCGACGAAACAAATACACATTTGCGACCTCTTTTGATTATATTGGAACTCGTTGCTGAAATTCGCGAATGAAACCTCAAAAACAGATTGAAATAGAAGTTTTTGTCCCATTATGAGCATTGCCGAATTTTGATTATGACAGTTTCCGGTAATTTTTTTAAGGGATGGGGCATAGGTCAAAAGGTGGGTAGGTTTCTACAAAACATGCACGCAGGGCGCGGAAAATAAATGTCCTATCAATAAGACTCCTAAAACGAAACCTGCCCGTCATAGTCCCCTACAACATCGCCAAAAATATAGAACCTGCTGCTCGGTAGACAATCAAAAAACCTGCCCGACCAGTTTTCCATGCTACTTTACTTTTTGACATCTGGGAAGGGGTCTCGGATGGGCGAATATACAACCTACCCGCAAACTTTATTTTTCGCTGATCGCCGGCTGATATCTTTGAGCGCCAAATTTTTTTTGACCGTTTTTTTTAAAAAAATTTTTTACCTGTTTTTGAATAAATAAATAAAATAAATTTCTTATAGATGGCCAAAAGTATTATTCCCTTATACGTATTTTACGCGTAGAATTTAAATTTAATTGCTAAAACTTCTGAAATTCCTTGTGAAAATAGTTCCTGTCGAAAAATCTTTTTTTTACAATTAAAACATCACATGTATTTCATATAATTCTGTTCACGCTCTCAGTATAATTTTCTGAATCTGCATTAAAAATTAGTACTATACCCAACATGTCAGGTTAAAAAAAGAGATCGTTGAAATATTTGTTGCCAAAGTAGAGCATACAGAGATTTTTCATATCTGCCGAATATCTACAAAAAATAAGTCTCACATATACAAAGCATTAGAAACCTTCATTTTATGCCATACCCAATATTTTGGAACCAAATATACTGAACTATCGGACTACTCTCATACCGTTATTGCCAAAATGTCGCTTTTTCATTCCTAAAAAGCTATCACAGAAAATTTTCTACAAAAAATACATGTTTAAACTCCTCAATAGAGTTCTAATATTTTCCAACCATACTATAACATCAGTCATGCACATATAAAAAAAACAATAACAGATCGATTTGCCGAAGTACGATTTAGGGACCACCATCCATTGTTCCAAAAAAATATTTGATTGTTGGAATAACTCGCAATCGATAGTCATGGTGTGTTGAATGACGCTAGAAAATAAAATAAAAAATAATCTAATAAAATAAATTAAATAATTATCAAAAATGAAAGCCCCACTCTCTTCAAAACGAGAGACACACCATGAGCTAATCTCAGGCTCTAATTGTCGACTCGGACCGGATACGGTATGCCTAATTCCTGGATGCAGCAATAAATTGCCGTAATTTGGAGTATTCGAGGTCTCTTCTTCTTTAATTTTTTTAGTTAAATTTATTTAATAAATCAATGTAAAGTATTTTGATAGAGTATATTCAAATGGGATCAAGAAAGATTATGGTAACACGGCAATGTGCTGTGGAAGAATTTGGTATGTAATCGATAATATCTCACGTGGACACTGGTCAAATTGCGCCAAATTCACAGAGCACAGTGCCCTACTACTGCTAGTTAATATTCAAAAGAGATCTAGCGCGTCAGGGGCCAAACACGTCTAGCATAAGCATCAAAGTATGGCAATGTGCGTGTATTCGGGATAAAATCGATAATATCTCACGTGGACACTGGTCAAATTGCGCCAAATTCACAGAGCACAGTGCCCTACTACTTCTAGTTAATATTCAAAAGAGATCTAGCGCGTCAGGAGCCGAACACATCGAGCATCGGCCGCTAAACATGCTACGGAGCGCAAGTCTAAGACACAACTGGATGTAGAACTCGTGGGCGACGATGAATCACCGCCAGAATCGTGCGCGGCGACACCTTTAGCACGTAGTATGCGCATATATCAACGAAAAACAAAATTCGTTTAGATGAAACACCAGAATACTAGATAAATAGTAAAGAAAAACGACCCAGTCAACTCGTGTTGGCCCACCGAACTACAGTATACGAGTCTCATGCTAAATGTCGGCTCCCAATTTCCCGGCTCTCACGATGGTGGTCCCTAAGTACGATTTTAATATTTTTCCGGTTTTACAAAATCTCAACTTTAACTGAACTTGGCATTCAAAAACTTACATGTTTATATATTTTTTTCAAAATCCAGAATATGAACATGAATGCGAACCTCATTCACATCGCCCTTTTGATTTTTAAAATATAAGTTTTTTTGAATTGTCCCCCCAATATTTGGTCAATCTTTACAAAGTTTGCGGATGTGATGAACCTCTGATCGAATTTTTTAGAACATCCACACATAGGTCGAAAGGGTGCGTTGCGAAAAGGCGAAAATGAGGGTTGTTTTTTTCTTATACTGAGAGCGTGAACAGAATTATATGAAATACATGTGATGTTTTAATTGTAAAAAAAAAAGATTTTTTCGACAGGAACTATTTTCACAAGGAATTTCAGAAGTTCTAGCAATTAAATTTAAAATCTACGCGTAAAATACGTATAAGGGAATAATACTTTTGGCTATCTATAAGAAATTTATTTTTGCGTCAAAGACATCAAAATGGTGAAAAATATTTTTCGGTCAAAAAAATTTGGCGCTCAAAGATATGAGCCGGCGATCAGTACTAGCGACCCTAATTACAATTTTATGAGGGGATCTAAGAAATCGTCTCAATTTTGGGAAAAATTTTTTAGGCGACATGTGCCGGCGATCAGCGAAAAATAAAGTTTGCGGGTAGGTTGTATTTTCGCCCATCCGAGACGTCTACCCGATCTCGAGATGGACTGATTAGCGGAGCATGAAACGAAGGTGGTATGTAGATCATGCTACAAGTAACCGATGCTCAAAATTTGGAGTCGCAAGTCGGTACCAAACTCGAGATATAAATTTTTGAGTGCTAGAATTGTGTCCAACTCACACAGATTTGAGCGACCGCTAGTGCGAATTACAATGACTAGCATTGTCTGGAGAATTCATCCTATGATAATTCGACTGTGGAGAATGAGATCGGTGAATTTTCATTTAGAATTTAGCACTTAAAAATTCATACCGCGAGTTGGGCACCGATTTGTGACTCCAAATTTTAAGCATCGGTTATTTGTAATATGATCTACATACCACCATCGTTTCATGCCCCGCTAATCAGTCCATTTCGATATCATATATCGCTCCCGGTCAATAATATGCTAATTTAAACTAGCAGGGTGTGTTGAGGTTAAACTACGTTATGGTAGGGTGCGCACTACGTTTTCAAAGTATGGTTCAGGGGGGCATTCAGTTGTCGGGCACATTTCGGCCCAGGGGGAACTTTGCAGCCGGCTCAAAGTTTGGTCCAGGGGGAGTTCGGCAGCCGGCTCCAAGTTCGGACCAGGGGGAGCAAGATAGCCGGCTCCAAGTTCGGTCCAGGGGACGCTCGGGAGTCCGCTCCATGTTACATTATGTTGGAGAGTGTTAATCGCTACAAAGAGTACTGGCTTATTCCGTTGCAAAAGGCTCGTGAGGCTGAGAGCGATCGAAAAAAGTTGCCACTACGCCACTTCGTGGCTCCGTGGCAACTTTTTTCGATCGCTCTCAGCCTCACGAGCCTTTCACAACGGAAACGCAAGATACAGTGCGTTCAGAACGTTCCCGACATCACAAAACGCTTTTCCTGTAATCCCCTACGCTCTCTGAATCATTTTGAAATTTTTCGAAAATTCGATTTTCCACGTTAAAACGTGTTCGAATACGTTTTGACACGTTTCTGACATCGCAAAACACTATTCCTGTGATCCCCTACGCTCTCTGAATAATTTTGGAACTTTTCGATTTTTCACGTTAAAACGTGTTAGAACACGTTCTGACACGTTTCTGACATCGCAAAACACTTTTCCTGTGATCCCCGACACTCACCGGTGCGTTTGGAGAAAGTTCGAAAATTTCGATTTTTCATGTTAAAACTCGGCAAAACAGGTGAAAACGTGTTTCACGGTACTCAAAACCGTGTTAGAACAGTTTCTGGCACTTGCGAAAAATGCGGCAAAAGGTTTGCCCGTGGCGGGGGTCGAACCTGCGTCGCTCAGATCGCTAGTCAAGCGCGTAACCCACTTGGCCAAGGATTTTGTTTAATTTTTTTTATTGAGCAAGTTACTCTCGTGGAAGTGCATGTGATAGCGAAGGGACTGAGTCGATAGCTGTGTCCGTTCGCGAGATATTTAGCGTGACGGACGGACACACAGACAGACAGACAGACGTTCTGAAATAATAGTCTTTAGGAATTCGTGATGACTGATCTCGTTGCACAAAGTAAAGTCCCTACTAACAAGCACAAATGAATTTGGTTTGGAAAAATAGATTTCCGAGAATACGTGGAAAATTGAAGAGGGAATACTTTGTTATCTTCATGAGGGAATCAACTAGTTAGAATGCTGAATCATAGCCATACGAGTACATGAAGGGTTGGATCAGATTTTTTTTTACACCCGATAAAAATCTGATCCAACCCTTCATGTACTCGTATGGCTATGATTCAGCATTCTAACTAATACGTGGAAAAGTACGAATTCCTGATATTTTTGTGATTTGAGTAACAGACCGGAAGTAAATTAACATGACACAAGATATTGACCATTGTGACCACTGCCCTTGAAAATGTATCGAAAAGAAAGTTTTACTCAATTCTCAATTTTTCACCTGCCGGCGGATGAAGTGACTTGTCCGATTCTATCGCAAACGGCCTCCTACTATGTATATATATATATATATATATATATATATATATATATATATATATATATATATATACAGTAGCGGACAAAAGTTTACGGACACTTTTTATTATTGATAAAACTTTAGAACCCGAGGAAGGTTTGATGTGACATCGTGGGCTCTTATACGAAATCCATTGGAGATTACGATGCAACTATTGAGGTATTGCGAAATACTTCAGTTATTGCGTTGTAATGACGCAATCAGTGCATACTTTTTTGAAGTGTCATTATTCTTACATGGATTTTTTCCTGCTCGCCTAACTTTAAGAGTGTTGAGATATGCATACGGTCTACCTATGAAAAAAATTTCATGTTGCTGCGGTGCCGCTAGTTGGCTGCAGCCAACCTGCAAAATAGAGGTCGGAAAACCATATCTCGTCTTTTAGACACCGTACAGACACGATCAAAGCAGCAAAATGATCGCCATCATGACTACTGATGATCCTGAGAATATGGTCGCGGTAGGCCACCTTTTGCCCTCAGGGTACGAAAAAAATCACTTTTTCGCATTATTGTGGTCTGACGAAAGGGAAGTCTATAGGACATGCTCTAAAGATCTGGTTTGGATGTGGATTCGGTCGAGAATCTATGGGAGAACCGATTCCTAGCTGCAATAAGCGTTTCGATTGGATTCCTGCCCGCGGCGATCGATTTCCGGAAGGACACTGGATGGCCACGCCCATTTTCTGCCCTTTGGCAACGATCAGACTTTTCAGCGTATCTCAGCACTGAGCGAACCGACAAGGCTGGCAGACCCATCAATGGAATCAGCGTGGCCGGCTCTATAATCTCATTCACAAATTACATCATCACTATGCAATATTGCATCATCCTTATGCAATACTTTAGCGAATTATAAAAAAACGCATATTGATGAGGTATTTTGTGGTCAGAGTAGTGGAAAGACCAAAATTATTTCATTTGCACCTTTTCCAGCGTTTTCTGTAGACTTACCGCAAGAAAAACACAAAAAGTAGGTATATTGCATAAGGATGATGCAATATTGCATAGTGATGATGTAATTTGTGAATGAGACCACGCTGATTCCATTGATGGGTCTGCCAGCCTTGTCGGTTCGCTCAGTGCTGAGATACGCTGAAAAGTCTGATCGTTGCCAAAGGGCAGAAAATGGGCGTGGCCATCCAGTGTCCTTCCGGAAATCGATCGCCGCGGGCAGGAATCCAATCGAAACGCTTATTGCAGCTAGGAATCGGTTCTCCCATAGATTCTCGACCGAATCCACATCCAAACCAGATCTTTAGAGCATGTCCTATAGACTTCCCTTTCGTCAGACCACAATAATGCGAAAAAGTGATTTTTTTCGCACCCTGAGGGCAAAAGGTGGCCTACCGCGACCATATTCTCAGGATCATCAGTAGTCATGATGGCGATCATTTTGCTGCTTTGATCGTGTCTGTACTGTGTGTAAAAGGCGAGATATGGTTTTCCGACCTCTATTTTGCAGGTTGGCTGCAGCCAAGTAGCGGCACCGCAGCAACATGAAAAATTTTTCATAGGTAGACCGTAGGCATATCTCAACACCCTTAAAGTTAGGCGAGCAGGAAAAAATCCATGTAAGAATAAAGACACTTCAAAAAAGTGTGCATCGATTGCGTCATCACGACGCAATACCTGAAAGATTTCGCAATACCCCAATAGTTGCATCGTAATCTCCAATGGATTTCGTATAAGAGCCCACGATGTCACATCAAACCTTCCTCGGGTTCTAAAGTTGTATCAACAATAAAAAGTGTCCGTAAACTTTTGTCCGCTACTGTATATATATATATTTTTTTCCTTTAGGTATTCCTGTTCCCAATCTATAGATCCCCTCCCCAACTCCGAACACTTCCCCGATTTGGGCACCACACGGAGATCCAATAAGACATACACTGGATAAGCGGCTCCTCCACCGCTTTTGAGGCTCCTCCCCTCACTCCTAATTCCCGTGCGGTGGCCCCGATCACTCCCTTCCCGCTCCCCACTCCTGCGAATGACCCATTATTAAAGTTACCGGGAATCCACGGAATAATTTTGAATTCGCGGTATTCCCTGATGATCAATGGCGAGCGTCGCGTGTCGCGTCGCGGTCTTTTTTGAAAGCTCTTTTTCCCATTCGATGTTTTTGTTATATAAATTCTAATACGACAATAAATTTCAATAAATAATGAGGCATTGAAGTATGCAAAAAAAAGAATCGAAAAAAAGGCTGGAGCGCAATAAGACAACATGATGAAATATTCACATTTGAATTTGCGCGAACTTTCCTGATGTTCAGTGCTCTATTTTCGGACATTTGGAGCTGTGTCACGGCCTAATTATCGATTTTTGACATTTTTTGCTTCGACAGCCTTTCTTTTACGGCAATTGTCTATTCGATTCCGTCGTAAGATCAGACACCAAAAATGTGGATTCCCGGTAACTTTAGATATCTTTTTTTAACTCGTTCATTTTTGTACATGTTGTCGCACCCTTGTGGTGTACGATACATAAATAAATAAAATATATATATATATATAACATTCAATCAAATAGACACACCACATATGTGATAGGAGTCGCGAGAGACTCAAAATGCCGGCGATCGGCGAAAAATAAAGTTTGCGGGTAGGTTGTATTTTCGCCCATCCGAGACGTCTACCCATTTCTCCCGTTATCTCGTGGAGGATCTCTTAAAACGTGTCAAACTTATTTTCAATATGTTCTCTAAATCAACAATTTACCATGTCATAGAACACAATTCGGGTTAAAAGCAATGGTTTATCTAGTTGATGTTTTGTGACCTACCTGAGATAATCGCTAGCAACATTAAAAGGCATGAGCGAAATCGACCAATAAAATTACAGCAAAACCCGAATGCAATGCTCCATTTTTCCAGCCAAAATAATAATAATAAAGTCCCTGGCGTGATTGAGTCTCTCACGATTCCCCTCTTATTGCAATAACAGTGCGTTCACATAAAAATTGGTCTATATTAGGAATAATCGGCACATCAAAGTTTTAGACTTTTCGATTTCGGCAACTTTTGGAACATCATATCTCGAGTTCTAGGACCGCTCACCTCTATGAAATGGCGGGGAATAAAACGCGAAAAGTAAGTCACTCTTGAAGTTTTAATGATCAGACCCCACGAAATATTGAATTTTTATTTTAGATTCGAATTCTACACGTCAAGTTACGTAAGCTAACAGCTTTTCAGGAAATCCATTTTCCTAGAACTCGAGATATGATGTTCCAAAATTTGCATATTCCAAAAAATAATGGAAATCGAAAATTCTAAAAACACTGAACTTCCTAAATGAAATCCTGAGTCCGGAGGTTTTCAGGGGTCATGGCATTCTAGTGAGAAAGAACCAAGATATGAGCGGTAGATTCTGACACTATTCATATTTCAAAGCTCATTATCTATGCAAATTTGATAAGAAAATATTTTAAGAGACAATTCGGTAAGAGGAGCACCTAGGGCATCGATCCATGCCAAAAATAGACCAACTAAAAATTCACGGCAATTCTTTTTCCAACACCCCATGGAAATAAATGGTCCGCGACACATGCTAAATTTACGCCGCCCATGTGCTTGATTTGCCTGAGTACGGTATACGCTTTTGTAGTTTTCGAAAAAAATTACGGTTTTCGTCCAATTCTATCGATTTTATCTTACTATTTTTATTTTTTTGATGACGATTTTTTACGTTTTTTCTTTATTTATTTTATATTTTCTCTCTTTATTTGTGCTGTATTCACGTTGGTAGGTAAATCGCATGGTATCTCCACAATGTACATGTCATTTAATTGTAGATTATTTGTAATCCAAGATCCCTGTTTCGCACGAGATCCAAACGGATGGACCCTTCGCCATTGCCTATTCGATATCGGGAACATCTCTGATTTCCACTCATTCACCGATGAGAGACCGATCCTCAATCCGAAGACCACTCAAGATGACTCGCTTTTCAGACGAAAATCAACCAATGATACTGAGCCTTTTCAATGTCGTCAGAGCTCCCATTCGATTCCCCGTAAACCCCCGAATAGCCTCTTGATAAACGACTTATAAACTAAACTAAACTAAACTAAACTCTATGAAAGTTGAAGTATGCACGGCACTTTTTTCTCCGACACCACATGGGAAAATATAGTCAGCTACACGAGCTAAATTTACGCCGCCCATGTGCCTGATTTGCCTGAGTACGGTATACGCTTTTGTAATTTTTTTTAAAAAAAAATTACGGTTTTCGTCCAATTTCATCGATTTTATCTTACTATTTTAATTTTTTTTGATAACGGTTTTTTTTATATCTTTCTTTATTTTTTTATGCGTTATCTCTTTATTTGTGCTGTATTCACGGTGGCAGGTAAATCGCATGGTACCTCCACAATGTACATGTCATTTAATTGTAGATTATTTGTAGAGTTGATTTAAAATACACTCCAATGAAACTTCATTTGCTACTGTGACAAAACAATGTTTCAATTCAAACTATACCTCTAGTGTGGAGGTGAACTGCTTCGGAAAAAAACAGTTTTAGGAACTTTTAATAAAAATATTGGCTATTAGAGAGTCATTACGACAAGAAATCTATATTGAAGGATAGAAAAGGGTTTGAAAAATATATTTTAAAGAAAACTAAGTAATAAAAACAACGCTAAATAAATAGAGAACGAAAATGGAATAGAAATACAAAAAGAAGTCAAGAAAGCCATAACACAATCCGGTAAAAAGCGCCACGAACGTCGTCGCTAAAAATCGTAAACTTGAAATTCCTATGGTTAACGGCTGTAATATTTGGTTCAAGAGCTGCAGTATTCTTGACAAATCCTTACCATAGATCTATAACGGGCTGTCGGAGAAAAAAGTGCCGTGAAAATTCGATGTGTCGACCATGTGCTGTTATTACGCGAATGCACTGATATACTTTTGACTTATTTTTCACATTCATAGGAAGTGCAAAAAAGTGGCTCACCCTGAATGGGTATACTTCAAACCCATCACTTCTCGGCAAACTTGTCTCGATTCTCTCCACTACACTCTCATGAGAGAGTGCAACCATCCTCAATTCAAATTGTTTCATAAGACTATAGACAATACATTTTGCAGATATGGAGTGCGGTTGGAAGACCGCTTATGACAAACCATAGCTTGGAAAAATTGGGGGAAATATTATCTTAACAATCAACATACATAATTCAACAGACAAGACCTGTAGTGTACAAGTAAAAGTTGGGAAAGTATGATACAATGGATACTAATGAGATCGAAAATCATTGATTTGTATGCACTCTCAGTTCTCATCTTCACTGCTGGAGCTCGAACTCGAGTCACTGCTCATCATCTGATCACCCTGCAATCATATCGGAATACAATTACAGTAGCTCTTTAGAAAAAAAAACAAGGTTACACATTGCAATTTCACAATTCAATCTATATTGTAGATCAATGTAGTCTTATTCATTTGTAAATTTCAAAAATATAGATATCCTCACTAGTGTTAATCTTACAACTGTAATCGCCTTTCAAACCTGCTTGGTAGTGGCGGGAACAGCACTCCTCTTCTCATCTTCTCCCTTCCTTTGATTAAATGGCGATGATTCTTGCCCTCTCCATGGAGTCGATCCACCCATCGACGATGGCGTTCCTGATATGAGGCCGATTGCGATAGAACCGGACAAAACTCGGACAGTCGAAAATTTAAAAACTGAGAGAAACATTGTTTTCGATACATTCAAGGGCGCTGATGGCAATGGACAATATCTCGTGTCATGTTAATTTACTTCCGGTGCGTTACTCAAATCACAAAAATATCAGGAATTCGTATTTTTCGACGGATTCTCGGAAATCCAGTTTTTCAAAATTAATGCATTTGTGCTTGTTAGTAGGGACTTTACTTTGTGAAATGAGATAAGTCATCAGGAATTTAAATTAACATATTATTGACCGGAGACGATATAAGATCTCGAGATGGACAGATAGCGGAGCATGAAACGAAGGTGGTATGCAGATCATGCTACAAGTAACCGATGCTCAAAATTTGGAGTCGCAAGTCGGTACCAAACTCGAGATATAAATTTTTGAGTGCTAGAATTGTGTCCAACTCACACAGATTTGAGCGACCGCTAGTGCGAATTACAATGACTAGCATTGTCTGGAGAATTCATCCTATGATAATTCGACTGTGGAGAATGAGATCGGCGAATTTTCATTTAGAATTTAGCACTCAAAAATTCATATCTCGAGATGGGCACCGATTTGTGACTCCAAATTTTCAGCATCGGTTCTTTGTAATATGATCTACATACCACCTTCGTTTCATGCTCCGCTATCAGTCCATCTCGAGATCTTATATCGTCTCCGGTCAATAATATATTAATTTAAATTCCTGACGACTTATCTCATTTCACAAAGTAAAGTCCCTACTAACAAGCACAAATGAATTAGGTTTGGAAAAATAGATTTCCGAGAATAGGTGGAAAAGTACGAATTCCTGACCATTGTGACCACTGCCCTTGAAAATGTATCGAAAAAAATGTTTTACTCAATTCTCAATTTTTCATCTGCCCGGCGGATGAAGTGACTTGTCCGATTCTATCGCAAACGACCTCCCACTATGTATATATATATATATATATATATATATATATATATATATATATCACAGATCTTCTGAGAAGGTGTAGGAACCGTTGCAGCAAAAAAAAATTTTTTCTCAGATTTCTATGAAAGTTTGGAGTGACTCGAGTTTGGAGGACTCTGGCTCAAGCTCCAATCCAAGATCCCTGTTTCGCACGAGATCCAAACGGATGGACCCTTCGCCATTGCCTATTCGATATCGGGAACATCTCTGATTTCCACTCATTCACCGATGAGAGACCGATCCTCAATCCGAAGACCACTCAAGATGACTCGCTTTTCAGACGAAAATCAACCGATGATACTGAGCCTTTTCAATGTCGTCAGAGCTCCCATTCGATTCCCCGTAAACCCCCGAATAGCCTCTTGATAAACGACTTATAAACTAAACTAAACTAAACTCTATGAAAGTTGAAGTATGCACGGCACTTTTTTCTCCGACACCACATGGGAAAATATAGTCAGCTACACGAGCTAAATTTACGCCGCCCATGTGCCTGATTTGCCTGAGTACGGTATACGCTTTTGTAATTTTTTTTTTAAAAAAAATTACGGTTTTCGTCCAATTTCATCGATTTTATCTTACTATTTTAATTTTTTTTGATAACGGTTTTTTTTATATCTTTCTTTATTTTTTTATGCGTTATCTCTTTATTTGTGCTGTATTCACGGTGGCAGGTAAATCGCATGGTACCTCCACAATGTACATGTCATTTAATTGTAGATTATTTGTAGAGTTGATTTAAAATACACTCCAATGAAACTTCATTTGCTACTGTGACAAAACAATGTTTCAATTCAAACTATACCTCTAGTGTGGAGGTGAACTGCTTCGGAAAAAAACAGTTTTAGGAACTTTTAATAAAAATATTGGCTATTAGAGAGTCATTACGACAAGAAATCTATATTGAAGGATAGAAAAGGGTTTGAAAAATATATTTTAAAGAAAACTAAGTAATAAAAACAACGCTAAATAAATAGAGAACGAAAATTGAATAGAAATACAAAAAGAAGTCAAGAAAGCCATAACACAATCCGGTAAAAAGCGCCACGAACGTCGTCGCTAAAAATCGTAAACTTGAAATTCCTATGGTTAACGGCTGTAATATTTGGTTCAAGAGCTGCAGTATTCTTGACAAATCCTTACCATAGATTTATAACGGGCTGTCGGAGAAAAAAGTGCCGTGTAGTATGCATCCATATAAAATTAAGAATTTTTTTATGAAGTTCGTTTTTCGAAATTTGCATATTATCTATTTTTTTGATCTACCTCTTTGGAGAGTAATATCCCAGTCCGATCAAAACATTTTTGCTACTTCTTTTTTTTCAATCTGTTCCCCACTGCACGATCTACACTTTCTTCAATTAGGACCATCACCGATTTTCACTGGTTTCAGAGATATTGTTCAAAACCCAAATTTTGATGTAAATTTTCTTCTTTTTCTCAAAAATATCAGTCAAGCACCATGGGGGTTATTTCAGAATCGGGATTCCCGTGAAATATTCACCACATCTGTATATTTAATTTTGTCCATCTCTGTCTACTTTTCTCTGCACCATACCTGCGGGCCTTGTCCAATAGTATTGTCGGCCCCCCCTGGAAAAATATATTTGAAAATATAGGGCGGGCCCCCCTGAATTTTTTAATAAAAATAATTCCCACATAGTCCTCTCGTTACCAGAGCAGAAATCCAACATGAATAATATAACTTAATAAAAATAGAAATATTAAATTAAATTAATTAATTAAAATTAAATTAAGAAAAGAAGTAAAAAAGTCACAGAATATCTTCAGTAAGCGATTGGCAACGCTACCGTAATACTTTGGAGAGCTGTGACAGGATTTTTTCAGTATGTGATAGGATCATCGGGTTACAGTACGCAAAATCTTTCGCGAAGAATTGCGCATATTTGAAGCAGTTTACGTGTTTCGCCGCACTCCCGCTTTGAAAGAGCATGAAAAACTTAGCAATGTAAGGCACAACACGTAATTTTTAGTTAAGTTTGACAAATTTGACTTGACTTTCGACTGGCCGCTGGCCAGTCGAAAGCACTTCATTTTTCGGAGGAATTGTTTTTTTACTCTTTATTTTACGAATAATTACTGCTGGGGCTACTAATGAATTTTGCGCTAACACGGGAAAACGTACAATTGCATCAGTTTCGAGAAACAGCGTCCTCTTTGCATGACACACCGAAATTGAGGTGACACAACTCTGTCAACTAAGTACGGTAATGTACGGCTTGACTCTCCCCTGTTTTTGCTTTCTTTTTGTTTTTTTTCGGGTTTATCGCGTGTTAATTGCTGTAGAAGGGACTTTATTATGTTTATTGCCGTAGTGGTACAGGGTAGTATTGGTGTGATTAGCATAAGGAGCGGTAAAAACGAAGTGAGAGCGTATTGAAGTCTAGAATAGTGTCGCATTGACTTACAGTTAGACATTGCTTAGCGTTTCAGTAGTGTTTCAACGCGCTTCCGGGTTACTGCTGCAACTCGCCGGGTTGGGACAAGGCGAGCAGCAAGAACCACCGATTTGTTCTTAGTCCGTTCTTAGAACCAGGGGTTGATCTCTCACTTCGGCATTGGGAAAACCATGTAGCAAGCAATGCAGCGTGTTCTCTCTTGGCTGAACCTATGTTTAAAGCATCAACTCCTGTTTCCTTCAGTGACTTTACAACCATCAATCTCACTATTTCTCGGAACTGTGAGACTTCCATATGACGCTGTTCGCCCAAGAGTTGAGCAAGCGTCGGCAAGTGAAAAAAACGTCGATTCTCTCGTCCGTCATGTGAGGTTTTCGATGGTGCTGAAAACGATGGACATAATCATTTTGCACAAAAGGCGCCCGTTGGTGCCAGATTTTCACGACTGTCACGCCTGTATATTTCATTTTGAATGATTATTATTAGTAACATTTAAAATTGCAACTTTGTTCTGATTAATTTCGTACCTTGCTAATGTACATCGATCTCGGACCGGCGTAACGAGAAGATTCAAATTTGTATTTTTAGCTGATTTCGACATGCGGATTTTAATTATGCTAGCATAAGGTGTGACGAGATTGTAAGTAAGAGAGGCGATTATCCCCTGTTACCCTCGACTCCCTTCCCTGCGCCCTCTTAAATCCCCACACTTCTCACCTTCCCCGCGAGTCTCGCCTTCTCGGGAAGGAGAGAGAGCGTGGAGATTCGAGAGTGTGCTGGACGGGGAGGTCAAAGGAGGGAAGGGGAGGAAGAGAGAGAGAGTCGTTTGTTTTATTCAAATCTCGTTACACTTTATGTTAGCACAATTAAAATCCGCATGACGAAATTTGCTAAAAATACAGATTTGGAATCGTCTCGTCACGCCGTTCCGATGTGTGTACATTAACAAGGTCAGAAATTAATAAGAACAAAGCAATTTTAAATATTATTAATAATATTCATTCAAAATGAAGTATACACAAATATTCAGCGATTTCTGCGACTTAAATATTTGATAAAATGTGATTTCGACGTGACACCAACTGGCGCCAACGGGCGCCTTTTGTGCAAAATGATTTTATGTCCATCGTTTTCAGCACCCTCGAAAACCTCAAATGACGAACTTACAGAGAATCGACTTTTTTTACTGTGCCGGCCCTTGCGAATCTGCTCGATTCTTGCACGAACATCGTCATATCTCCTACAGTATCCCCAGCCATATTTACTCTCTAGGTGATTTTTTTTGCTAATGCAAGCGCCTTTATTTTGGATTTACTGAAACGGCTCTGGCCACGCGTTGCCTGTCGATTATTGTCTCTTTTGCAGCCATTTGAGCGACAATTTTTTCGAATAATAAGGTAGATTTTCGGATGCGTTGCAATCTGATCGTGTGATACGGTAGGAAGGGCGAGGGAAGAGACAAGTGAATACGGTAGGACGGGCGAGGGAGGAGGCACCGAGAAGGTCCTGGCTAGATTTTCGATGTTCCAAACATATTACGGTATTCAGCCACAACAAAGTAACCCTAGAGTATTGATTTTATTCAAATTTATTTTTGTTGCAAGATGAATACAACTTTTAAAAAGATTATTATGAGTAGGCAAATAATTTCATCACGGCAAAAAAAAGATTATATATAGTTCTCGAAAATTGTCGGCCCCCAGTACATTTGCCAATTCTTGATCGCGTCGGCCACCCCTTGATTTTAGCGATATTTTTGATAAGTTGACAACCGGGAACAGGTATGCTCTGCACCCTTGGTGAGCATCCGGACTTCTACTAATATACCGCTTGGAAACTGTTTCGTTCAGAACTTCCTTCGAAATGGTCGTACAGAGCCCAGGTAGAGTTCTATCGATAGCACGTCAGCCGCGCCATAATTTACTTTTAGTACTTCTAGACGTCAAACTTTCTGGTTTTTTCGGTTATGGTTGAAAAATAAAATTAACAGTGAGACATTGTAACAGTAATGTGCCGCATACAATTCGCTCACTTTTCTCGTTAGCTGTAACTTGCGAATCTGATGTGCACTCAGTCTGAAATATTGACTAGGTGTAGTACACACCGTAGATGCTCGTCCTGAACATTTCTACATAGGAATATTATCCGAATTACATAGCGGTATATTAGTACAAGTCCGGATGCTTATATATATATATATATATATATATATATATATATATATATAACATTCAATCAAATAGACATATGTGATAGGAGTCGCGAGAGACTCAAAATTTGGTTGGAAGGTGTGTCTAAGGTATTTGAGCAACTGCATATTGAGTTGTCAGAATTTCGCGTGAAAATTTTTACCTTAACGTTTTTTTTTACCATAACCATAATCTGTTTTGTTATATCCGGTATTTCTGCGCGAAATAACCAGCTAGAACGTCATTTACCCTACGGGCATCATAGTATGATATTATTATTACCTCCTCCCATGCCCATTCTTCCTCTAGGAGATTGGCTTGCAGTAGAGACTCTAAAAAGAACAGAGTAATCAAGAATTCATAATTACCATGGCGACTTTAGATATTTATTCTAGTAACATTGGCTAAAATGAATTAGGAGAATATTTATTTCGAATAAAAGCATACATTTGTGACAAATCGCGAAATATATCAACTGGTCAGAACTATATTTCAAGTTTTTTTTTACTAATCTCACCGTCCCGCGTATTCCTAGATATGTTTCGTGTGGAAAAAATGACTCTATCAAAAATTTGTTCACGGACATTGTACGTGTTTTTAAATGTATGAATAAAAGAGTGGGAGACTCACGAAGTTCTTGGACTAACTGCATAATTGGCTGGAGAAGAGGCGAGACGAGTAGGAAATTGAGAGCGAGACATCTATTATCACACCATTCACATCGAATGATAAGAGAAGGAATAAGAAAGAGAGATGATGTAACTGAGGGTGCGATAGTTCGCGCACTTTCTCTAACGAGAGATGATTCTAATAGTTCAATGTTGACATACCATGTTGGTTTGACTGGGAATTGGGTTAATTGAAGTCTTCGCGGTTGCGATTGATGATTGTCTCAATTCGTGTTCAGTGGGAAAAGGTCGGGAGGCATCTCCCTGCTGCCAGAATGGAGGTGCAGCCACCTTAGAGAAGAATTATTGGAGAGTAGTATGCATACAAGTTCGGGTGCATTGTACTCTAACAAAACGGGGCAACAATAATACGAATTCATATGACCTTCGATAATTGACCTACCGAGTAGCTCTTACTGATCTGATGAGCGAACTTGATGACTTCCTCACTGTACACGGGATTGCTCTCAGAGTCAGCGATGTTCTTCAGTTTCTTGTTCGCCTGATATACATCCAATCGAAAATAGTATAATCAATTGTTATTCTACCTGGAAGATTCCTTTAGTGAGAACTTGTTCCGCTCCTCTAAGATTATCAGCATACGACTGAATGATTCCGTCTCGATTCTCCACACATTTCTGGAGTTGAGCGATGAGATCGGCCCTTTCTCGATATTCGGGACCTAGAGAACACAATTCAGGGGAATACACAATTAGATTAGGAGGAGCTTAATTTCAGTCTGTGTCGAAGAAAAGTTATATCACAGTGACAAACTCAAAAGAGCGGTTGTTTAGATTACTCACTGATCTCGACCAGTCTTTTCATTCTGGCAAGTTTGTGCTCGAAGAGAATAATGAGATCCACCATCTTTTCCTTAGATCCGCCTCGTTTTGATCGGTCTCTCTCCAGCATAAACTCGAGAATCTGACAAATAAGGATTGAATCTAGGTCAGGAAAAGTGACTACCTGCTTGCTGATAGCCGTTATGTCCTGGGAGCATTCTTGGGCGGATTCGGCAAGCGATCTACTCTCATCCTTGATTATTTCCTGTCGCTGCTTCTCCCTCTCTGCAGATGACGCCATCCTTCAAGCAAAGAGTCAAGTTGACATCACACGTGGAAGAGAGAAAATCACGTAACGTGAGTGAGCGCGCGCTTTGTGGGAAAACGAAACCATGCGAGGACGCACTCCAAACGCTTCCGAAATGAAACACAGCATAAAAATATCAAGAGAGGAAAAGTAAATACAATAATTCGAATCGGATTTTTTTAAAATGTAGAAATAAGGTTTGCTCTTGAAATAAAGGTACTCCTACAGCGAGATGCCTTTGAGCGAGATGAATTACCGTAATGAAAACACGTAGTTGGTGAACTGGAGCTTCGAAGCGCTTCGACATTGAGTACTACCTTGCTGGTTAAATACCCCGTTTCAAAATGTGATTCTATTTTTTTCTGATCGCTACTGTTTGTCAATTTACAAATTGTAGTTGTAGTAGTGCGACGTCGATCCTCGGCGAAATCGGCCGAAGATGAGCACCTCAGAGCAATCCTGCTACACTCTCATACATGTTCCCACCGATACAGAGCTGCCCTCGGAGCAGCAACTAAAGGAAAAGTTCGAGAAAGGTTTGTCGTGTTTGGCCGTTCTCTTTATGCAAACGATCCAATGCAGGAGATGACAAGGGGCGTGTAGAGGCACTCAAGAAGCTAATTCTTATGTGTATGAATGGAGATAAGGTAATAACAATACTTGTGGACAACTTCGCGACTAAACTATGGATTTTGTAGGTTCAAAACCTCATCATGTACGTCATTCGATTCTGCCTACCCAGCAATGACCATACACTGAAGAAGTTGCTTCTCGTCTTCTGGGAAATTGTGCCCAAAGTTAGTTTACATCCCGATCGGTGGTGCACATTCTATGTTTCATCTTTGTCATTTCAGACGAACCCTCAGGGTAAGTTGCTTCAAGAGATGATCCTCGTTTGTGACGCTTACCGTAAGGACCTCCAGCATCCTAATGAGTTTGTCAGAGGATCCACGCTCAGGTAAAATACGAATTTCTCTCACATCTTTAAATTCGAAAATGCAATATCTTCAGATTTCTGTGCAAGCTGAAGGAACCCGAGCTGCTGGAGCCCCTCATGCCAGCCATACGCCAGTGTCTCGAGCATCGTCACTCGTATGTGAGAAGGAATGCAGTGTGCGCCATCTTCACCATTTACCGTACGTATATTTTTCATATATCTATACATTTTCTTGAGTAATTTATTGCAAGTGATCTTTAGTCAAGCAAGTATTCGTGATAACGATGAGTTTTATTCGTGTAAATGGTATTGCTATTTATTTCCAGGTAACTTCGAATTCCTTATCCCCGATGCTCCCGAGGTCGTCTCCACTTTCCTCACTGCTGAACAGGATGCGTCGTGCAAGAGAAACGCATTTATGATGCTTCTTCACGTTGACCAGGTTCGATTGAGATTCGTACACGTTATTGGTATATAATATGTATTAAATAATGCAATTTATATCGACCCATATATGATAATTTTATAATTATTTCCTCGATAATTTTAAAATTGACTGAATTTATTTCTACCGTAGGCTCGTGCGCTCGACTTCCTGTCTGATTGTGTCGAGCAAGTGACTACATTCGGAGACATTCTGCAACTGATCATAGTCGAACTGATCTACAAGGTACATATATCATTATTGATCTGTCCCTATAATATAATATGATATCAGGTGTGTCATGCGAATCCGTCAGAACGTCAACGATTCATTCGATGTGTCTACATGCTTCTTCAGAGCTCATCCGGAGCTGTCAGGTATAGTGAATAAATTATATTGATTAGACCTTAGATACAATTATGAGAGCATAGACCAAAAGGTATGTTCCAGGGAACAAACGCAGGCATCATTTCGGGTTTGCGCCTGGTTTAATATCACGGCTGCAGATTTTTACCAAGCATCTGCAGACTTTTCTGACGTATTCGGACATGGGCTTTCAGCTTAACACAAAATTGGGAAAAAATATATTTAAAAATATAAAATTTTGAAAAAAAATATTTTTTTTAAATTTTGTACGCAAGATGGGTTTTGCAAGTGCCAAAATCTGATAATTGATCCATTTCAAGCGTGACAGACTAAAAATAACACATTTTAAATTCTTCATGGAACATACCATTTTGGTCTATGTATGAGAGTGTTAAGATACGAGGCCGCGGGTACTCTTGTCACTCTTTCTGCAATGCCGACTGCGATTCGAGCTGCTGCTCAGGCATATATCGAATTGATTGTAAAGGAGAGCGACAACAACATCAAGGTGAGATCTCATTCATTCGTCTAATATGGGTTATTCCTCCACTTATAGGAAATCATTGTGTCTGTCTGTTTTTTTTCCCGTTCGCGTGACAGACATTTTTTCCCGCATTTTCCTTATAAATCAAAGTGACGGTCCTTTGACGTTTAACATCGAGTGTGCCTCAGCAGAAAAATCGTAACTTTCTTGAAAGTTCCTCCACTTATAGGAAATGATTGTGTCTGTCTGTCTGTCTGTATGTTTTTTTTTTGTTGCAGCGTGACGGACATTTTTCCATTTTCGCCATAAATCGCTTCAAAGTTGCGCAATTTTCCCAGATCCTTTTGCATATGATAACTGACCAGAATAGCTTTCAAATTTTACAAAATTTAATTAGCCAAATCCATAGCCAAGTGGGTTACGCGCCAGACTTTGAATCCGAGACCCCCAGGTTCGACCCCCGCCGCGGGCAAACCTTTTGCCTCATTTTTCGCAAGTGCCAGAAACCGTTCTAGCACGTTTTTGAGTACCGTGAAACGCGTTTTTAAGTTTTAACCACTTGACGGACTTTTTCGTTTTTTCGCTATAAATCACTTCAAACTCAATCAATCTTCTCAGATCCTTTTGCATATGATAACCCATCTGAAAACATTTCAAATTTTAATAAATTAATTCAACCAAATCCATAGCCAAGTGGGTTACGCGCTTGACTTCCAATCCGAGACCCCTAGGTTCGAACCCCGCCGCGGGCAAATCTTTTGCCGCATTTTTCCCAAATGCCAGTAACTATTGTAACACGTTTTTGAGTAACGTGAAGCACGTTTCACCTGTTTTTCCGAGAAAAATCAAAAATTTCGAAAAGTTTCCAAATGATCCGTACAGCGTAGGGGATCAGACGAAAAGTGTTTTGCGATGTCAGAAACGTGTTCGAACACGTCAGGGAAATCCTGCGTTTCCGTTGAGAAATGCTCGTGAGGCTGAGAGCGATCGAAAAAAGTTGCCACGGAGCCACGAAGTGGCGTAGTCACGAGCATTTTGCAACGGAATAAGCCAGTACTCTTTCTAGAGATTAACATTCCCCAGCATACTAACCTCCCCCCTGGACTCACGGGGGCTCAAAGGCGGATAAAAAAGCGGTCCGCGAATAAGCTGCACTTACTACGGTATAATGCTTGATGTAGCCATCGCAATACGCAATTTTCATCTCAATACCGTAGTAAGCAATGGAAATTTACGCATTGCGCTCGTGACCATTATCTGTTCATTTCTCTTTTAGGGGATCTGAATTTTTGAGCCCCCGTGGGACTGTACTTGGAGCCGGCTACCGAGTCCACCTCCCTGACCTGAAGCCGGCTACCGAGCTCCCCCTGAACCGAGCCTGAAGTAGGCTGCAAGGTCCCCCTGGACCAAACTTGAAGCAGGCTTTCGAGCCCCCCCCCCTGGACCGAACCTGGAGCAGGCTACCGATCTCCCCTGGACCGAACCTGGAGCAGGCTACTGCGCTTCCCCTGGACCGAACCTGGAGCAGGCTACCGAGCTCCCCCTGGACCGAATCTGCACCCAGATCTATGCATAGAGCGTAGTGTGCGCATAGAGCGTAGTGTATTTAACCTCAACACATCCCGGCTAGTTACACTTTCCCAATTATATGACATGTAAAAGGATACATTATGCGTATCCTGGATTCTCTCGCTATATAGCATGGTAGACATATATGTGTATAATTGCAGTTGATTGTCCTTGATCGACTCATGGAACTCCGCCAGACTTCGGCCGGCGAGAAAGTACTACAGGAGTTGGTGATGGATATTATGAGAGTGCTCTCCGCACCCGGACTTGAGGTACTGTAGTAGAAATATGATGGATATTCATGAAGAGTTGGCACCGGATAAAGAACTAATAAAATTGATTGTTGATTAAAGGTGCGACAGAAGACTCTCTCACTCGCTCTCGATTTGGTTTCATCCAGAAACGTGGAGGACATGGTCATGTTCCTCAAGAAGGTCAGTATTCAATCACACTATATTTGTTTATATGCAATCATTTTTGCGTTGAACTCTTGTATTACTGGCTTAGACAATCTCGACGAGGGAAAATAATGTTCTTTACTCTTTATTGATTGCAGGAGATTGCAAAGAGTGGAAACGAGAATGCCGACGACGCCTCGAAATACAGACAGGAATTGGTGAAGACGCTGCATGCTGCAACCATCAAGGTACGTATATTCAATAAGATAATGAGCTTATTCTGGTAAAGGCTAAGTTATTTTTTTTTAAAACTAGATGTGTTGTAATATTTAAATAGCCTTATTTCCTTGTAGATTTGTATACATCTGGTTGTTCTTTTCAGTTCCCCGATGTCGCTGTTTCCATTGTTCCCGTTCTCCTCGAATTCCTGAGTGACGATTCTGAGCAGGTTATTCATTGCTATAATTAATTAGAGATTCGTGTACTTTCTAAAATAAATAGTCGTTCCATGCAGGTTGCCTCGTACGTACTTCAGTTTGTTCGTGAGGCGATCCACAAAATGCCCCATCTCAAGGCTACGATCATCTCCTCTCTCCTAGTAATTCCCACTTCTTTTTTCTTCTCATTATCATAAAGTTCTCCCAATCATGATTCATTTATTGTATTCGAATTCTTTATTTGAGTACACCATGTATTGGGATAGATCGAGGTCCTCTTGATAAGGCAGTCTCATTATGTTGTCTGTACTTTCAGAATAATTGGCTACAATGGCAATTTCTTCCAGGATGGTCTCCTTTTCATCCAGAAGCCCAAGATCTTCACTTCTTCCCTATGGATACTGTGCACATTTGCCGATACCAACGATACCATCAACCAGGTGAGTATTTATGAGTACTGTGGAAATGCTTGAGTATTTGTGAATTATACGAATATAGATGTGTATCAGGTTCTGGATGTGGTGAAGAGATCTTTGGGAGAATTGCCGATGGTCGAATCTGAATTGAGAGGAAGTGAGACAAATGAGAATGTCGTCCCTGGAACGGAAGAGAAGAAGGTTAGTTCATCTCCTCGCTACCATATAGGGATTGGAAACGGAGTGATAGTACCACACAAAAAGATGATCCAGTAAATATGAAAAATTGAAAAAAAATTTGATTAGTTTCTCTTTTTTCCTTGTCAGAGAGGACATTTTTCTTGAAATATCAGGCTGGTAAGCATATGTCAAATAGGTCTTCGCGTGCGAAGATAGGCACTTCTGCACTTTGCATATAAACCGGATTAACGTAGCGAGAGAGTGCAGGACAGACACATGAAGGCCTCTGTCTACATCCCCCGCCCTATGCTAATTGCGAATTTGCGAAAAACCCATTTGACCTATGCTGGTAAGAAAGTTTTGCACGATTTGATGTTTGAACTTTGCGCTTTCGATTTTCGGGCAGTTCTAATTAGCATGCCTTGTAATGATGGTAGGTTGTAGGGGGACTGTTGAGGAACAATTTCTATTTTTGGTTTCATTTCACACTCTTTCGGGCTCCTGGATATAAAACTTTATCAAACTTCTGATAAAAACCGAAAATTCGAATAAAAATTAAATACTTTCCTTGGCGTCAAGATTTTTTTCCAGAACCTCAGCTTGGAAACAATTATAGTATCAACAGTCGTCTTTCACATATTGGTGAGAATGAGACGCTGCTATGTTTACTTTATGTTAGGAATCGCGATAGGATCGACCATTCATAGGTCAAAAGGGTGCGTTGGGGAAAGTCGAAAATGTGAGTTGGATATTTCAAGTATGAGCATGAAAACCTGAAAATGTGGGTTGGTTTTTCAATTTTTTTCCTCAAAATCCAAAAAAGTGGGTAGCATTTTACAAAAATTGGCCTTGAAAATGCCAAAATGTGGGTAGGCTTCGTCGTTTTTAACGTACCTGTTGACATATGCGACCATTTGAGGGGTGTCAGCGGCGGTAGAAATTTTTTTCAACCAATTTTGCTCTAAAGAGAATGCAAGGTACTATCAACAGTGCTCTTTCTAATAGCGTTTACCAATTTTCACGAAACCTCTTATTTTTCGAGTACGCGCGTGTCAAAGTGACGGTCCTTTGACGTTTAACATCGAGTGTGCCTCAGCAGAAAAATCATAACTTTCTTGAAAGTTCCTCCACTTATAGGAAATGATTGTGTCTGTGTCTGTCTGTCTGTATGCTTTTTTGTTGCAGCGTGACGGACATTTTTCCATTTTCGCCATAAATCGCTTCAAATTTGCGCAATCTTCTCAGAACCTTTTGCATACGATAACTGCTCATAAAACCTTTCAACATTTTAATATAAAAATCCGCTAATTTCATAGCCAAGTGGATAACGCGCCAGACTTTGAATCCGAGACCCCCAGGTTCGACCCCCGCCGCGGGCAAACCTTTTGCCGCATTTTTCGCAAGTGCCAGAAACTGTTCTAACACGGTTTTGAGTATCGTGAAACACGTTTTCACCTGTTTTGCCGAGTTTTATCGTGAAAAATCGAAAATTTCGAAAAGTTTCCAATTGATGCGCAGAGCGTCGGGGATCACAGGAAAAGTGTTTTACTATGTCAGAAACGAGTCTGAACGTGTTCTAACATGTTTTAACGTGAGAAAAATCGAAAATTTCGAAAAGCTTTCAAATGAACCGGGGTGCGTGGAGAATCGCGGGAAAAGTGTTTTGCGATGTCAGAAACGTGTTTGAACGTGTTCTGACACGTTTTAACGTCAAAAATCGAATATTTCGAAAACTTCCAAAATTATTCAGAGAGCGTAGGGGATCACAGGAAACGTCTCTGAAATTGTTCTAAAAGTTCTGAACGCACTGTATCCTGCGTTTCCGTTGTGAAAGGCTCGTGAGGCTGAGAGCGATCGAAAAAAAACTTGCCACGGAGCCACGAAGTGGCGTAGTACCTGAAGCAAGCTACCGAGGTCCCCTGGACCGTACCTGAAGCAAGCTTCCGAGGTCCCCCTGGACCGTACTTGAAGCAAGCTACCGAGGTCCCCCTGGACCGAACCTGCAGAACTATGCATAGTGCATTTAACCTCAACACATCCCTGCTAGTTCTAGATTTGTTCATTAGAAAGAAGAATAGTTTCCCCTCATTTTAGCGACCACCGCACAGTGATGTTCATAGTCCCTAAATTCGGCGACCCCCCGCGCGGGGGGGGGGTCCGAGCGGGGTGAAAATGTGAAAATAAACTGTTTTCGATAGATCTGATTCAAAATAATGTGATGAGTGATGTCCCCGCTGCCTGTACTATGGATCCCCCCGCAAGAGTAGGGGTTGCGGGGGGGTCGACCCTCCCCCCCCCCGCGGACCCCCCCCGCGCTGCCGAATTGCGGGACTCGTGAGCACCACTGCCACCGCATCATTCCTGGATGAACGGCCGGTCGGGGCTGTCACTTTTGTGAAAAGTGTCGTAACTTTCCAAATCGGAAAATCTAATAAACGCCCCTATGCGGCTTTTATAGACCATCGTTATGTTTAATTCCACCGCATGTTTCAGCCTTATCGGTACATGCGAAAAAAAGAGCGCTGGTTTAAGTATGTCTCTGTCAAAACGACCCCCATGGAAAATACTGTTCTAGAATGTTTACCTGTCACATTTGGGATAAAAAATGATCCAAATACCCAAGAATGATAATTGGTAACACCTAATTATCCGTGAATTGGACTGAGAAATTGAATTTTTCTGAAAAATCCGTCAAAAACGTATAAGTGAATGATACTAACGTTAAAACAGTGTGCAAGGTGGTGAATCAACTTTAAAAGTGAGTACATGCTGAGACGAGATCCCCAAACTTGCCAGACAAAAAGAGCGCTACTTTGATTGGAGATATTTCACTTAACAGATTCGTTAAATTCTTTAAAAACGGGGTGTGGTTTCGCTTGTTCGTTCACGACCTACACGCTTCTTACTATGCGACAGTATAGCCCTCGATATGCTGACCAACTTTGTTTTTGAAATTGAGTTCGTATCTGTTCATCCCTCGCGCAATTTCAAAGTTATGGAGACCATATCTCTTTTCTATGAACAGATACGAATGTACTCACTTTTAAAGTTGATTCACCACCTTGCACACTGTTTTAACGTTAGTATCATTCAATTATACGTTTTTGACGGATTTTTCAGAAAAATTCAATTTCTCAGTCCAATTCACGGATAATTAGGGATTTATAGTTACCAATTATCATTCTTGGGTAAATATGACAGGTAAACATAGACCAAAAACGTTTGTTCGCGAAAATCCCAAATGATGTCTGATTTTTCAATTTTTCAGGCGCTACCGCGCCTGGGTGACCGTAAATGACGTCTGATTTTTCGAAATTTCACCTCAAAAAAGTCCAAGTTTGTTCCATAGAACGAACTTTTTGGTATATGCAGGTAAACATTCTAGAACAGTATTTTCCATGGGGGTCGTTTTGACAGAGACACGCTTAAACCAGCGCTCTTTTTTTCGCATGTACCGATCAGGCTGAAACATGCGGTGGAATTGAACATAACGATGGTCTATAAAAGCCGCATAGGGGCGTTTATTAGATTTTCCGATTTGGAAAGTTACGACACTTTTCACAAAAGTGACAGCCCCGACCGGCCGTTCATCCAGGAATGATGCGGTGGTCGCTAAAATGAGGGGAAACTATTCTTCTTTCTAATGAACAAAACTGGAACTTGATATCTCAACTTTCAAGAAAGTTATGATTTTTCTGCTGAGGCACACTCGATGTTAAACGTCAAAGGACCGTCACTTTGACACGCGCGTACTCGAAAAATAAGAGGTTTCGTGAAAATTGGTAAACGCTATTAGAAAGAGCACTGTTGATAGTACCTTGCATTCTCTTTAGAGCAAAATTGGTGAAAAAAATTCTACCGCCGCACAGTGGTCGATTCTCTGGCGATTCCTCTCTTATAAGTTATGATTCTCCAAATTCGACAAGTTCGGAAAAAGTAGTGCCTCAGTGATTTCAAATCACGATGTCGATTTCGAAGCGATCGAGATGTAGTAGTGCGCGAATTATTCAATGATAATACAACGTAGTTTTAGTAGATAATACAACGTAGTTTTCGAGAAACAAAATTCAAAAATTTCGAAACTCGCGATTTTTTTAGTGAAATTCCGATTTTGGGTGTTTGATTTGGTGAAGTATTCTGTCGAAGTGAATGGAAATCGACCAAAGCCCTACTGAAGAGCAATACTCTTGGACTTTTACTGTAGAATGATAAGCCTAATCAATTGATTAACGCTTCCATATAATTGAGGAACTTTATGAAAGCTCATTTTCGAGCTCTGATTTCTGACCTCTTCGCAAATCTCAGTTAGTTCACTGATGGTAGCAACTAGTTCAAAATGAGTTGTACTATTTTAATGATGGTAGATGTATTTGTAAATGAGAGCAAAATTGGAATTCAATTCTTTCGGGCGACTCTAAAAATCGAAATGCAATGCGTGTCATGAAGTTTCGCGCGCTGCTTTTGTATTTGAGGCATCGGTTCTGGCTAAGCCGACGACGGAGGTTGGCCCCATGAACCTTCTTGCATTCAGGATAGATCACTTTTCTTGAAAATAGCTTGCATGGGACCCTGTCTCGATCTGTCAAGAAACGACAACTCGGAAAGTATGCCGAGTCGAAACCGGCCCGACCAACTTTCTCAACTTTCACTTCGCGTCTGAACGAAAGGGCACTTTTGAGATAGTGGGCGATGAAAAGAGGAAGACTTGCTACATTTAATGTAGCTACAAAGAATTTGATTGATTGCTTGGAACGGAAGAGCTTGAGGCTTTTCAAAAAAATCAAAATCTTGCAAGACTTAGTTACCAACCCTATACAATCAACACTTTTTATCCAGGGGGCTGTATAATCTGTTAGAAGTTGGCCATCTTTTATTTTTTTCTTTTTCGTCAGTTTTTGACTTAATCTTAATTTCTTTGCATTAGTTCGATAAAGCTCGATGAAAAAGTAAGAATGCGAAAGAAATCAACTTAAAATATAATGTTAGCGACTAGCAAATCCGTGTTAAAGATGGCCGAAAACTAGAAGTTGGCCATCTTCTGTTTGCGCGGGCTAGACAGTGACGAGAGAGCACGTAAACAAGAGAGAGCGCAGAGTTTCGCAATAAAAGTAAGCAACACATGCATACTTTTCCCTCTCCTCGATCCCCGTGCTCTCTCGTCACTGTCTAGCCCGCGCAAACAGAAGATGGCCAACTTCTAGTTTTCGGCCATCTTTAACACGGATTTGCTAGTCGCTAACATTATATTTTAAGTTGATTTCTTTCGCATTCTTACTTTTTCATCGAGCTTTATCGAACTAATGAAAATAAATTAAGATTAAGTCAAATACTGACGAAAAAGCAAAACAAAAAGATGGCCAACTTCTAAACAGATTATACAGCCCCCAGAGCCCAATCATGTATATCTACTGAACCCCTCAAATAATTGGAAAAAAATCGGATGAGGAGGTTTCCCTACTATGGCGTATTATAAATATAAGTGATGTTGTTCTATCGTATTATCCCGTTCCACTCTTAGCTACATACATGGGCGGCCTCCATCGCTGGCCGGTCAAAAGCGGGAGGGTCGGAGCCAAAAAGCGGGAGGGTCGGACCATGAAAATCAAGGAAAAAAAGATGGAAAAAAATTTTTTGCAGCTGACGCTGAAATTCAGGTTTTATCGTGTATAAAAGAATATTTCGTTGCCTATTTGTTGTATAAAATGTCTGTTGCAAAAGATAAAGTATTGTTCCCCGGTAATATAGCGTGAGATAAGTCGAAACACCACATGTGAGAATATGAATGAGAATAGAGCTGGGAATACGCAAAGTATTCAAAAAAACTGGACGAGAAGGGAGAGTTGAGCAAGGCAGTGAGTAAACCGCGCCGATTGACGAAATGTCTTAAAGTATATAAAAATTAGCGTTCCACTGCCTCACCGGGGCACGTTTGTGATTTCAGTCTCGTTTTTGTTTAAATATTTGAAAATAATTCATGAAATGGTTAAATTGAGATAATTTCTTCTAGTTTTTGGTACACCCTCATCAATTTCCACTACCAATGTTCCCATATACATCGTTTGGTCATAAGTTGTCCCACTTTCGCTGCGGGTGCCTCGGTCGCTACGCAATCGCTGGCGATGGCGTAGCGACCGAGGCACCCGCAGCAAAAACTACTCGTCCGATTCCTTCCAAACTTTTTGTGTGACTCAAAGGCAATAATCGGTTAGGGTATACAAGAAATTGGCCAAAGCAAACGTCGGCTAGTAGTTTGCTGGTGTGGGAAATGAGGAGATACTTCGAATACCGTATACCAAATGCTCTAATTAGCAAATGTAGTCACACATTGACCCCCCTTCAACAAGTTCGATGTCACAGAGTATAAAAGGATGTGGTTGAGGAAAAGAGTACCCACGGACGACTATTCTGGAAGCAATCTCTCACTTCAAGACGCCCGTGAGATCGAGGAGCCGCCGAGAGACGACTATGATGATATCGAAGAATCGGATCTCGAGGAGCTGATCAATCGCCACTTCAAAAATCCCAATCCACCTCCGTATATTTTGTAAAGAATCCGGAAATTAACAGGTGGATTGGGATTTTCATCGTTTCTCCCCATTTCCCACACTAGGCAGTGAGCGAACTACTAGCCGACGTTTGCTTTGGCCAATTTCTTGTATACCCTAACCGATTATTGCCTTTGAGTCACACAAAAAGTTTGGAAGGAATCGGACGAGTAGTTTTTGCTGCGGGTGCCTCGGTCGCTACGCCATCGCCAGCGATTGCGTAGCGACCGAGGCACCCGCAGCGAAAGTGGGACAACTTATGACCAAACGAAGTATATGGGAACATTGGTAGTGGAAATTGATGAGGGTGTACCAAAAACTAGAAGAAATTATCTCAATTTAACCATTTCATGAATTATTTTCAAATATTTAAACAAAAACGAGACTGAAATCACAAACGTGCCCCGGTGAGGCAGTGGAACGCTAATTTTTATATACTTTAAGACATTTCGTCAATCGGCGCGGTTTACTCACTGCCCGTGCTGCCTTGCTCGACTTTCCCTTCTCGTCCAGTTTTTCGATTACTTTGCGTATTCCCTGCTCTATTCTCATTCATATTCTCACATGTGCTGTTTCGACTTATCATCACGTCTCACGCTATATTACCGGGAAACAATACTTTATCTTTTGCAACAGACATTTTATACAACAAATAGGCAACGAAATAATCTTTTTCTCATTCTAAGTAGTCGTAACGCCGTTCCTCAAGCTCGCCTCGAGTCGCTAATTTTAGTCGAATTTTCACCAATTTTTGCAAAAGCGGGAGGGTCGGAGCTAAAAAGCGGGAGGGTCCGATCGCTAGCAACACTCCCGCCCACGTATGCTTAGCTACCGAGGACAATGTGGCGAAACAACAGAAAGGCGCACACCACTATTTTTGTTTTCGTATTTTTGCCTAATTTAATAATTATTTTCAAAATTCAAATTGAAAAGGTGGTAGAGGGCATCATGGGCTATCGATTGAGCACACACATATTATTCAACTCTTCCATCTGTTTACACCGAAATCAGGACCGGAGTTAGATCGGAACCGGAGCCGTGAAATCTCTTTCTGTGTTTTAACTGAGTTGCCTTCTTCGATGCTCGTATAATTTTATAAATGTAATAGCAGCAAACAATATCTCTAATAATGTCTCTAATAATCTAATCTTTTTCCTTCAGACGGTTCGACCAGTGGTAACTGCTGATGGTACGTATGCGACTCAATCTGCCCTCTCGTCCATCGTTCCCAAGGGAGGAGAGAAGGAACGTCCTCCTCTCCGTAGATTCCTTCTCGATGGAGATTTCTTCCTTGCTGCTTCTCTTGCCACTGCACTCTCCAAGATGGCTGCCAATTATGCCAAACTCAACAAGGTTATCGATCCATTGGGAGGTCTCTCATTTGTCATCCATTGTATTTGAAGGGATCAGTCGCGTCAATTAATCTCCTCAATGGAGAACTTATCTTCATGCTTGGATCAATTGTCCATTTGGGAAAGAGTGGACTTGCAAAGACGAATATGACTGATGATGATGTGGACAGAGTCATGACTACTATCAGAGTACTCGCTGACTATGGAGCTGAGATGGAAGAAACTATGATCGAGAAGTGAGTGAGACTCCAATGTTAGGGATACTGTAGGACCATCGGATATCGATTTATCTCGTTTGCAGGACTCGTTACTCTCTGGAAATGCTTCTCTCGTCCCGTAAGGGAGAGTTGAGAGTTGGGGAGAGTGGACAGAGAAAGGCGAGAGATACGGTAGAGGCTGACAAGACTATCCTCTTCACTCAATTGGCTGCTAGAGGAGATGCAGTTGGAGGCAGTGAGAACATCTTCGACCTCTCACTCTCACAGGTACGGTAGATGATGGAATCGAAGAGTGACTTATTATGAAATATACAGGCATTGGGAACGGCTAATAAGACTGCCAAGTTCGATTTCTCGTCTTCCAAGCTTGGAAAAGTGATTCAATTGGCTGGATTCTCTGATCCCATCTACGCCGAGGCATACGTCAATGTCAACCAGTACGATATCGGTCAGTGCATACTTTGTTCATTATCTCATAATGATGATTCGTTTTTTTTTTTAATTTAAATGTTTCTTTTTCAGTTCTCGATGTTTTGCTCGTCAATCAGACTGGCGATACTCTCCAGAATGTCTCACTCGAATTGTCAACTGTCGGAGATCTCAAATTGGTCGATAAACCGACTCCATGCACTCTCGCACCTGCCGACTTCACTAACATTAAGGTATTGTGCTTTCATACTACTATTTGTATCATTCCAATCCCAGACATGACCCATAATCGTGGGAGAATGGTGATTCAAATGGTAATTGCAGGCGACAGTGAAGGTTGCCTCGACAGAGAATGGAGTAATCTTCTCCATGATCTCATATGACGTCAGAGGAGCGACAAGTGACAGAAATGCTGTCTATCTACAGGATATTCGCATCGATATCATGGTAACCACAGTCCATTTAATATGCAAACACTATTTTAAATTTTTTTCTGTTGAGATGTTATCAGTTTAAAACCATGTGATCAGTGTTTTTCACATTCCCGAAATTCGGGAACCCCCTCGCGCGCGAGGGGGTCGCGTAGTGTTGGAGGTGAAAATTACACTGTTTTCTACAGATTCCATTGAAAATAAAGTGATGACTGATGTTCCCGCTCCCTGTACTACCGATTCCTCAGCACGCCTAGTCGATGCGAGGGGGTCAATTTTTCGGTGTCGAAAAATTTCGGGAACCGTGAAAATCACTGCATGTGATTAATCAATTTGAAGGACTACATCGTTCCGGGAACTGCGACCGATGCAGAGTTCAGAAAGATGTGGAGTGATTTCGAATGGGAGAACAAGGTTACTTTGAATTAGTTGTGATTGCATTACATTTATAAAATTATACCAATAAACCCCCATTGTACAAGTCTGCTTCCGTCGCCACCACTCATGAACGTTTGAGGCCTTATATTTATATCTTTTGGATGACAATTAACGGTGATAATATTATTCGATTTGAGGTGGCTGTTCACACATCGATCACTAATCTCCGTGAATATCTCGATCATCTCTCAAAGGTCACAAACATGAAGATTCTCACTCCCGAATCGGCACTCGGTATGATTTGACTTATCTATATTGTATTATAAATACAATGTTTTTCTCCTTGCCATCTCAAATGTCTCTCTATCTCTCTCTCTCAGATGGTTCGTGTGGATTCATGGCTGCCAATTTGTGTGCCCATTCGATCTTCGGTGAAGATGCAATTGCAAATGTGTCGATAGAGAAGGCGAATCCATTGGAAGAGAGCAGTCCCATCCATGGACATATTCGGATACGAGCAAAGAGTCAAGGAATGGCACTTACTCTCGGAGACAAGGTGACGTCACTAGCACTCATTTACAACCACTAGTCCAAAATACAGAGTGCGGCAAAATTACTTAGACTATTTGTATTTCTTATATTTTTTCTTAGAGGAAACATTTGAAGTTGGATTTTATACATTTATTAACTCACTTTATAAGCAATAGGAAAACTAGTGTACAAATAGAATCAAGCTCTTTTCACAAGAGCTGTAAATCAAAACTCCCTGTACTACAGCATTATCATTTCCCGCGCATCCAATCTCATTGAAGCCAATGGTTCTCTAAGAATGTGAAGAATGAACTAGTTCCAAAATGCGTATTTTGTAGAAGAGACTTCCCACTACAACATACTTACAAACTGAGATTTGGGGTATATTACTGGATGAACAATGCGAAACAATATATGACTTGTCAGATCTACATGTCGAGCAAATATGGATACATTTTTCAAAAGAAAATGTCACGGATTTTACAAAAGCCATTAAATATCCTCGTCCATTACTGGTTTAACACTAAGGTGGAAGTACTTTCTGGTGGAGGTATTGGATCATTGGTTTCTATGAATAGCGAATTTATTTTTGGCATGAAACAGTAAAAAAATAGAAAGATGAACATGACCTATTTATCATAAGCGCTCAAAGAAAGGATTGAATGTTCAACGATTCTCCCGGTGCCTGATGATCCTCTAGGACCGAGGGCATGATTGTATTTTGTTTTCAAATGTTCACCTCTCCTACACATGGTGTTGTCATTTTTTAATCTGATTATACCGTGATTAGCGGCAATAAGGCGTCCAACTAAAATATTACCTGTAAAAATTCGGTTTAGATAGGAGTTCGAGCTGTCTCAATTGTACAGTATCTTCTGCCTGATGGCTAGTGGTTACTAACTTATGAAGACATCAGGACTTAGAAAGCTCGCGTAGTTATGGAGCATCGAACCCGTCTCGATAGCGGTTTCTCAAAACATCCGTTGGTGTTTATTCTCAATCTCTAATAAATTGGTTAAAGGGAGCTGTGGTTCATGAATATAATCATGCGACCTGTACATCATGCTCTACCCGCAGGTACTGAGAAATGGTCAAATTCAGCGTGATCTTCGATACATTGAGCAACCGAAACTGGCTGAGTGATCTGATCCCGGTGCGTTTCAATTTGAAACTGCAGTGTGGGTCAGACTTTTTTCTGCCGTCAACATTTGGATAGACCAAATTACTTGAAATGCCGAATAGTAGCAGGACATAAGTCAATAGTCGCAAAAATGCACTTGAGATCATACATAACTCTTTTACTGTTTTGGAATTATCTTGCAAAGTTTATTCTAGGTACTTTTGCCGCACACTGTATAATAAACTATTCCGCTCCTAAACACTGAAATAAAAACACCGAGGTATAACAAAAGTGTTCAAACTCACCAGTAGTCCGTATCATTACTGTAATAAATACATTAATCTTCCTTTACGCAGTACGATACCAGTTGACGATCTGTGATTACGGTTGTTTGGATTAATAATGTGTGTTAATTGTAGATCAACGTTGCTCAAAGAGAACGACGGGGTCCGAAACAAGTGGTTGCTCCTCCATCAGAAGTAGAAGAAATGGAGAAGATGAGTGTGAATTAAGAAGTGATACATCCAATTGTAGAGGAAGAAGAAGAGTTCATTCTCAATCTATGGTAGTCCCATTGCGATACTTGTTACATTCGAGATAATATCATAATATCCACCTTACTCTTCTTTCAATTTATTGTGTTTTCCTCTATTTATGTTTCAAATGTGATTTACATCAAGAGTTTATTCATAGTAAATAGTTATTTGATCGAGAGAGAGAGAGAGAGAGCACCGGGAGGAGGTAGACATGCTAATCCACTACTCGATTCCCATCAGATATACGGTCGTCTCAGTCTATCAGTTTTATTCTACTAGTAAGTATATAAATATGGAAATAAAGTGCACTGATGGCTTCATATCGACTTGTGTACTATCTCATCTCTTGAGGAGACTCTCCTCACATTCTTTTGTCTCTCCAATTTGATTTCATTATCATCTCAAATTAATTGTCTCCATTTCCACTTTCCTCTCCTCTCTTTACTTTTACTACTCGCCAATTCGTCGTGCGGTACGTTCTATTATTTCTCTCCCACTTTTTTCCAATTCTAGTTTCAGATTGAACTAAATGCAACCCATCGGATTCAATATCATTTCACGTCCAATCAAAAACTGCAGCAATAAATGTGAGAAGGTTGGTTTCCCCTCCTGTCTCGTCTATCTCTGGTATCTCTCTACCAGTAGTGTACTACTATCCCCACTAGTTGCTCACCTATAGGGTAGACTACTAGTGCGCGCACTGGTAGTACTACTAGTGGCCGCGTTCTACAGGTGGTACTACTAGTGGAATCTAGCAATGCGAATATGCTTTATCAATCGATTATCGCAATTAAATGATACAATAGTGATAGTTTGATGACTAGTAGAGCTTCAACATGAGGTCAATATTCTTCTTCAGACGAATATAAATCTCTTCTTCAATAGCCGCGAAAATAATGAGCCATATCGTCCATATTCTTCTCTATTTCTCCGGAAATGATAGAGTAGCTTCTGAAAGGCAACTTTTGAAAGAAAGCGGACCAACCTCCATTCTGACGACATAGTTCCAACATAGTAATATAGAAAACCCCCCATTTTTCAAATGAAAAAGAGCGGTAGATCAATCTGAAATATAAGACATTTAATCATGGCAGAAGTAGAACCAACTCACATCCTTATCGAAGATGCTCTTGATCAAATGAAGTATCTGCATATTAGGCAGCGATAAGGCAAGAAATAGACGAGAAAATCGGTAAACCAGCCAAACAATTAAAGAAAACGTTGAAATGTGCAATTCCGCACTAGCGCCTCACTTGCGCGCTTCTCGAGCGCGCCAACTCACCTAGGGAGTGCCAACTGAACTAGTGGTACTACTAGTGGTACTACTAGTGAGATGAGGCCCGGGTATGCCCGGCTCAGCAACAGGTGGTGCTACTTGTAGACGCCGCTGCACTAGTGCACTACTGGTAGAGAGAAACCAGAGATATTCTGAGAAAAAATGACAAAGTCACTTGGATAAAGACGCCAATTGGACAAGTGAACATTGTCCACTTGACTTCCTGATCCCAGTCACTTTTTGAGTGTATTCTTTCTGTAAGCTTGAATGCAGGTATCGGGAGATCTGTTGAATGGAGAAGATCGAAATCTGAAGAATATCGTGTGCAGACGATGTGGCAGTCTCTTCTTCGCTGCTGATGCTGTTATCGCCGTCGAAGGTGAGAGGAGTGCTGTAGACCCCCAAAGACTACTGTAGACAATTTTGGATTTCTATAGATCCACTGTAGTCCCTCTCGGGGTACTGTAGACTCTCAGAATAATGTAGACCCTCTTTGATTACTGTATCTCAGATGTGCAGCGAGAGTTGAAGTTGATGACTCATCAGGGAGCAGGTCAAGTGGGAAAGGAGAAGATTTCGTGGTGGTGGTTCACTGATGATGACCTCGACTTCGATACTATCGGATTCCAGACTGTCGATGGAGTCAAGGTATACTGTACATCTACCGTAACCCATTGGATGTACCGTGCCCCTTCAGGTGCTAATGTGTGGAGACTGTGAATTCGGTCCCATTGGACTCAGAGAAGCTAATGGAAAGTTCTTCTTTGTCGCAGTGGAGAGATGTGCATACAACTAAAGAAGAGAAGGGAAAAAGAAGAGCATATGAGAAATAGTGGTTGATAAATTGAGATAGTGAACGATAATCTTGCTGAGATAAAGGAGATAGACAATGTGAAAGAACAACGATGACATTTACATAGAAAGATCAAAGATCATGAATAATCGGAGAGTTTACGAGGATGGAGTTGGTCAGGGTTAGAAGGAACTCCCAATGAAGTCTTGCGAGATGAGGAACCTGGAGATGAATTACGACGATATCTGAAAGGGATATTGAATCAATTAGTATATTATTTTTATTGATTTATCTGCTTTTGTTAAGTCTACACTGACAGCTTACAGTCACGAATTTCAATCTGATTTTATCTAATCTTCCACGAAACAATCGTGTTAGGAAAGCATAGAAAGAAAGAAAAGAACTGACTCCAATCCATCAAAATATTCAGAATGAACTCCAAATGAGCTTTTTCTTCTCGTTTGTCTCATATGGGAATCAAATCCATCTCGGAAATGATCTACCATCGAACAGATTAATTGACGCCATGCACGACTGAAATTAAATAGTGAACATATTTCAAATTAAAATCCCAATATTTTCAATGGCAATGGTTAAGTGATTTCCGTGTGCCCTTCCCTTCTTTTCCTTTCTTTCCCTTCATTTCCCTTCTTCATTTTATCCTCACCTCGTCTCTTTGCTCTGTTGAATTCCGTCCAATTTCAGTATCACCTGCAACACAAATCTCAATTTCACTCGTCTTTTCCCAATTTTACGCTTACTTTCTCATATTTCCAAGCCAACTCTATCTATGTCATCTTGTCTCTCATCGCTTGGAGAGAGAAATAGCTCACCTCTACGAATATTTCTCCAAATCGTTCAAATTCCTTAATTCCAATTCCTTGATCAGCTTGTAATCTCACATGAGAAGCTCCCACTGATTTCAATTCTTCATCTACTCCCTCAAATAAATGAATGAACAAGAAGGATCTCATACAAATACATCGAAATTGCCACTCTTCAACATGGACTGCAGATAAAGTAAGACAATTTGAGAGAAATATGGTGTAAGTTGTATAATTGGACTATCTATTCTCTCCAGCCTCATAATCCCTTTCTATTTCTTTCTCTTCCATTCGTAGTGCAATTCTAACGACGCGTGAGACTTCCGATGGTTTGTGTCTCTATTTCCATTCTTTCTTCTCTTGTTTCAAATTCTTCTCTCACCTCTTCAGAATCGATTACTCTCTGCATCAAAATGGCCAAATATTTGGCGTGGTCTGCGAGTGTTCGAATCTCAAAGAGATAACAAATAATTGTTCCATAATAGATTTAGCTAATCTTAGTTATCAGAATTCTCAGTAAACGGCTATGAAAGCGTCTGAATAAACGAGGCATTGAAAGAGTTCCCTCCCTCCCCCCCTCCCCCCCTCTCTCTCCCCTCTCTCTGTTATGCCAATCTACAAGAATTCGCTCACAATACCCACACTCCATGTTTTCGCATGTGATTTCACATTGAATTCTCATGACTTCGAGATTATATGCGACTCGGTTCCAGATTGAGAGAGGAGCGAAAAGGAGTCGGGGAAGGGAGAAGGGGGGATGACATCATTCCACAGGCCGGTCAACCCTACAGAAATGGGTTTGGAGTGGGAGAGCGTTCAAAATGGAGAGGTGCTCTCTCATTTTTCCACTCTCTCTCGTCCGTACCCCGCCCTGTATGTTTGGAATGATGTGGGAATGTGTTGGAGGGGGGAGGGGGAAGTACCTGAGTTGGAGAGGTGGATAGACTATTCGATGCCAGTGAGAAGGAAGAAGCCACTGAGGGACACGCCGATTCCAACTCAAATTAACAATTATTTCCACCCACAGGAAAGAAACTCTACCCCGAATATCGAATTTCTCGTGTGAAATTTGTGATAGTTCAAACTCGATGAGATAGAATCTCAACTATAGTTTCTATAGACAAAATATTTCTTTTATGGAATTTTTTTAGTCTAATTGAAAGAAGGAAAGAAGAAAGGCGTTTTTGTTCTTGTGAAGTCACCGTTTTCACACCAATGATAACTAATTCATCGAAGAAGAAGAAGACTGTCACTATTCGGGTGGGCCATTCACAAAGAAGAGGAGGGGAGAGAGAGAGAGAGAGAGAGAGAGAGAGACCCTGTGTTGACGTCACATGCCATAACAGGAAACGATAGAGGTACTAGATCATGTCTATTTATGAGTGTCTTGTTCTCTTTTCTGTCTTTTCTTCTCTCCATTTCTCATGTCCATCGACTCAATTCTCCCTCAGAATAGGCACTATGAGTACTTTTATCGCTAACAATAGGATATTTCCCTGTTCTTTTGTTTCTACATATAGAAATCGAGAGATTCGACAATTGATCTCTCTAGACAAAAAAAGTCACATTTCTGACAATTCCGAATCTAATGAGAGCACTATGGAATTGAATCTGACGAATATTCAACTAAGCCTAATTCTTTCATTGATTTTTACATGGAGTTTATAAACCTCCAGGTACATCCAAAAAAATACAATTGTCTCAGAGAGTATTAACCATTTGGTATCTTTAAATGCCCCCGCCCTTTGTTCTGCCTCGAGATACAGTATCTCCTGTTTCTTCCTTTACTCACCCGCTGGAAACACCTTCTTAGCACGCCAATCAATCCCTTCGTGTTCACGTGTTTCCATGACTTTCTGATGAGCACGACCTAGAAGAGAGAGAGATCGAGAGAGAGAGAGAGAGAGAGAGAGAGAGAGAGAGAGAGAAATGACGATGAGAGAGACGATAGGGAACGGAGGGATCACATATGAGAGACACGCAATCAACATATATAAATAATCAATTTGAAGTATCGTCATCTCTATATTTAATACGATTGAGATATTGAATTGGATCAATAGAGTATACCTGTGAGGGAGTGAGCTGAGGGGAGACCGATATCGAGTGTCTCAGTATTCGTCCATCTTTATCTATAGTGTTCTGACTTATCTATCGTAATCACAATAATTACCTCTTTCGGAAGAAGTTCGAGTTAATAGAGGAGAAAGAATGATGGGAAGAGAAGGAGAAGGAAGGGAAGAATGGAGAGGAGAAGGAGAAAGAGATCGAGAGAGACGGCAAGATACAGATGGATCTTCCATACGAACTGAAAGAATAGAAGAAGAAGGGGGAGAAGAGACTCCACCCCTAGAGGGAGGAAAGAGAGAAAGAAGAGAGAGAGATACTTACCTTTGAGCGATCTACCACGATCCTCCAGTAAAACCTTCGCTTTCATCTGAAATCTCACCCGGTGTCTATAGAAGGAAACGGAAACGAGTGAATGTTGTCGGAATTTGAGAAGAGATGGGGAAATAGAGTGAGTGAATGGAGACAAGAGAGAAATGAAGGATCGAGAGGATGGAACAAATCCGATTTGAACTACTTGACAACTTGAGAGGGAGGGCAATCGTCAACTCAATTGTGAGAGGGAGGAATGACTATCTGAGACCAGAAAGAGGAATCCCTCCCTCCCTCCTCCCTTGACGTCACCATCCCATCTAGCTCTCCCGAGCACCCCATTCAGATTCTAATATCATACCCAATATCGGTGCCACTTGACACAACCAGAAACAACACAATAGTATTTATACCTCTGCGATTCGTATCATCATTTAAGGGTGAGAAACGAGAAAATAATATTAGCGGGAAAAAAAGAAAGAAGATAACAAGGAGTGGAATCAACAGTTACGCTCTCAGCAAAAACAAACAACGGGTAAATTAAGGAATACGATGGAATAGAAACGGATAAGATAACCCACAACAAGTAACTATTGAAAGAAGGAAAAGACTGACGATGGAGACGAAAATAACACGAAACGATGAAAAGAAAGAATATGAATAAACACACTCTTATCCATTTCCGTCGTGCTCGTGGAAATTGTTCATTATCATGGCCTAGTCGGGAAGCTGGATTGGGTACCAACCAGGAGGGAGGGGAAGGGACCATTTATCGATCAATCGATATATGGTGATATAACTGGATGATGACTCTAGTCTACTCGTCTCCGTCTTCTCCTTCTCCTGAAGTGGTACGAGTCCTCTGGGTCGAAAGGGCGACAGTGATCTTCTCCTGCAATCAAATCCGTTTCATATAGTCCTCCTTCTAACGTCTCTTCTTCTCACTCACTCGCTAAGACTCGAAAACACACGGTTCTTGACTACTATGGAAACCTAAGAGCATGCCTTTTCCCTTCTTCTCTCAAAAAAAATTTTCATTCGAGCTACAAATATCGATCTTTGCAGTAGTTGAGGTATGTTCGATAGACAAACCTCGACAAGATCGTCATTCTTGAGGGACATGTCATCAGTGTCAACTCCATCTCTCAATTCAATTCTCTTTCCTCTCATGGAAGTGATCATATCGACGTTCCTGTGTCTCACGAGATCGAAGGCAGACATGATCTTGCGGCGCTTGTCGATAACCTTAATCAAACATTATAGAATATATTTAAAACAATAAATAGCTAAATGAGTGATGCTCATAATGATATTGTAGTTGCAATATACATTCCAATATTGTTCCCAGCCGTGACTTACCTCCTGACTGGCCTTGACCTTCTCATCATTGTCTTCTCTATCAAACTTGACACTAGTCGTCTTCAGATTCTTCTTAATCTCCTTCAGTTTCTGTTCAGGTAGCTTCACAGGAGGTCTCGGTCTCCACTTGAATTGGAGCAGTCTCTCGAGGTTCTTGCGCACCAATTCACGACCCTGATCACAAAATATAGTTATACTAAGGCAAACTATCTATCATTGTATTCCAAATGTTTTCCATGATCTTTTCACCGCAGTTACATAATTTAATGATGTAAAACCTTTTATATAACGAGAGAATAAGATGATGATTCAAAAGTGATAAAAATGCATTTTTTTTATTATTGGAAGAGTACCTGGAAGGTGTAGATTCTGTAGCCAAGGTCAGCTCCAGCTCTTCCTCCTTGAGTGCAGCAAGTAACAAAGTAGCGGCCAGTCGGGTCCCAGTATCCCTGAGTATTTTTTCTTTAATATTAACAATAATGCAGTTTAATATTAACCTTGTTGAATCCGGGATGTTCGGCGACGTTGCTTCTCTTGGCCTCAGCTCCACTCGCATCTACGAAGACGATGTTTCCTCCAGTAGAAAGACGAGCGAGCACCGCTAGCCATCCACCTAAGATATAACCCATTCAACACCTAAATGCACATAAATAAAATATATTTAAAAATGATTCCAATTTGTGCCCTGAAAACAATTGGTTTGAAATGCAATAAGTCCCAAATCACCAGCAGGAGCCCACTCGACGGCATTCAGTTGAGGAACAGGATCAAGCTTCGACATGGGAACAGGTGCGTGCTTGGTGGGATCCATACGGTAAACCAGCGGCTGGCATTTTGCCGCATTTCCAGTGAGAACACAGAGCTTGTCTCCTGAATGTTGAAATTGTAAAATGAATACATGGAATTCATATGACACTTGTCACACGGCGAAAAATGAGTTCATGAGATAAGCATGACATAATGTAGTGTGGACCAGAATTAGTTGATTCGTGATGAAGAGAAAGTACGAAAATGCTTCTACAAATCCGTCGTTGGAGATTCCAGCTTTTTTTTGAAAAAATGACACAACAGGGTTTCAGCGGTAATACCAATCGACAAACTTCCAAGAATATATAGACGTTGGGCATTTTTGTTGAGAAAAATCGATCTTCGCCCGCGAAAATTATATTTAACTTTTACAATTTTAATGTGTTATGTTGTGATTTTATGTTCGCAATAATGATGAAATTTTATGTTCTCAATAAGTATAGGTAAGAATAGGTGGCAACGTGATAGTCATTTATAATGTGCCGTCAGTATGCCGTCTGAGATTAGTATTTGCGATTTATGTGCTTTGAATTCGTCAGCAAAGAGGAATATATATATATAAAGATCAAAAGGTTATGCACTAACATATTAAATAGTTCCGTTAGCTTTTCATAAAAAAGTAATAATAAGGGATTGATAAATTTTAAGAAGAAATCAGGATAAACATCGACTTGCCATGTTGACGTAACAAAATGACGAAATGATACCGTTAGGGGCCTACCTTGTTATGGTGCACTGACAACGTCCCAATAAATAGCTTTGAAACAAGGTATTAACAAAGAAACAAGGTAAAGTTTTTGAATAACGGAACTATTTCAATTGTGTATGTAAGTAATGGTAAGGGTAAAACCGGAATCAAGAGGAAACAAATACGTCACAAGCAACTACGCTGCCGGGCTCACAGGTAAGGCCGATTAATTTGCTAACAAGATCTATGTATCCCCTGCACACCAGGTTTCTGGGGCACGTTACCTTTCGCAATCAAGTTGCTAATTTTGCCGCCACCGAGGGGGGTGGAAGGCTCAGTAAACCTGGGCGGGGATCGAACCGAAAACAGCGCATCTACCACACATGGGCGGCAAATTATATAAACTTTTTGCAGAGTGCTCCCTCCCGATTTCACTCGATTGTAGAGCGCTCCCAATTTTTTGTCGCTAAAAAAATCGACAATCTATCCCACAAAATTTCAATTTCTCGCGCCTTGAACATTTGCTGAGTACCCGTTATCAGGTTACTTGAAAATGCATAGTGTCCCCGGGTCACCGTGCCCACGTATGGTATGTATACTACAAGTCCAAAAATGTTGTTTGCTTTTACAAATTTTGTCTGATCTGTGAATGGGTGATTTCATAGACTTTGCAGCGCAAAAAAATATAGAAAAACTTTAAAAATGAAAAAGTGAAATATGTTCGAGTCTTGTGGCCGCAGATCGACGTATAAAAACGGGCAAATCCAACAAAAGCAATCTTATAATTAAATGAAAAATTACATCACTGCTGGGTCCCAACTATCAACATTTTGAAAAAAAACTCCGTGATTTTCGAGCAGTAAAAGTATTTTCGAACTTCATCATGGATCAACAAGTCCTGGTCCACACCACATTCATCCCTTCAACTCCCCGTCCGCTCTGTGCCAAGAGTAATTCGAATGAGTCCGATTGTTTCTCATATTTCCTGTGTGACAATGAAGCGTACCATGCGGTTCCCATCCAAGACTGACAAAAGGCTCTTTGAGTGGAATGTTCATCTGAGAAACGTCCTTCTTATCGGACAGATCGAAGATCTCGATATGAGAAGTAGTGCCTCCCTCAATTTACAAATATAATTCCTGTAGTATAATTATGTTGTATATTCATAAATAAAATATTGAAACACGAAAGAATTAATTATGCAAACAACATAATAATGTACATATAAATATTCAACTAACAATGTACTTGACGTCTCCATTCTCCTTCGTCGCTTTCTTCTGGAATCTCTGAGTATGGATGGCCAGTCTCATTCCGGATTCCTGTGATGGGAGCGGTTTAAAGGGATACATTAAAAGATACGCAATATGTTTGGCAAAAACAAATGTGAGAACATAGTTTGGTCCTTCTGCTAACCCTAGTTTCGATCTACAATTTAAATACCAATTATTCTGCTAACGTTCACGCTAGCGGGAATGAGCAATTCTACTCGTAGTCCGGCCATGTCGGAAGATGCAATTTTTAAAACATTTTTTTCACGACCTTGACTAATTTTTCGGAAAATTTGACGAAAATAAGGCCATTTCCATTTTTGAGCAAAATTCAGAGATGAAATAAGTGCCATTCGCTGTTGCCAAAATTATCAGCTAAGGGTTACGCACTTCCCTTCTAAATATAGAAATGCCGTAAGATCTCTTTAAAAAGTGATCTTACCTGCCACCACATCTGGGCCTCAGCCACGTTGTAAATGCGCGCAGTTCTCAGCTTCTGTCCGGAGGGAACTTCCAGAAGGCCGAATTCGGCAGGAGTGTTCTCGTCTCCCTGAATTTGGTAAATTATTCAAAAATATCTTTAATAGTTTTCAAAACAATTATGAAAACAAAAAATATATTAATAAAATACCTCAGAGTAGTAAGCGAGAATGTTCCTCGCAGGATTCCAGCTAAAGGATTTGAGGTTATCGATGATGATTGATCGGCGACCGAGAAGATCCATCGTAGCAGAGTCGTAGATCGAGATTCCATTCACCTAAAAGATTTATGGTGCATTTTCTCAAGAATAAGTAGGATCAATGATGAAACGATATAAATATGCGTGTCACCTTCTTCTCCTTCTCGAGACGATCCTTCTCAGGAGCCTTGGCACAAGCGAAGTATCTCTCATCGTGAGACCAACTGAAAAAAACATGTATCCTAATACTAGGCAATGTGATATCGACTGAGGGTCGGCGTGGTAGGTTTCGGAACAAGGCGCCAAACCTAGGCTGAACGTACACGCATGTGTGTGGCCACAACACCTGCCCTAATCAATTAGGCAGCGTCAATATAAGAGCCCGTTAAAGATCGATCATGTTGAAACATGGTCGAAAGTGGCCGATAGAATTTCAAAAAAAACATTCCCGACTGTCTCAAGTTCATGTTATAGAGCTAAGCTGACGATCGGACGATATTTCTTTGTAGGAAAATTCAAGAAATAAACTAAACCCGTATTTCGGATTTTCGGCTTATGTATCGGCTAAAATACTAACCAGAAGAAAGGCCAGCAAGGAAGCTGATCTCGATTGGTCAGAGCATAGAGAGAGAAGCCCTTCAGCTGCTCGCCAGTGAACACATTCCAAATGCGGAGACAATCCTCGTCCTCGCCCCAGCGGCCGCCAGAGGGAGCGTATGTCACCAGGAAACTGTAATTAGAATGTAACAATAGTTTTAACTTTTAATAAAAATATTCGATGTATGCATCACACAAAGTTTTTTTATAGATATTTTAGTGTGTTCCATATGCACCCTAGCAATAGGCCAAAAATGGGTAGAATTCAAACTGGCAGGTTTGGGTACAAGGCGATATACGCTAAGCGAAATGTGAAAACATACGGCATTTGTTGCCTAAAAATTAACTCTTTTGTCCAAATAATTTCCCTAATGCAAACACATGAGCTGAATCTTTAATTTCTTCTAGATTTTTTTTCAAAAAAAATTATGCAAAAGACAAACGTCATGTAGAAATTTTTTTTTGGAAAATTTTATATTTTCAAAAATATTTTTCCCTATTTTGTGTTTAGCTGAAAGCCCATGTCCGATTCCGCCAGAAAAGTCTGCAGACGCTTGGTAAAAATCTTCAGCCGGGATATTAAACCAGGCGCAAACCCGAAATGATGTCTGCGTTTGTTCCCTGGAACATACCTTTCGATCTATGATCCCGATCTCCATGAAAATTTTACAGTAGAATCAGCTCAAAATTCTCAAAATTTTGGGAAAATGGTTTCAAAAACTGCCAAATGACATTTTGAAATTTCTGACTCTCATGAAAAATCGATATTTAGTTCTAAAATATGTCAAAATAAATATTCAAAAAAAACATTAATCTATCAAGATAAGAGCGGATGGCCTAGTGGTGTAAGGCACTGCTTGCCAGACGAATGGTCACGAGTTCGATCCACCCCAGCTTCACCAAGCCCTCCACCCCCCTCGTTGGCGGTAAAATTGGTAGCAACATTGATTGCGAAACGTAACGTGCCCCAGAAGCCTAGTCAGCAGGGGATACGTAGACTTGTGCAGCAACCGGCCTTACCGGTCGGCCCCGGCAGAGTAGTCGCTTGTAGACGTAAAGTCCTTTTGATTCCGGTAGCAACTTTACCTTTTTTTTATCAAGATACCTGATATAAAGCATTTTCAATAATATCCCGAGTCAAAAATATTTTGCAAAAAAAATTTAGAAATTTCAATATTTAATTTAATAATTCTAATAATACTTGAAAAATGCATTTGGCAGTTTTTGACACCAGTTTTCCGGATAGAATTTTGAGCTGATTCGGTTGCAAACTTTTCATGGAGATCGGGATATGTGTGTTTCGGTCATTCCCTTGTGAGAAGCTTCCAGGAAGGGGTAAACGGCACTACTGCAGTGTTTGGGACCAGCCAACCTCTTTTTGGTGGGATGCGCTGATGCCATCGATGCTGCACTTGCTCGCCATTTAAAGGATAGCGGTTTTGCCACCTTTTTCCTTGTCTTAGATGAGATTTCTTATTTTTGGCCAGTTTACGTTCAAAGGTATTTTCTTTTTAAAAATGTATGGGTCAATGGTACTTAATTTAGCTTACTTAATTTACATATATTTATTAAGCAACATTTTTTAAAAGTTACTAACATGAACCGGGAAAGGTGATAGCGATGGCCAACGACGTTACTGGTTTTAAAAAAAATAGCACAAAGCCGCAAGGCAACCACAATGCATGTAAGCATACCAGTATTCCCAAAACAATCGCCTTGTGTTCAGCGTGATGGATAGTTACTCCGTTTTAATATTTTATTTTTAAAACAGCGGAACGTGCATGAAACTTCTCACTGACTTCTCGTTAGGGGAGAAATCGATGAACTGCACGTTGTCATGAGTGAATCGGCGGTATCTGAAATAGAATAAAATACAAATGACCCTTCCAATGTGTATTTTATATATATATATATATATATATATATATATATATATATATATATTCCTTTTGTTACTTGGCATTCTGGTGCGGGTGGTGTCGCTGATCCCAAATTTGGAAAACAAAAGTCCGGAAATAAATATCGAAATTCAAAAACTAAAGTGGTATGGGAAACTGGTCGGCAGGTAAACGATATCTCAAAAAAGGCGGAGCATGATACTGATTTTCGAAACATCCGATACAGTATGATTAGTTTTTTTTAAATTCAAACTTGGTATGTGGGTCAAGGCACTTCATCTTTCTACTTGAAAAAATACAAATCAATTGGGGGATTTATTTCCTGTAATTTTCTTTTAAAAATATTTTCAAACTTGCCATCAAGGATATACACATTACAAAAGCAAAAAAACGTAATTATTAGCGAGCGGTAACTTTAAAGTCGAAAACTAACCTTGTGAACTTCTCGCCACCCCACATGACGATTCCTCGTGAATGGATAGTGGTCAGGAACGATCCATGTGGAGACCAACGGAAGACCGATTCGGTCCACGACTGGAATGTAAATAAAAATTGATTCAAACAATTCAACAAACAAACAAAAAATTAAATACGTACGGGCCTCTCAGCGTCTCCGGCCACTTCCGGGTCGTGTCCTTTGATATTCCACATCACAGAAACTGTCTGGCAGCCATTCTTCTCATATTGGATGGCAAATTGATCACGACAACGACTGTTGTGCATCCACGACCAAGCATCTCCCTGATTTAAAAATAATAATACTTTACACAGCTAACAACTGAATACTTTAAACGTGTTGAAAAAACTAAAACTACTAACAATGTCTTGGTACGGCTGGGGCTCGGGATTCTCCCAACTTTCATCGGGCTTGGATATTTGCTTCGTGTTGGAGTAGAGGATAGTCTAAAATAAAAATGAATATATGGAGTTCTAAATAAACTCGTTATTCCTTCCTTACCTGGAAGGTGTGATTCTTATCCAGTTTGTACCCATCGAGCACATTACAGGCATATTCAGCTGTCGCACGATCGGGCCATTCCACGAAGCAGACGCCCTAAAACGAAAATGCAACAGAGATGTCACGAAAAATATATAAAGGATTGTTTGTAAACCTACCCTGGTAGCACCAGCGTCATCAACGGGAACTTCAAAGTTGTTTCCAGAATTGACATTATCGAAAATCTTCTTGAGAACATTCTTCAGCTTGCCCAGACTGAACAATGAGATACAGGATATGAAATCGAGAAAAAATACCGTTCAGGTCCGACGGCGGGCAATCCAAAGACGAGAATTGCGTTGTTCTCATATTCTCTGATGAACGGCTGCTGCTTGAGAACATCACCGACAAGCTCTACAAGAAGAAGAAACCCACTCCATTACATGAAGCAAATTATTGTACCTTCGTCATCGATATCGTCGAGAAAGCCAGCAGGGTCGTCGAAGCACGGTTCTTCCTCGTTTTCCTTGTTCAATTCTGCTTCCACCATTGCAATGTGAGTCGGAGAACAGGCGAAAAGGGTAAGATCAAGTAACCTTAAAGGAAATTACACTTCACCGCATTTCACGAGGCTATTTTTCGACAAATACAATAATTTGAACAGATAATAGTGCGCATATTACCCAGAATCGTTCATATCATCAAAGAATAATCAATAAATTAGTTTAAAATGAAAACAAACAGGGGTAAACTGAATAACGTAATAGCTAAGCATGAATTTGCAATGCACGCGGTCCTGAACGGAAAATCTCTGAACTCGAAATAGAGCGATTTCAAAAATTTCTGTTGCGGATACTGTAGCTCGAGAATCGAAGAGAACAATCAGGTGGAGATAGAGCATCTTTTATCTGACATAAAAACAAATCTACTAGACTCAAGCCGTAAGGGGTTCAATTAATCATCTATGCGAGACCAGCGCGGGCGAGGGCATCGTGAGCGACGGACTTCTTCGTAGCCTGCTTCTCGAGGGCCAGTGCCTTCGCCTTCTTGCCCTGGTTCCACTTGACAAGCATGTAGATTCCGACGTACGAAGCAAGGGCGGCACGGCAGATGTTGGCACTGAACGAATATAACGAATGATAATACGAGAATACAAGGGACGTACCGTCCGAAATGCTCGTGGGGGTTCAGGTACGCCCTCTTGGTGTTGACAACCGACTGCCAGAGTCCCTTGACTGCGTCCATTGCTGAAAACTTTGCTTATTAGCTCTGAAACCGGGTATATCATCAGGTATAAAGGAAGAGCTGTGAACTCTTAAGACACAAAGCACATTTTATAAAAAAAAATACGTATGAGCTTTACTCTCACAGACCACATATAAAATTCTCGAATGTACCAATATGAAAAGTAACGAATCAGAGGTGGAGCAATTGAATTGATAGCTAAATCAGCACTATTCGAGATAAATTAAATCTAAAACAGTTGGAAATGAACAAAAGTAGATCCGAACAGGAGAGGAATAAATATATGTAAATGTCAAAAAAATTACAAATAGTTAGTCGAAACTAGCAGCGATGATCTATATGAAACAATCTGAGTAAGACAATCATTGGCAATTCCATGGAAGAGAGGTGACGATTTCAATGATAGAAAACTCGAACCGGGTAAGGACGAGGAAAAAACACGGTGCCCAATTGTGGAATGAAACCCATAAAGAGAGGGGAAAGAATGGGAGGAGATTATGAGGAGAAATGTGGCACATTGGCTTACATGATACAGGGGCACATGCAAATCAACAGACTGACAAAATTATAATAGAATAGAATTTGCAAGTCGGGCAGCAACGTGACTCGAACCATGAGAGAGGAGACGTAGCCACTCCACGAATATTTCTACCTGGAAAATGAGCTACCATAAACTCCGAGATTAAATATTATTATAGAACATATCATGAAAGAAATACTTTTAATGAGAAAAAATTCAAAATATTGCTTGCAAACGTTCAATCAAATAAATGATTTGGAAACCTTATTTTTAGACAATTTGCAGTTCTTCATCCAAACCGATGGAAGAGGACTGAACGCAGACCACTCAATAGATGTCGTGCCCTTCAGGAAGTTGAAGATGTTGGAGGATGAATGTGCTTTCATTAGGGAACATACGTAAAGGAACGAAAGAAGAAGATCGCGGGTGATCTGCAGAGTTCTTATTCGAACAGAAGTTGGAAAGCGATGTGGAGTTCAAATTATGAACAAGCGCTAACTTACCGTATTATTGGCTTGAAGATCAGTGAATATCACTTCCGAGTCTAATCGCTTGCTCAGTTCAATAAGATCCTCTCTCGACCACATCATCAACGAGTTCACTACAGAGGGCACCACTTCTTCTCCGATGGAAATCACGGTCTCTTTGGAAATTCGGCCGCTTGCGGAGAGACGAGAACTAGTCTCGAACAAGACGAGTAAGGCACGACACTGGAATAAAAGACGCGTCCAAAAGAGACGGAAATTCCGAATAGATGTCACAAAAAATTACGACGAACCTGGAATTTGATGGGAGCAATTTGCATGAACTGTGCGATGAACCTTCTGCCCTTGGGAATGTTCACAATCTTGGATATCATACTTGGATTGAACACATGCGACATAAGTAAGTCCATCTTCTCTTCCAATTCGTACTCACTAAAACAAATAATTAGGAGCACAAAGTTCGAGTGTTTGTAAACCATTCTATTTAACACACCTGGTGGAATTGGGATGCCTTAGTTTGTCCTCGCACTGTAATAAAGTCAAAACAGCATTCTCGACGACCAGGAGAACAGTCTTCAGTTTGCGACTACTTGCTTTTTTGCTGTCATCACCGTCTGAAGAGTCCACGTGAACAGAAACATCGATCAAGTGTCTGCAATATACTTACATTTGTAGTCATTTTACTTTCACAATTTCATGAGGCGCATTTCTAAAAAAATATACCTTGGATTTGAAGTAGTGCTAGAGACCGGTTTTCCAAGGCTACCGCTGAACTTCGGAGCGTTGTAATTCCGAGGAACCAGCTTCTGCAAAAATTGTATTGAGAAAATTTTTTTTTCCCACAAAATTTATAGACTAGATTTTTTGAGAATTTACAAACCTCTTTTCGCTTCTTTGTTTCTTCATGAACTTCATCCCCATTCACGGAATCTGCATCTCGAGCACGCTTCTGAGACCAAAGCTAAAAAAAGCCGTCTCCGGTAAATAAAATAATTAGTAAAAATTTGTCAACACTTCGAAAGCTTTGAGATTAATCCTACGCTGGAGGCCGCGACCATGAAAGTATGAATCATCCCATTTTCGAACACTTTTAATTAACAAGAGAAAAATCTCGGGCATAGGTCGAAGGGTGCGTAAAAACGACGAATCCAATCCGCATTTTGAGAATGTTATGTGAAACAAAATGAAAACCCAGCACGAATTTTCCGTTTTTCATGGCTCTTTTTGTCAAGCCCAACCCGAATTTTCAATTTTTATGCCCATTTTTGACAAACCCGACTTTCACTTTGAAGCATTTTCGACATGCCTTGCGAAACGCACCCTTTAGACATATTACCTTGGAGCAATTGCTTGATATTTTCTGGCTAGCCAGAGATTTCGCAAACGTGTACATGGTCTTGTAAACTTTTGTGCCTACGTGCGCGAGGGGATTCCCGAATTTAGGAAACGTGATATACAATGACTAATTAAAATTTCAAATTATTTTTTTAAATTGCGGGTAACTCAAATTAAAAAAAGAGGGATGACAAATTGAGGATGAAAAGAAAATTTAAAAAATTTAAAAAAAGAAAAAGGGATTTCCACTTCCAAGACACTCTCACACCACCAAACCTGAATACCTGTATTGTTGATAAATAATGACATACCGTGTAGTAATAATCTTCGAGGTAGGGATTTCCACTTCCAAGACATTGCAACAATTGGATCTTAATGAGCCACTCCCGCTCCTTCTTCGACATAAATCCGGCATATGGATCGAAGGCGAAATCTTCGATGGTTTTGCCCGTGGGAAAACCTGAGTCCGAGTTAGATTCAATCGCTGATGAAAAAAACAATCGCACCGGGTGGCTTCCTGTGTGGCATATTGGACATCGAAGAACCCGGCCTACTTCTCCATGAATCCGGCTGCATTTGAGGCATTCGTTGCTGCTGCAGAAAATACACAAAATATAATAATTTTAGAGCCGTAAAAATATGTACCATTGGATTCATTCCGTACATTCCTGGAGGACCCATCATCGGAGGGCCGGGCATGCCATTGAAACCGGGGACTGGCCCTGAATAATTGAAAACTTGGATAAAATCCGCGAAGTGGGACCGCCTGTGCGGTCCTAGTGTGATTTCCGAAAACGGTATTATGGTGTGCCACAAAATGCACTTACAGTAACCCGCCTCTTTCATATATCACTTTTGTTTTTGACTTTTTTCGCTAATAAAGTTAATTTTTTTTGTTGTGTTTCTCGTATGAGCACATGACCAACAACATAAGCAACCATTCTGAGTGTTTGTTCGCCTACCGCCGCCCTTGCTCGCTTGATACTTTGATGTTTTATTTCCACTCCTTTTTCTTTACATAAAAAAGCTTGCCAGACCACTTTAACGTCGTGTCCCCAACATTTTTTCTTCTCCTTATCAATGTTTCGACTATTGCGCTTCTTTCTAATCTAATGCCGTTCAATTCCAATGGGTCGTTTGTCCGCAGCGACCTGTGAAAGATAGTTTTGTTGCGAATCACTCTCCATGTTCCGCGCGTTGACCTACCAGACCACTTTAACGTTGTGTCCCCAACATTTTTCTTCTCCTTATCAATGTTTCGACTATTGCGCTTCTTTCTAATCTAATGCCGTTCAATTCCAATGGGTCGTTTGTCCGCAGCGACCTGTGAACGATAGTTTTGTTTCGAATCATCCCATATTCCGCGCGTTGACCTACCAGACCACTTTAATGCGGTGTCCCCAACATTTCTTCTTTTCCTTTTTAATATTTCCACTTTTGCGCTTCTTTCTAACCTAACGCCGTTCAATTCCAATGGGTCGTTTGTCCGTGACACGCGCTTCACTTTTGTGTTTTCGCAGACGCTCACTGAGATGTTTTATGAATAGATTTTGGCCAGAAACGTCGAGGGGAGAGGGACAAATGGAGGGGCGAGGGTGATTATAACTTTAATTACAGGAAATACCGAGAATCGGGCGTATAAAACTGCAAAATGTGGAGAAAAAATATTTTTAATATAAAGTCTGACCCAGTCGAACAACCCATTGAACAGTCCATTGATGGGAAATACGGTAGGATCAGTGAAACTTCTTTCAATTTTGAAAACGCCTTAATGTTATTTTCTTTCGTGATTTTTAATTTCTTTGTGCTCTCATTGGATTCAGCACTCGAATTATGAGGGGATAGGCTTAATATTACAATTTTAGGAAGTACCTTGAATTTTGCCCCTGCGGTCGCTAAACTTGGAGAAAAGAATTTATTTCACGGTGTCGCGTACAAGCGCAGTTTTACGAATTTTTGAATTTGAAATTGTTACAAGTAAAAATAACATTTTTAGCGAGCAGCACGCTCCACTTGGGATATTTCAGCTGCATAAAAAACAAGTCAAACTGGGTTCTTGCAAGTAATCCGTACAGAAATCACGTGACGAAGTGCACGTTTCCCGATTTTGGATAAATGGGCTAAAAAAGAGGTCTGAAATTAATGAAACTTTCAAAAATTATGTTTACCGGCATGGCCAGGGCACGGCCCCGTGGGAGCGGAGTTTGGCCACTTTGAAACGTCTTTCAGAAAAAAGCGGAACAATAAAAAGTTGATTCCAATTTACTTGCTAAATATAGGACAGACAGCAATATCAGACAGACAGTATTTTAAGGTTCAAAAAGATAGTGACGATCAGGCAAATGAATCGCAAACTGAGGAAGTCGCTTCGGGAGATAGTGACGTTCAGGAACTGAGCTGGTAGTGATTCAGGAACTTCGTGTTGGGACCTCATAAATTTCAAATATGCCCAAAAAAACTGACTGTAGCCTCAGGTTGACTTTCAGGCAAAAACCCTGGATTTCACTGATAGTAGGAGACATTTTGATTTTGGCAAACTCCGCTCCCACGGGGCCGTGCCAGGGCGTCATGCAGAAGTGCCTATTCTCTCAAATTGACCTATGATTCGAAAAGTGCCATTCTTGCGGAACTGGGGGATTGCTTCTTATTCCTAGTACAACGACGTGGGTTACGAAATTAGAGTGCCGCCTGCTGCAATTTTTTTGCAGAATTATTTTCGATCGCGTATTTTGTTGTTTCAATTACATTATTGCGTCCCACGACAATATTCGTAAAAAAATATTTTTAACGAAAAGTATATTACGCGCAACAATATCAGGTACCAGAAATTAAGTCTATCTGTTACTGAGTATTAAGAGCGAGTGTTTTATGAAGAAATAAATAACCTCGATTCATAGTCGCTTGTCGCTGCGCAAACACCTGAATAATTACAGGGTGTATCGGAGGTACTCCCGGCGGAAGATGGGGAATCTAAAAAAATAGTCGAATGTAGCTTGGCAACTACTAATTGCCTAAATATTTAAAATAAAAAAATAAAAACTCACTCTTCGCATGGCGTATTCAAACCACACGGGGATGAATTTATGGAAGGCGGGAGGAATAGCCATAACCCATGGAGGAGGTTGGCTAGGTGGAGGTGGTCCAGGAAGACCTGGTGGAAGAGGATACGGAGGACCGTTCATGGGTGGATAGGATCGATCCATCGGGGGTGGACGAGACATTGGATTTATCGACTGCTGAAAGAAGAAAAGTGGCATATATGGAGATATACATCTCGGAGCCGCGAGGTGGACTTACCGGAGGAGTTAGCGAAGGAGTATCCGAATGCTAACCTGGGAACACATTCGCAAACTCATTCGGTAACTCTCCCAGGCAATATCAATCGAAAATGGAAAAATAGCACACGACAGGATTCGAACCACCGGCCTATGATCTGTGAGCCTAAGCTCTTATCCAATAGGCCACGAAGACATTGATTCTCAGCTAAATAAAGCAGTATATAAACCCTGGAGTCGGAGAGTTACCGGAGGAGTTTGAGAATGAGTTTCCGGGGAACTCCCCCGAAACTCATTCGGTAACTCCGCCGCCGTTTTCGGAGATGGCTTCCGAACCTGTTGTGCCATCATCTGTGGCTTTCGAACAGTGTTAGGGTCGTGAGATTGGAACATCGCCAGTAAAGTCGGATGGATAACAGGCAAGTCGTTCTCATTCTTCCTGCTAATATTACAAATATTTATTTAGATCGGGAACAACTGTACTTTTTCGCCTCCTCGATCAGCTGTTGCTCCAAATCTGCAGCAGACAAGGGCTTATTCGAAGAGCCAACCGGAGATCGAGACTGTTTCTCACTAAAAAATGTAGACTTTTTAACGTACTAAATTCTACCGTCCAGCCGAAAGCCCCATCCAGCATAAGCGATAGAAAATTCAGCAATAGGATAGTATAGGAGGGGAATCGAACTCCCGACCTTCTGTATACCAGTCCATCTCTTTAACCACTCTACTATTACAGCATTAATGGGAGTGAGAATTCTATGGATCTATGTATAGCGGTGCTGGATGGGGCTTTCGGCTGGACGGTGGAATTTCATACGTACTTTTTTTTAGAAGAAACATTATTTCTTACATATGTTCATGTCGTTTTTCGAAGTTGAATGCCCGCTGAACGGAATCGTTCTTTACGTCAGAAGGCCTGAGAGGAGTGTAGGGGAGCCGATCTTGTAATTGGCTCCTTGCCTGACAATCTAATTCACATAACGAAACATTGAGCAAAAGCATACAGCTTGAGCCTCCTCCATGCGCTTTATGATATAATCCGTTTCATCTTGTTCGACCAGAGCCTTGTCATTGCCACTGCCGGAGGACCACAAGTTAAACAACCCGTTAGAGCCGGAACCCCATGTATTATCCTTCAGGGACAACTGAAATAAATAGAGCAACTTACAATTATGGGCTTAAAACAACTTACAAATGTCGACTCGTCAAAGTTGAAAGACGGCATCGGTAAGTTTGAAGCATCGGGAGCATCCGTAGATCGACCAGGCACTCTCCACAACTCGTCAAATTGCTTTCCCAGTGTATTCGTCTGAATTATTAATATTCATCAGCAGAAAGTAAGTTATTCATTAGGAGAAACAAGTCCAGACAATAAATATATTAACCTGCTCTGCGTAATTTGACAGGTCGGGATGATCGAAATCGGACACGATATTGGCTCCGAAAGTATCTTCGTTGTTGGCATCGTATTCATCCCTGACTCCCAATTCCTCGTCGTCAGGCATTTCGCCGAATTCAAAGTCTTCAAGATCATCCATCGTTCACTCCGAAACTTTACCGCTGGACCATTCAATTCTATAATATATATAAAATTGATAAACACATAGTGCACATTTGATATCGCCCACGAAATAGGGCACATTAAGAAAATAACAATTGGTTGAATCGGTATAAATAATCGATTAAAACGTTGAGAACTTCGCGAACCGAATTGCACCGCCCAAGCTCGTTATCGTATGCCGTAGTTTCGTTGCAAGAGCTACTGTTTTTGAAGAGATTCATTCTCTTTAGATAATTTTCGGGTTTTAAAATCGAGGTTTCTTTTCTACCATTATGATGCGATATTGATTGTCAATGTATTCTCAAATACGTAAGCACACCTAATTATTCGTTATAATTAAGTTCGTGCGCTTTAAAACAAATATTTAAACTGCCAGCTAGCTTCGCAAATGGACCACATTCATTTAGGTCTTGATTTCCTTCTCTCAATTGTTTCTTTCTGATCAGCATTATCAGAAAATGATATATCCCGATGCCATGATGATTCGAATTTCACATTAGATTTTTTAGAAAATATTATGTATCTTGATTGCCGATGCTAGCGCGAGCAATCCTCTTGAGAGTATTTTTTTTCTCGATAATGAAACATTGTCTTCTTGATTTCAGTTCTGCAAGAATTCTTTTTCCTTTTTAACGATCGTATGCTTTATGTACTGTGTCAATTCTGGATTACGCAATTGTCACCGCTAGTCTGTTACTCTCTATTGCTTATCTCGTGACGGGGTTTGATAACTCCTTTTTTTACGATCACTCTCAGGATTCGGCCCTCACTCCGGTGATTCACGAAGGATTGCTTCCCTAATATGGTTACTCCCAATGGTATATTTTAGTTTCTGCTTTCTTAGTTTATAAAAAAAAACTCAGGTGAACCGGGAGTGCAGTTCGGCCCACAAGAAAAAGGTGGTCTGCCAGGAGGCGACTATAATATGAGTCAGGCCTGTCAGCCGTCTACATCTACCGACGAATCTACCGTTGCCCGTAAGTTGATCTTCCGATTCTTCTTTTATTACTTACATCTCAAGCTCTCGCTCTGACCTATCATCACCAAGATACAGGAGATCTCACTCCGAGAGACGAGAATGATCATAAGTATGTTGGACTCGTCAATCAGGTATGATCTCTCTTCTCAAGTGATTGTTGATAATGTGATATGCCAGGCGATGACTTGCTACTTGAATTCGCTGCTACAGACGCTGTATATGACACCAGAGTTCCGTAATGCGATCTACAGGTGAGTGGTGCAGACTGTATGACGTGGTAGAGTGGAGTATGCAGATGGGAGTACACGAGTAATCGCAACGAGCAACAGTCCATTCCCTGCCAGCTGCAGAAGTTGTTCTTGCTTCTGCAGACATCTGAGATGGATTCTCTCGAGACGAAGGAGTTGACTGCTGCGTTTGGATGGAGCAGCAATGAGGGTTAGCATACCAACTTTATTTTATCATATTAAAGTTGTTCAATATTTTTAGAATTAACTGTGGTTATAAATGTAAATATATGTTCTTTTAGCGTACGATCAACACGACGTACAAGAATTGTGCAGACTAATGTTCGATGCACTGGAAATGAGATGGAAGAAATCGAACCACGAGAAGCTCATTGAAGAACTATACAGGTATCACTGTATCCTAAACAAGTATTGACTTTCAGCAAAACCATCTATTAAACTGTGAATCCCCTTTCTCGATTAAACAAGTAGTCCTTGGTCTTTCAGAGGTTCAATGGAGGATTTCGTGGCGTGTCTCTCGTGTGGTCGTGAATCTGTGAAGTCAGACGTCTTCCTCGATCTCCCCCTCGCAGTCAAACCATTCGGAGCCACAGAGGCATTCAAGAGTGTCGTAAGTCTCTCTTTCTCGTCCTATGAAGAAAGCAAAAAGAAGAGGGCATTATGGGCCTATCTCATCATTCTTTTCCCCGCTCTCTCGCTCTTCCCTTCGATAACAATACATCATTGGGACTCGAGGGCTCATTGATTTGAGGAATGCACGAAATGAGTCTAGGTTCTTCCCATTCTGGCAGAGAGAAAGTAATAAAACGAAGAGAGAATGATGAATGCACTTGATTGAAGTAGAAATGAAATGGGCGACGAATATTGAAGTTGCAAGATAGAATGTGTTTGTGGAATACACTAAAATAGGATAATTTGTTGCAGGAAGAGGCTCTCGCTGCATTCGTTCAACCCGAACTTCTCGATGGAAACAATCAATATATGTGTGAGAATTGCAAGAGCAAGCAGAATGCTCATAAGGTGCAGTCGGAAAGAAAGAGAAGGAAGTGAAATGTGATGAATCAATTCAGGGGCTAAGAATTACTTCATTCCCCTATCTTCTGACAATCCAACTGAAGAGATTTGATTTCGACTACACAACTTTCAATCGAATCAAGCTCAACGATAGGTATACACAAATTTGATCATATTTTTCATTCTCATTGTATTGTATTGTATTATTGCTTCAGAAAATCTTTTAATTTTTGCAGAGTCTCTTTCCCCGATCTTCTCGATCTCAACCAATTTGTGCACAAAGTCGATAATAAAAAGGAGGTCAAAGAGGAGAATGGGTGAGGGATGTTGAGTATTACAACTTTCAATACTTGAGTCTCTTGTGAAACGTAATCTGGAATACGCTCAAACAACGACCATAAGCATGGAATGGTTAATTTGATCTAGCATAAGATATTGAACTGCCCCATTTCAGTGATGACTCTCCATCGATAACGCCAATGGATGAGGATACTATCGGATTTGAAATTGGTGATTGAATGTTTGAATCAAATTGTTGATTATATTTTAAAAAATTCCATTAAAAAATGTTGAGTCGCATCTTCGACCATAGCTCTAAAAGTGGATTGAATTCGACCTGACAGGTTCGGGTATAAGGCGATTACCTAGAGCCGAGATACCCACACTGTTTTGTAGCTACCATTGCCCCAATCAATTAAAAACCTGAGGCGAATTGTGGAAATCTGCGGCACTTGGAAATAAACCTGCCCGACTTCAAAAAAATGCATTTCCTAGTGCAAATTTATTTCGCGAAAAAAACGTGCCCTCCCGTGCAGCGACCCAGTAAGCGATATTTTTGTTAGAAAGATGACCATCAGAGGAATCGAAAAAGCTAAAGACCGGCACGTTTTTCTTCCTGGAAAAATTCTAGTAAAAATAATTTAAATCCGTCGATTTGACTTTTTGACCTATGTCTTCGACTTTTTTTATGATGTTTTTCTTGAGATATTTTCCTTTTTTTTCTTTACTAACCTCTATTCATTTGAGGTAAGAGTGGAGTAGGTCATCGTCTGGATATGAATGAGGCGGAGAAACTTCTCCAGAAGGGCCCTTATGTATACGAGCTTTTTTCTGTGATGGTACACCAAGGAAATGCAGCTGGTGGACATTACTTCGCCTATATAAAGTAAGATTTATTTATTTATGTCATATCAGATTATGATGTTTTAAGTGGTTTACATTAATTGAGAGACCGGTTCGGTAAGATTGGAGCATTCGCGCGAGGACTTTTGATTTGGTCCGTCATTTTTGTGGATAATCACAGGACGTCGTGTACGAAAGTTATATGTGCCCCGAGACTCGCATATACCTTGAAAAGTTCGAAAACTATCCAAAATTGTTTGTTCTCACATACAGCCTATCAGATACAACTAATGTACGGCTCCCGGAAATTTCTAATTAGCTTGTAGCATGGAAATGCAAAAAGGATTGCTGCTCATAGGTTGAAAACGGGACGGTAAAAGCCAGAAATAAACAGGAGGGTCGGACCGCTAAAATATTGTTAAAATAGGCAGGAAAAAAATTGTTTAAAAAATAATTTTTCCTTCCCATGTTTTTAGCAAATCTTATTCTGGAAATTAAATCTAGCGAAGTTTATAATAGTTAAACTTTATTAGGCTATGTCAAACATTAAAAGAACGATGTCGAAAAATTGACGAAAACGGGAAAGATATCGTTATACGGCTCAACTCTAAGACGCAAGGTGTAAGAGAATGCATCAACCTGCGTTTGCTCCCCATCTTGCTAATTTTCCATTTTTAATCGAATCAGGTATGAACTACTTCACGTGGTGTACCCCACTTCCGGGCCATAAAGCCCGGAAAGTGAAAAAAAACATTTAAAGTGATATGTCCAACGAAGAAGAGGTGATTGATGTAAACAAAATGTGAGAAGAAACTAAATGCAATCAAAAAGATCACTTCGATGAGAAAAGAATAAAGGGAACATACTGATTTTCCCCGGTCTTTCCTAAGTTCCGTCCGATCCGGTAGGAGATAGCTCATCACTGTCTAACTTTTTAAACCAAGCATAGTCAAGAAGCGGGAGTATAGTTCTGCTATCAACATCCCCGCCCGTGTATGCGTTGTAGAAAATGAAAATCATAAACCTAACCGATTAAGAAATTCTGACCGTCATGTCACATTGTGCATGCCTAACATATTTATGAACTAAAATTGAGCTTGAGCTGTTGCAAAGTTGTGGAAATCGACATTTCGTTCTTTGAACGACATATGTCAACCGGGTTTCATTCTGAGGACATGTATTCGAGTATTTTTTTTGTTAATAAGGACCTGAGATGCTCTACTTGTATGAGAGCCAAATTAAAAGTCCTCGCTCGGGAAAACTCGAATCTTGCCTATCTGGACTCTTAATGAGATATTTAATGTTATCTCTTTCTTCTTATTTTTCTGAAATACACATACTTTGAGAAACGTGGATGTGAGTGAGTGGTATTGCTTCAACGACACTCGCGTCGAGATTGCTACTCCCCAAGAGGTTGAGAAAAGTTTCGGAGGAATGCAGGGAGGATGGACTAATAGCAATACCAATGCATACATGCTCATGTACAGACAGGTAGGTTTGAAATGGGAGAGGTCCTGGGACATATCTTTTGGTATATATCCGCCTCTAAATATAGTGCGACAGTGATTATATTAAATTATGAAATAATGATTAAGTGTGAATATAGGTGAAGAAAGATAAGAATGCGTCGTTCATCCGGACTATCGATCTCCCTCGGCACATCGTTGATCTGAAGCAGAAATGGAAGGAGCAAGAAGAGAAGAAGGAAACTCAGAGGAAATACGAAGAAAATCTGTTGAGGGTGAGATTCAGTGATACATAGTTTAAGAAGTATGGGTTTTCATCGATTCAAGTACTCTGTAATAACCTAAGCATATACAATCGCTTAATTTATGAGAGAATGCTTAAGATTTTTGACATATTGCACTAGGCCAAAAAGTCTAAATGAGGGATTCGCTTCAAACCTAGTGGGTTTCCATGCTCTTATTTTTCATATTATCCGCAAAACACTTGTGCTGAAATCATGGGTGCAATTGTACCAAGGTGCAAAATCATGGGGGGTGCAAAGAAAAAAATTTGAATTCTTGCAACTATCTATTTTTTGATTATAACTCGGCTCCCGTTGAAGCCAAGAGTACAAAGCTTCGGATTTAAATTAGTTTACACGTTTAGAACTGGGAAACGAAAAGTAGTGTCTCTAGGTTCACAGGGAGCCGAGATATAAGCAAAAATCGATGATTACGGGAATTCAAATTTAAACTTTGCACCCCAATTTTTTTCGCACCTTGCACCCCATGAAATTTGCGCAACATCAAACATGATTTATAGAAATAAAACGGTGATAAGACATTTCGGAGACAAACCGGCAAAGGACTTTTTCGGAAAAAAATGTTCCGGAAATTTTGCATAAATATAATTTTTTTACTTTGTTTTATCCATATTCCATTTCAATTCGCCCAAACAACACGAGGATAACACAAAAATGACTCGAAAATAAATTTGGAGGTTTTCCCGAAGCGTCTTTTCCAAAACATGCTTTTCCAAAATATTTTTCTGGTATGTGCGCTTTTCGGAAATGTCATGTCACCATAAAACGAGAAAAAAACGGCTTAAATAATGCGGTGTCCTGTATTAAATGCTACCTATTAGGACATGATAACGCATGCCTATCCTCAGAGATTAAAACGCGTTCTCTGTAAGAACGCAGGGCGGGGTGGCACAACTCATTCAAAGTGGTCGCCCCGGGTCCAAACTTTTTTCACAGATGGACTAGGGTCCAAAGTATATTTTAAAAGTGAGAAATACACTAAATGTATATTTTTGAAAAATCGATAATTTTTTTACGAAAAAAAAAATTTTTTTCTCAATTTTTTTATTTTGCAATCGTGTTATATATCATTCGAAAGAGCATCGAAAGTTATGTATGTACCCATAATTTCATGAGTATTAGACAACTGCGAACGAAAATCGATATATGGATTTACAGGAATCCGCCGTTTCGCTGAAACTTTAATCTGGATAAAAATGTTCCCATGATTTATTGCTCTTGGCTCCGACATATATTATGTATTTTTCATCAGAGAATCCAATTCAGCTCTCAGAATCCAATATTTTCGGTGTTATCGTACTTCTACATTCACTAGACCGTGACCACTCCAAGGTAAGATTCAGTAAAGAAGAGAGTAGAAAACTTTTTTCAGGCTTTATCCCTGATTGATTTGTATACCATTCGAAAGAGCGTCAAAAGTTATCTGTAATTCCATATTTTCAGAAGGATTGGACCACTATGAGCGAAAATCGATAATCGCATCCGCAGAATCTGATATTTTAGATGAGATTGGATATTCGACTGTATTCGCTCTCAAAGTGTTCGACCAGGGCTTAAACTTTTTGTCCTTGCAGTCTTAGGTCCATAGAACATTTTCATGATAAAAAAGTCATAAAAAATAACTTTGAAAAAAGTTTGAAATTTTTTTTAGAAAAAAAACTTTGAAATTTTTTTCAAATTTTCTTATCGTGTTATATCTCATTCGAAAGAGCGTCAAAAGTTATCTGTAAATTTTAATTTTCACGAGGAATCAGATTTTAATTTTCACGAGGAATCAGCTACTAGGAACGAAAATAGGTGATTTTATCCACAAAAATGATATTTTTTTCACAATCTCCGAATTTCGTTCCCAGTGACTCATGCTTTCTCAAAATATTAATTTCTGCATAACTTTTGGTGCTCTTTCGAATGATATATAGCATGACAAGAAAATCAAAAAAATTTTTTTTGAATTTTTTCGGAAAATTTATTTTTTATCGATTTTTCAAAAAATCTTTTTTCTTGACTTTTTCACCATGAAAATTTTCTATGGACCTAAGACTTCAAGGAAAAAAAGTTTAAGCAATGGTCGAACACTTTGAGAGTGAATACAGTGGAATATGCACCTCATCTAAAATATCACATTTTGCGGATGCGATTATCGATTTTCGCTCCTAGTGGTCCAATCCTTCTGAAAATATGGAATTACAGATAACTTTTGACGCTCTTTCGAATGGTATACAAATCAATCAGGTTTAAAGCCAGAAAAAAGTTTTCTACTCACTTCTTTACTGAAACTTACCTCGGAGTGGTCACGGTCTAGTGAATGTAGAAGTATGATAACACCGAAAATATTGGATTCTGAGATCTCAATTGGATTCTCTGATGAAAAATACATAATATATGTCGGAGCCAAGAGCAACAAATCATGGGAACATTTTTATCCAGATTAAAGTTTCAGCGAAACGGCGGATTCCTGTAAATCCATATATCGATTTTCGTTCGCAGTTGTCTAATACTCATGAAATTATGGGTATATACATAACTTTCGATGCTCTTTCGAATGATATATAACACGACAGGAAAATAAAAAAATTGAGAAAAAAATTTTTTTTTCGGAAAAAAATTATCGATTTTTCAAAAGTTGACATTTCGTGAATTTCTCACAACTAAAATTTACTTTGTACCTAAGACTCATTGTGAAAAAGTTTGAGCCCGGATGGATCACTTTGACGGAGTTGTACCCGATACCTCAAATTTCACTGCGTTCTTACAGAGAACGCGTTTTAAATACTCACTGCGCCTACTTTTTGAAAACCCTATTGTATTGAGTGAAAAATGGGATTAAAAACCCTGTGGCTGAGTCCTGAGTACGACTTGAGACAGTCCAAAAAAATTTTTCGAGGCCCGACTTCCATTCATTTAGAAATGAATTGACATCCGTCCTACTGTCCCCTGTAAAATTTTAAGCGAGTTTCGCATTGTTTTAACTGTCCGTTCTATTGTACATGAACTCTGCAAACGAAGTAAATCGGCCACCCCACCATAGGATTTGCTATAAGGAATGCAATAATGGAGCCTACAATATTAAATTATATTAATTCGACATCGGTAAGTGATATTGAGCCCATAACTAGCCGGGATGTGTTGAGGTTAAATACACTACGCTTTATGCATAGTTCTGGGTGCTGGTTCAGTCCAGGGGGGTACTCGGTAGCCTGCTTCTGGTTCAGTCCAGGGGGAGCACGGTAACCTGCTCCATGTTCGGTCAAAGAGGGGCTCGGTAGCCTGCTCCAGGTTCGGTGCAAGGGGAGCTCGGTAGCTTGCTTCATGTTCAGTCCAGGGGGAGTTAGGTAGCTTGCGTCAGGTTCGATCCAGGGAGGAGGATTCGGTAGCCGGTTCTAAGTGCGATCCAGGGGCTTAGTGGCCGGCTCCAAGTACGGTCCAGGGAGAGCTTAGGATGTTGGGGAATGTTAATCGCTAGAAAGAGTACTGGCTTATTCTGTTGCAAAAGGCTCTTGAGGCTGAGAGCGAGCCTTTCTCAACGGAGACGCAGGATACCGTGTGTTGATTTCCCTGGCGTGTTCGAACACGTTTCCGACATCGCAAAACACTTTTCCTGTGATCCCCACGCTCTGCAAATCAATTGGCAACTTTTCGAAATTATCTATTTTTCATGTTAAAACGTGAGTCGTCAATCTCTAGGTCTTTTCTATTGGTATTTCTCCCTTTAAAATTGTTCAGAGAATAGTAGAAATCATATCGATTCATTTTTAAATGTATGGAAGCTTGGTTGCGAAGAAAAAATATTTTCCCAAATGTCCATCCTAAAACCCTATGGTTGGAGTTGCCCATGATAGGTTTACAGTGGTATTTAATCTCTGTCTATCTTTCTGTTTTATGGCGGTTTTGTTATTCCTTCCATTGCAAGATTTGTAATTTTTTACTATAAATATTTTTTTTTGCGGTTCCTTTTGCATATGAGAGGAATCGCGAGAGACTCGACCATGGCCAGGACGTAGAAATTCATGATTTTTAATTTGGCTGAATATTTTTTCTAATGTAGTTCAACATCTCCTCTATCGATTGGCGTTGACAGAATTTTTATAAAAAATTTCGCAACCGCGTGAAACATATCCAAACCTGGAGTGTTCGGATTTTTCCGCCGATAGGTCAAAGTTTGGGAAATCATAACTCGGTTCAAAATAAAGGTAGAAAATTGCGGTTTTGTTTGTTAGATAGATAATATTGTAGGCTACAGATTGAACCGTGCCAACTCATTCCTGGCCGATTTTGTGGAACGTGGCGGTCGGTTTCATTAAAAAATGTTATAAATCGCTGTAAAGTTAAAACTGGTCTTAGGTTCTTTGTTGGTTAGAACGTGCAGCTTTGTTGCTCACTAGAACTCGCAAGTCGTCCAAATCGGGTCTTGCGTGGCAAATGAGCGCTGCTGAATTTTTTTTTGAAAAAAAATTTTTTTTTGCCATTGTCACAAACTGTGTCATTTGCAGTGTAAATAATCATAAACAATCTAAAAACACCATACAAGTTGTTTTAGTGGACTTTTATTGCGAACTTTTTGAGAGAGAAAAAATTCGAAAAATTTCAGGGCTGAATTTCACTTTTGAAAAAACTGTACTTTACAAGGTCCTATTGTGTACTAATGTTGTCATAATCGTTAGAGATGATGCTCGAGGGAAGATTTGTGCAGATACATGCCGATACTAAAATGGTTATTGTGTTCCAACACTCTTCGTGTGATGGTCGTTTTCATATTTTACACCGCTAGCCATTCCCTTAGAAGTTCCCTCATCATGCGAAGAGCAGTCGGAAAATTGAAAGTGAGTCCCTATCTATTCATCGTGGGCAGCTATAACAACTAAGTTTTCCAATATTTGTCTGAAAGCGCGTGCTCTGCCTTCTCAAAGAGCAAATATCGTATTTTTCGAAAATAAATCCACTTTTTCACACATATCTCAGAAATTTGGATCTCTACCGAATCCTGGTGCAGGTCAAATTGTTCGAAGAGTTTCATTGAATCATTTTGTAGTTGACAGTATTCAAATCTAATAATGATTTGACCTCGAAAAAAATAGAAAACTCAAAACTGCTCAAATTTGCCACATTAAAAAATTAATTCTGAGGATATTTGAAACGCTTATAGTGAAATTTTGCCCACATTCATTTTCATATACCTAAAGAAGAACTACGAAACCAATAACTTAAACTTTTGGAAAAAATATTTTTTTTGAAAAATACCATGACCCGGGGTTCATGGTCCAAAAATATTTTTTCACCATGAACCCGGGTTCATGGTATTTTTCCAAAAAAAATTTTTTCCAGAAGTTAAAGTTATTAGTTTCATAGTTCTTCTTTAGGTATATGAGAATGAACGAGGGCAATATTTCGCTCGAACCATTTCAGACATCCTCACAATTAATATTTTTTGTTCTGAAATTTGAGCAATTTTGAGTTTTCGATTTTTTATGAGATCAAATCATTCATAGATTTGTATACTATCAACAACAAAATGATGCAATGACTCTCTTAACAATTTGACCTGCGCAAGGATTCGGTAGAGATCCAAATTTCTGAGATATGTGTGAAAAAGTGGATATATTTTCGAAAATACGATATTTGCTCTTTGAGAAGGCAGAGCACGCGCTTTCAGACAAATATTGGAAAACTTAGTTGTTATAAGTGAATACCACGATGAATAGATAGGGACTCACTTTCAATTTTCCGACTGCTCTTCGCATGATGAGGGAACTTCTAAGGAAATGGCTAGCGGTGTAAAATATGAAATCGACCATCACACGAAGAGTGTTGGAAATGCAATAACCATTTTAGTATCTGCATGTATCTGCAAAAATCTTCTCCCGAGCATCATATCTCATGATTATAACAACAATATTATACAATAGGACCTTGTAAAGTACAGTTTCTTCAAAAGTGAAATTCAGCCTTGAAATTTTTCGAATTTTTTTTCTCAAAAAGTTCGCAATAAAAGTCCACTAAAACAACTTGTATGGTGTTTTAGATTGTTTATGATTATTTACACTGCAAATGACACAGTTTGTGACAATGGCATAAAAAAAATTTTTTTCAAAAAAAATTCAGCAGCGCTCATTTGCCACGCAAGACCCGATTTGGACGACTTGCGAGTTCTAGTGAGCAACAAAGCTGCACGTTCTAACAGACAAAGAACCTAAGACCTGTTTTAACTTTACAGCGATTTATAAAATTTTTTATGAAACCGACCGCCACGTTCCACAAAATCGGCCCGGAATGAGTTGGCATGGTTCAATCTGTAGCCTACAATATTATCTATCTAACAAACAAAACTGCAATTTTCTACCGTTATTTTGAACCGAGTTATGATTTCTCAAACTTTGACCTATCGGCGGAAAAATCCGAAGACTCCAGGTTTGGATATGTTTCACGCGGTTGCGAAATTTTTTATAAAAATTCTGTCAACGCCAATCGATAGAGGAGGTGTTGAACTACCTTAGAAAAAAAATTTCAGCCGAATTAAAAATCATGAATTTCTACATCCTGGCCATGGCCGAAGTGGTCGAGTCTCTCGCGATTCCTCTCATATGACAGGTATCACGAGAGATTGCATGAAAACACCCCTCCCGAGGAACAACTTTCAAAAACATATTTTTGATTTCGACCAAACTTTTATGTTGGAGTACCCTGGGAACGAGAATTTGATCAATCTAGGTCTCAGGTCACAGAACCGGCTTTTCGGAATTTTCCGGCTCTAAAACCGGAATCGACGTAACTTTGTTCAAAGTCTACGTAGAAGGTCGTTCGTGAGCTCAAAAAAATCAGAAAAATATTCACTATAATTTATCTGTTGAACACAAAGGGCCATATGAGTCACAAAAAAAGTTCTGATTAAAAAATCGGGAAAAAATTCAATAAATGTTTTTTCTTATTTCCATAGACCAAAATGGTATGTTCCATGAAGAATTTAAAATGTGTTATGTTTAGTCTGTCACGCTTGAAACTGATCAATTATCAGATTTTGGCGCTTGCAAAACCCATATTGTGCTCAAAATGTAGAAAAAAAAAATTTTTTTTGAAAATTTTATATTTTCAAAAATATTTCCGAAAATATTTTTTAAAAATATTTTCCCCAATTTTGTGCTTAGCTGAAAGCCCATGTCCGATTACGTCAGAAAAATCTGCAGCTGCTTGGTAAAAATCTGCAGCCGGGATATTAAACCAGGCGCAAACCCGAAATGATGTCTGCGTTTGTTCCCTGGAACATACCTTTTGGTCTATGCTTATTTCTATAATTCAAATGCCACAAAATTAAAAAGAGGAATATTAAAGAACAAGTCAACTATGTTAAAGTTACCGGGAATCCACATATTTGGTGTCTGATCTTACGACGGAATCGAATAGACAATTGCCGTAAAAGAAAGGCTGTCGAAGCAAAAAATGTCAAAAATCGATAATTAGGCCGTGACACAGCTCCAAATGTCCGAAAATAGAGCACTGATGATCAGGAAAGTTCGCGCAAATCAAATGTGAATATTTCATCATGTTTTTTTCTTCTTCATCATTTCATCATGGCGCTTCAGCCTTTTTTGGCTTCTTTTTTTGCATACTTCAATGCCTTATTATTTATTGAAATTTATTGCCGTATTACAATTTATGTAACGAAAACATCGAATGAGAAAAAAGAGCTTTAAAAAAAGACCGCGACGCGACACGCGACGCTCGCCATTGATCATCAGGGAATACCGCGAATTCAAAATTATTCCGTGGATTCCCGGTACCTTTAAAATAAAAAAATAAAAATGGCAAAAAATGTGGGTACGAATACCCGAAAAAATGCATCGAAGCACGGAAAAGTGTGATTTTTCAAAACGAATCTATCGTTTGAAGTTATTTTCGGCATTAAACACATTCAATACACCTCAATTTTAAAGAAAAAGACTATACGTGATCGTTTGACTTGATTCGTCGTGATATTTTCCCATCTGCGAAAACTTCCAAAAAATCGATTTTTTTTTTCGAATTTTTTGTCGAAATTTTTATTACTTAAATTTTTGCGAGTTATCATTTAGAAAATGTCTCAATAATTCTGGTCGCTCATTTTCATATGTATTCTTTTTTTTGCATTTTTCAAAATTTTCCCGCTGTTCTTCGTTTTGGTGGACAGTTTTAATCTAATAATGGTTTCCTATAATAACTACCTATTTTATGTGTAATTACGCGCCAAAATTTGAGTAATAAAAATTTCGGCAAAAAAATTCGAAAAAAATCGATTTTTTGGAAGTTTTCGCAGATTCAAATGCTAGACGCTTTGGAAAATTGGGCCGCGTCGATTAGTGATGGTCAACCTGTAGATGTAATCTATTTCGACTTTGCGAATGCTTTTGATAAAGTATCTCACCCGAAACTAAAGCACAAACTTGGAGCAATCGGGCTATCACCTAAAACTATTGATTGGATTACATGCTATCTGCCAAATAGAACCTTCCAAGTCAGAGTACGTGAGAAACTTTCGTCAGCATTCCCAGTTACAAGCGGCGTCCCGCAATGATCGGTTTTTAGGCCCACTTCTATTTTTGATTTACACATCTGAAATTCCCTTCTTAGCCCAGAAAAATGGTGTCGTAGCACGAATGTACGCAGATGATATTAAAATATACAGCCCTTTCAAAAGAGTTGACACCACTACCCCATTACAACGCGCAATTGATACCATTGTTAGTTGGTCTGAAGAGTGGCAGCTACCATTAGCTGCACATAAATGCAACTCATTACTTCTAGGTAGAGCAAATGCGAAGAATAAATACAAAATAGGCAATACTATACTAGAACAGAAACTAGTAATGAAAGTTTTCATAATCGAAAAATCACTCACATTTTCCGAACATTGCAAGACAGTTGCTCAGAAAGGTGTAACTGCGTGCTCTGGTATTTTCACCCTACTAGTCCCCTAGCCGAAATGAGTGGGGGACTAGTAGGGGAAACTGTGGGTACCTTTGATGTTGCCCCTACTAGGAGGGGAGCTAGGGGACTAGTAGGGCGAAAATACCAGAGTGTCACATCATTCTCAGAGCTCTACGCACTAATAACACTGAAATACTCCTTAAAGCCTACTCTATTTACATCCGGCCCATCCCAGAGAGCGCCTCTATGGTTTTCAACACATACTTAGTACGTGGCAAAGAAATTCTTGAAAAGGTTCAGAATTATTTCACTATACGACTGTTCATGAGATGACACGAATCAACCTGGCAAACAATGCCGAACTTCCCTAATAGAAATGCACAGTTAGGTCTCATCTCATTAGAAAAGCGCAGAGAGGAAATTGACCTGAAGACAGCCAGTAATCTCTTGAGAGGCAAATACAAAATCTCAAAAAAGACTCCACACCACTTTAGCTATTATTTCACTCGAAATGGAATAAATTTCACTAACGCTAGCTCCCCTTCAAATTACAGACATCGCAGTTTCTTCCCCAGAGCGGCAAGGCGATTAGTGAAATCCAGAGAATTGATCAGTTTCTCCGAGTGACTCGTTGTTAGATGCATTGTCTTCCTACTGAATTCGTTTTTAATTTTACTTAATTTGTACCGCGTTTCCTTGTGATCGCACATATATATATATATATATATATATATATATATATATATATATATATATAGGATGATGCAATATTGCATAGTGATGATGAAATTTGTGAATGAGATTATAGAGCCAGCCACGCTGATTCCATTGATGGGTCTGCCGGCATTCTACGTTAAAGCAGAGCCGAGATACACGAAAAAGTCAGAACCTTGTCAACGGGCTGGAAATGGGCCTGGCCAAACCAGTGTCCTTCGGGAAATCGATCGCCGCGGGCAGGAATCCAATCGAAACGCTTATTGCCCCTAGCAATCGGTTCTACAATAGATTCTCTACCGGGTCCACGTCCGAACCAGATCTCTAGTGCAAGTCCTATAGGGGGGCCCTCGGTCAGACCACAATAATGCGAAAAAGTGGCTTTTAGGTGCCCTGAGGGCAAATGGTGGGCTACCGCGACCATATTCTCAGGATCATCGGCAGTCATGACGGCGATCATTTTGGTGCTTTGATCGGGTCTGTGGTATGTCTAAAAGGCGAGATCTGATTTTCCGGTCCCGATTTTTAAGGATGGCTGCAGCCAAGGAGCAGCCCCGCAGCAACTTGAAAAAAATTTTCCAGGTAGGCCTTGGGCATATCTCAACACCCTGAAAGTTAGGTGAGCAGGAAAAAATCCATGTAAGAATAATACCCATTCAAAAAAAGTATGCATTGATTGCGTCATCACAACGCAATAACTGAACTATTTCGCAACACCTCAATAGTTGCATCGTAATCTCCAATGGATTTCACATAAGACCCAACAATATCAAATCAAAGCCTCTTCAGGTTCAAATGTTGTATCAGATTTAAAAATCACCCGAAGACTTTTGACCGCTACTGTATATATATATGAGCCCGTTTGCGTAAGAGTCAGACAATCCTCATCAGGCCTCCGTACAGTGATTTTTAAAAATCTAAAATAACACTTGTTTTTAAGAGTCTTTGATAGATGAGAGACAATGGCCAAATTTGGTGGTATGCAAATTTGCCGGTAGGTCACTACGACCCCTTGAAGTTCGGGTGTTTTCGAGGTTTTTGGATCATAACTCGAGAACCAGTTTACCAAACGACAAAGTTCCAAAAGAGACTCCATCTTATTTTTCATGACGAAAATTAATCAGTCACTTGTCTGCTGTAAATGACAAATGCAAACAAGAGAAAATTATTATCTCAATTCTAAAGAAAGTGTACTGCACAAATCAGAGTCACCATGGAGGGAGAAATATCATTAACCCCCAAAAAAATTTTTGTGAAATTTAAAGTCTGCCAAACCAAGTTGTGATTTTTCAACTAAGCCTAAGTTCTCGCGAAAGCGCCAATCACTCCAAGAAAGAGGGTAATTTGCATGCGACATCTCTCTCATTTCTCATTCTTGTTCTCTCCTTGCCGGTTTTCGCTCTCCAAAATGTGCATTTGGCGACGAAAACGACTCAGTTGAAAAATCATAACTAAGTTTGACATACTTGGAATTGTACCAAACTTTTTTTGTAGATCAGAGATCATGTCCCCGCCCTGATGACTTAGCAGCGTCCTGTACACTTCCTATAGAAAAAAGTAGATAATTTTCTGTAAGAACTCAAGATTTGTGTTCCTCATTTGGGTACTTGTTCTGGGGAATGTTTTGCAGTGTTCAGATTTTGCTTGCACTACGCGGAAAAATTAAAATACTTCCTCTGTGCGCTTTCAGAATCGTCGCTCTAAAAAGCTGTTCAAGTTGGTTGGGCTACTGACATTATGCTGGTCCTGTTTACAGCTGGAGAAAAAAACTAGAAAAATTATTTGTACTCGTTAAAATTGAAAGCAAGCGTGATTTATACTACGAACTGTGATCAATTGTACCTTCAATTATCTATTCGGCCCAACCGACTTGAACAGCCGCTTTTTAGAACGACGATTCGGAAAGCGCACAGAGGAAGTATTTTAATTTTTCCGCATAGTGCAAGCAAAATCTGAACACTGCAAAACATTCCCCGGAACAAGTACCCAAATGAGGAACACAAATCTTGAGTTCTTACAGAAAATTATCTACTTTTTTCTATAGGAAGTGTACAGGACGCTGCTAAGTCATCAGGGCGGGGACATGATCTCTGACCTACAAAAAAAAGTTTGGTACAATTCCAAGTCTGCCAAACTTAGTTATGATTTTTCAACTGAGCCGTTTTTGTCGCCAAATGCACATTTTGGAGAGCGAAAACCGGCAAGGAGAGAACAAGAATGAGAAATGAGAGAGATGTCGCATGCAAATTACCCTCTTTCTTGGAGTGATTGGCGCTTTCGCGAGAACTTAGGCTTAGTTGAAAAATCACAACTTGGTTTGGCAGACTTTAAATTTCACAAAAATTTTTTTGGGGGTTAATGATATTTCTCCCTCCATGGTGACTCTGATTTGTGCAGTACACTTTCTTTAGAATTGAGATAATAATTTTCTCTTGTGTGCATTTGTCATTTACAGCAGACAAGTGACTGATTAATTTTCGTCATGAAAAATAAGATGGAGTCTCTTTTGGAACTTTGTCGTTTGGTAAACTGGTTCTCGAGTTATGATCCAAAAACCTCGAAAACACCCGAACTTCAAGGGGTCGTAGTGACCTACCGGCAAATTTGCATACCACCAAATTTGGCCATTGTCTCTCATCTATCAAAGACTCTTAAAAACAAGTGTGATTTTAGATTTTTAAAAATCACTGTACGGAGGCTGTCTGACTCTTACGCAAACGAGCTCATATATATACATGCATACAGTCGCGCCGGAAAGTATTCGTACACTTTGTTTTTCTTGTGTAACGTTTGCAGTAGTTGAGCAATTGACCTGAAAAATTTATTGGAGCTAGCCAATCCATTAACTATTCGGATGCCATTATTGCGCTGTTTGGAGCCATTCGTCTGGATTGCATAGTGATGACGCAACTAAACAGCACTTTTTCGAAAAAAATATATCTCGGAGGAAAACATTCTCCTACATGTAAGTTTAACAGAAGTTGTAGATCTACCCATGGACTACCCAGAAAAAAAAAATTTCATGATGCTGCGATTTTTCTCCTTTGCAGCAACCTTGCTGCAAAATCGAGGCTGCAAACTCATAACTCGGCTCCCAGACAAGCTAGAGACCCGTCCTAGTGCCCAAAATGATCCGTTTGGTGAGCCCAGACATCTCTGAAAGTTTGGTACAGATTGGTGAATATTTGACTTTAGGGCACTAAAAAGTCGCTTTTTTGCATACCCCAACTTTGAGGGTGGAACTCGAAGGGTGAATTTTCTAAAAAAAAAATGGTTCCTGTGTAGGAACGACCCAAAACCATCCAAGAATCGATGCCCAACTTTTTGTAGCATCAGCATTTTTTTCATGCATGCTGCGATCGGATCCCTGGCGCACGCTGGTTTCGAAATGTATCGTCTCCCCCTTTACATAATCTCGCCCCGCCCCCTCACTCTCTCGCTTCCGAACACTAGCGCGCGCCAGGGATCCGATCGCAGCATGCATGAAAAAAATGCTGATGCTACAAAAAGTTGGGCATCGATTCTTGGATGGTTTTGGGTCGTTCCTACACAGGAACCATTTTTTTAGAAAATTCACCCTTCGAGTTCCACCCTCAAAGTTGGGGTATGCAAAAAAAGCGACTTTTTAGTGCCCTAAAGTCAAATATTCACCAATCTGTACCAAACTTTCAGAGATGACTGGGCTCACCAAACGGATCATTTTGGGCACTAGGACGGGTCTCTAGCTTTTCTGGGAGCCGAGTTATGAGTTTGCAGCCTCAATTTTGCAGCAAGGTTGCTGCAAAGGAGAAAAATCGCAGCATCATGAAATTTTTTTCTGGGCGAATGTCTCCAAACACCGCAATAATGGCATCCGATTAGTTAATGGATTGGTTAGCTCCAATAAATTTTTCAGGTAAATTGCTCAACTACTGCAAAAGTTACACAAGAAAAACAAAGTGTACGAATACTTTCCGGCGCGACTGTACATATATATATAGATGGGAAAATATCACGACGAATCAAGTCAAACGATCACGTATAGTCGCTTTCTTTAAAATTGAGGTGTTTTGAATGTGTTTAATGCCGAAAATAACTTCAAACGATAGATTCGTTTCGAAAAATCACACTTTTCCGTACTTCGATGCATTTTTTTCGGATATTCGTACCCACATTTTTGCCATTTTTTTTATATGAGAGGAATCGCGAGAGAATCGACCAGAGCGCGGACTTACAAAATTTTTGCCTTCGATTTCGCTGTAAAAAGAGTGCAAGGTACTTTCAACCCTGCTCTATTTGATAGCGTTTCCCGTTTTTCGAGATAGACCTTATTTTTCGAGTACGCGAGTAACAAAGTGACGATCCTTTGGATTTTGCACCCGAGTGTGCTTCACTAGAAATTTTATAACTCGCTTTAAAATTGAGATATGAAGTTCTAATTTTTTTCATTAAATAGAGAAATGGATTCTCCACAATTTCTATATCTTCACGTGACATTTTAACATTTTCCGTTTTTTCAGTATTTTATAGCGAGAAAACGTCGGTGAAAAGTGCAATCGGAAAAACCGTATTTTTTCTCATGGCGCATTTTGTAGAGCCTATTTTTATGTATTTAAAAAAACAATTTTTAGCAAAATCGGTAGATGCGAACAAAATCGGCCTCAGGTGAAGATTTTTTCAAAAAAAAATCGATTTTTTGAAACATTTGTTTGTGATACTTTAAAATGGTACTTTTGCGGTCGAAACTGACTAATACCATCGGAAAACATTTTAGAAACTCTAAGTTAGAGAATACAAATTGGTTTGACTCGAGGAAATCGATTTTCCGGATTATGGAGCGACAATATTTCGATCGATAAAACTAACGTTCCGGAAGTGTGGCATGTGCCATATCGACTTGAATCATGAACATATGTCAGCTTTTGTAAAACGAGTTGAGCGATGTCCCACCAATATATGTTCATGATTAAAGTCGATATGGGACACCTCCAACTTCCGGAACGCTAGTTTTATCGATCGAAATATTTCCGTCCCAGTATCCGAAAAATCGATTTCCTAGAGTCAAATCGGTTATTATTCTCTTACTTTGAGTTTCTAAAATGTTTTTCGATGGTCTTAGTCAGTTTCTACCGCAAAAGAGACATTATAAAGTATCATAAACAAATGTTTCAAAAAATCGATTTTTTTTGAAAAAATTTTCACCTGAGGCCGATTTTGTTTGCATCTACCGATTTTGCTAAAAATTGTTTTTAAATACATAAAAATAGGCTCTACAAAATGCGCCATGAGAAAAAATACGGTTTTTCCGATTGCACTTTTCACCGACGTTTTCTCGCTATAAAATACTGAAAAAAACGAAAAAAGTTAAAATGTCACGTGAAAATATAGGAATTGTGGAGAATTCATTTCTCTATTTAATGAAAAAAATTAGAACTTCATATCTCAATTTTAAAGCGAGTTATAAAATTTCTACTGAAGCACACTCGTGTGCAAAATCCAAAGGACCGTCACTTTGTTACTCGCGTACTCGAAAAAATAAGGCCTATCTCGAAAAACGGGAAACGCTATCAAATAGAGCAGGGTTGAAAGTACCTTGCACTCTTTTTACAGCGAAATCGAAGGCAAAAATTTTGTAAGTCCGCATACACCCCTCAAATGGTCGATTTTCTCGCGATTCTTCTCATATTAACATAGTTGACTTGTTCTTTAATATTCCGCTTTTTAATTTTGTGACATTTGAATTATAGAGATTAGAAAAAAACATTTATTGAATTTTTTCCCGACTTTTTAATCAGAACTTTTTTTGTGACTCATATGGCCCTTTGTGTTCAACAGATAAATTATAGTGAATATTTTTCTGATTTTTTTGAGCTCACGAACGACCTTCTACGTAGAATTTGAACAAAGTTACGTCGATTCCGGTTTTAGAGCCGGAAAATTCCTAAAAGCCGGTTCTGTGACCTGATTCCTAGATTGATCGAATTCTCGTCTCCAGGGTACTCCCACATAAAAGTTTGGTCGAAATCAAAAATATGTTTTTGAAAGTTGTTCCCGGCTTCATGCAATCTCTGGTGATACCTGTCATATATCAGGTTGATGCAAAAGTTTTGAACGTTTTTGCATTTCTTGAAAAGTCTTCCGCGCTTCCATTCAGAGCCTTCAATCAAATTCTTTGTAGCAATGTCCAAAATGCAGCAAGATCGATGGAGCCAAGGTTCTTTGTCGGAGTAATTAGAACTGATGTCTCAAACAACAACGCTGCGCGCGAATCTTGACGACGCGAACCGTATTTCGATTTTTAGAGTCGCCAGAACGAATTGAATTCTGATTCCGCTCTTATTTAGAAGGGCACCTACCATCATTAAAATAGTACAACTCATTTTGAACTAGGTGCTACTATCGGTGAACTATCTGAGATTTGCGATTAGGTCTGAAATGAGAGCTCGAAAAGGTGATTTCACAAAGTATCTCAATTTTAGGAAGCTTTTATCAATAGATTAGGCCGCTCATTCTACAGTAAAAGTCCAATAGTACTGCTATTTAATGAAACTTTGTTCGATTTACGTTTACTTCTACAGGACACTTCATCGAATCAGACACCAAAAATTGGAATTTTACTGAAAATTCGCCATTTTCGAAATTTTTAAATTTTTCTGTTTCATGAAAAGAGCAGACGGGCTCAATTTAAAGAATCACTTATAAAATGAAGATAAATTGTCAGTAAGTAAATCGTGCACCAGTACATGCCGATAGCTTCACATTCCACATAGTTACTTCAAATAGTTGGGACATTACTTGTTCCGGACTATCCGAATCTGGGGAACCATAACTTATTAAACACATATAGCAGCGGCTCATTCTCACGCTACAGTGAAAGAGGACTGTTAATACTATAATTGATTCTAAGCAGAGGCTCTGGAAAAATTTCTTGATACCAAGAGAAGCATTTACTTTTTACTTCAATTTTCCAATTATGACATCAATTTTATAAAGAGTTATACGTAGGGGCTCGTGAGAGGGTGAAAGGAAACCAAAGAAAGAAGTTGTTACTTAACAGTCCTCATATAACTAGCGGGGTGCGTGGAGGTTAAGCGCACTACGCTTTCAAAGTATGGTCCAGGGGAACTTCGTTTGCCGGGCACAGTTTGGTCCAGGGGACTTCGGTCGCCGGGTAAAGTTTAGTCCAGGGGGTGCAAAAGTCTCGTGAGGCTGAGAGCGATCGAAAAAAGTTGCCACTTCGCCACGTCGTGGCTCCGTGGCAACTTTTTTCGCATTCTTTTTTCCTTAACGTGTTCGAACACGTTTGTGATATTGCAAAACACTCGCTCCCTGATTCCCTGTGCTCCCCGGTTTGTTTGGTAGATTTTCGAAAACTTTGTCAAAACGTGTTCTGACACGTTAGAACACGTTTGTGACATCGCAAAGCACATTTCCCGTGATTCCCTACATTCCCACGGAGGTTTGCGGTACAAATCATGAATCTGACCTGCGGTCTGACCCACCGAACTCATCGGAAGGTACGGTAGTATTTATTGATTTATCGATTTTCATGGTTTTGAGAAAAATCATGAATCTGACCTGCGGTCTGACCCACCGAACTCATCGGAAGGTACTGTAGGTTACGGTAGTATTTATTGATTTATCAATTTTAATGTTTTTGAGAAAAATTATGAATCTGACCTGCGGTCTGACCCACCGAACTCATCGGAGGGTACTGTAGGTTACGGTAGTATTTATTGATTTATCAATTTTCATGGTTTTGAGAAAAATCATGAATCTGACCTGCGGTCTGACCCACCGAACTCATCGGAAGGTACTGTAGGTTACGGTAGTATTTACTGATTTATCGATTTTAATGTTTTTGAGAAAAATTATGAATCTGACCTGCGGTCTGACCCACCGAACTCATCGGAGGGTACTGTAGGTTACGGTAGTATTTATTGATTTATCGATTTTCATGGTTGTGAGAAAAATCATGAATCTGACCTGCGGTCTGGCCCACCGAACTCATCGGAAGGTACTGTAGGTTACGGCAGTATTTATTGATTTATCGATTTTCATGTTTTTGTGAAAAATCATGAATCTGACCTGCGGTCTGACCCACTGAACTCATCGGAGGGTACTGTAGGTTACGGTAGTATTTATTGATTTATCGATTTTCATGTTTTTTGAGAAAAAATCATGAATCTGACCTGCGGTCTGACCCACCGAACTCATCGGAGGGTACTGTAGGTTACGGTAGTTTTGATTGATTTATCGATTTTCATGTTTTTGTGAAAAATCATGAATCTGACCTGCGGTCTGACCCACCGAACTCATCGGAGGGTACTGTAGGTTACGGTAGTATTTATTGATTTATCGATTTTCATGTTTTTTGAGAAAAATCATGAATCTGACCTGCGGTCTGACCCACTGAACTCATCGGAGGGTACTGTAGGTTACGGTAGTATTTATTGATTTATCGATTTTCATGGTTTTGAGAAAAATCATGAATCTGACCTGCGGTCTGACCCACCGAACTCATCGGAAGGTACTGTAGGTTACGGTAGTATTTATTGATTTATCGATTTTCATGGTTTTGAGAAAAATCATGAATCTGACCTGCGGTCTGACCCACCGAACTCATCGGAGGGTACTGTAGGTTACGGTAGTATTTATTGATTTATCAATTTTCATGGTTTTGAGAAAAATCATGAATCTGACCTGCGGTCTGACCCACCGAACTCATCGGAAGGTACTGTAGGTTACGGTAGTATTTACTGATTTATCGATTTTAATGTTTTTGAGAAAAATTATGAATCTGACCTGCGGTCTGACCCACCGAACTCATCGGAGGGTACTGTAGGTTACGGTAGTATTTATTGATTTATCGATTTTCATGGTTGTGAGAAAAATCATGAATCTGACCTGCGGTCTGGCCCACCGAACTCATCGGAAGGTACTGTAGGTTACGGTAGTATTTATTGATTTATCAATTTTAATGTTTTTGAGAAAAATCATGAATCTGACCTGCGGTCTGACCCACTGAACTCATCGGAGGGTACTGTAGGTTACGGTAGTATTTATTGATTTATCGATTTTCATGGTTTTGAGAAAAATCATGAATCTGACCTGCGGTCTGACCCACCGAACTCATCGGAAGGTACTGTAGGTTACGGTAGTATTTATTGATTTATCGATTTTCATGGTTTTGAGAAAAATCATGAATCTGACCTGCGGTCTGACCCACCGAACTCATCGGAGGGTACTGTAGGTTACGGTAGTTTTGATTGATTTATCGATTTTCATGGTTTTGAGAAAAATCATGAATCTGACCTGCGGTCTGACCCACCGAACTCATCGGAAGGTACTGTAGGTTACGGTAGTTTTGATTGATTTATCGATTTTCATGTTTTTGAGAAAAATCATGAATCTGACCTGCGGTCTGACCCACCGAACTCATCGGAGGGTACTGTAGGTTACGGTAGTTTTGATTAATTTATTGATTTATTGATTTTTTTTTTGTTTTTGACAAATATCATGTATCTGACCCATTCAAGTGTGGTTGCTCCAGCGAACTTGTTACCGTAGTTTCGGACGGGACGGACTCACAGACAGACAGACAGGGCTTGTCGTTTTAGGTTAAGTAGTAACATATCATGACCACAATGCTTGATAATTTGAAATGGTCGAAAAGCGAAAGCGCAGTTCGCACATCAAATCGTTCAAAACTTTTGCGCCATAATAACTTTTTAAATTTTTCAAAATTAATTTCACCTGTGAACGGTGAGGGGAACAAATATTTTCATACTACGAATTGTTCATTTCAGCTCAAAGTGTACGCAAATGGAATCGTAATGCCTCCTGATTTGCCCGGCCCACTCGAGGTAAAAATGTTTTCCACACGAGTTAATTAGATTACGGTAGTAGAATACGTCTTCTAGGAATGTAAGAAATGATTATTGAGATGTCCCTTCCTCGTGATAACACCGTGGAGACTTTGTTGACTGAGGCAAGCAAGGGCTTTGCTCTCCTCTTCAAGCAGAAGGGAATGGAAGGGCCGAGTAAAAAGAATATCCGACTCATTCACTGCAGTTACGGCAAGATTATGAAGGAAGCATTCATTTCTCCTGCTGACAAGAAGGTGAGAAACAGCGGCGTAATTGTGGTATAATAACTCTTCGGTCGATAGGCAGGTCACAAAAGGGCTTAGCCATCCAAGAATTTGGTATTTTCTTACATATTTTCGAAAATACTTTTTCACTTTCCTTATATGAAGCTGTTTGCGAAAGAATCGAGCAATGGCCGGCACAGTAAAAAAAGTCGATTCTCTGTAAATCTGTCATTTGAGGTTATCAAGATAGGCATAATCATTTTGCACAAAAGGCGCCCGTTGGCGCCAGATGGCGCCACGTCAAAATCACATTTTCTCGAATATTTCAGTCGCTGATAATGCTAATTTTTTGGTCTTGTTACCTCTTGTGCAGAATTTCACGGCGGTCACGCCTGTGTACTTCATTTTGCATGATTATTATTAATAATTTTTGAAAATGCAACTTTTCGCTGAGTCATTTCTGACCTTGTTAATGTACACAGATCGGACCGGCGTAATGAGACGATTTCAAATCTGTATTTTGAGCCAATTTCGTCATAGGAATTTTAATTAAGCTAACATAAACTGTATCGTGAATGTAAGTAAAGGGAGCGATTCTCCCCTCTTACCCTCGACTCCCTTCTCAGCGCCCTCTCACATCCCCACACTCTCTCGCCTTCCCCGCGAGTCTCGTCCTCTCGGGAAGGCGAGAGAGCGTGGAGATTTGAGAGAGCAAGAGACCTAGAGGTGATAGGAGGGGAGGGGAGGAAGGGAAAACCAACTGTTTTACTTACATTCACGATCCACTTAATGTTAGCTCAATTAATATTCCTATGACGAAATTGGCTCAAAATACAGATTTGAAATCGTCTCATTACGCCGGTCCGATCTGTGTACATTAACAAGGTCAGAAATGACTCAGCGAAAAGTTGCATTTTTAAAAATTATTAATAATAATCATGCAAAATGAAGTACACAGGTGTGACCTCCGTGAAATTCCGCACAAGAGGTAACAAGAACAAAAAATTAGCACTATCAGCGGCTGAAATATTCGAGAAAATGTGATTTTGACGTGGCGCCATCTGGCGCCAACGGGCGCCTTTTGTGCAAAATGATTATGCCTATCTTGATCAGCACCCTCGATTACCTCAAATAAAAGATTTACAGAGAATCGACCTATTTTTACTGTGCCGGCCCTTGCCGGATCTGCTCGGTTCTTACGCGAACAGCGTCATATAGATATATTTTGTTCTCTGCAATAAGAAGTACCCCTTTCATTAATGATATATATTCTCAAAAAAGGGGATGACACTCGATTCTGCTTTCTTTTTTTCCGGCTCTTGTATTTGTGTTATTATCATTTTCTAGTTATTTAAAAAAATATATAGAGTATCTAAAAACACTTTGGCAAATGTTCATTTCATGCGGACGAGCTATCACCTTTAATGCTTTACCACACATTTGTACGCTTATTGTAAAGATGAAAATTCACCTATTCATGTAAAAAGAGTGATAAGTGGCCGGAGTTGTTTTCCTGGTGACGCCAAATTATACATTTTCATTCCATGCACAATTCGGCATGTTGTGAATTTTTATGCAACATGCCGAATTGTGCATGGAATGAAAATGTATAATTTGGCGACTGGCCTGATTTCGACCAAAATTGGTCAGAACTATAATCCCATAAACTGGTCAGATTTCAAATTGATTCTTGCTAATCTCATCCTTCCACCTATTCCTAGATAGTTTTCGACTGTCAAAACTATCTCCTTCAAAAATTTGTTCACAGGCATTTTTTTTTTTAAAAAATGTATGCGCTACATGCTCAATATTTACGTGAAAGGAATTCCATTCTTCTTTGATCGTTCATTTGATACTATTTTTTGAACGAACAAAATACTACGGCTTATCTGGTAATATCCTACCTAATTGTCAATCAAAGTTTTTTGTCCATTTTGTTTTCAAAATGTTTTCTATCCAATCAAAAATTAATTTCTCAAACCCCACCATTTTAGCATTTTCAATGAAAACACATTGTGCTTAATATTATTAAGCCTATGTCGACCCACTCAGATAGTCTCTCTTATTTTCCTTTTAAAATTCTGATTGGGTCATTTATTTGCATGTTCTTGTCATATTTGATTTTTTTTTTCAGAAGAAACTCTCTTCACTTCTACAAGGAGGACAGATACTGAATCCGAAGGATCTCTACTTCATATTCGACACGAAGAAAGCTGACCAACCCTGCTTCACTCCTATCGACAATTATAAGAAGTACTTCACTTGTCAGGTGTGTCAACACAAATCTCCAGATGACATGCCTGAAAAGTGTTTGCATCTCTGATTGGGTCTAGATTAGAAAGTTTTCATCGCCCAAAAATCACTTCTGTGGCATAGTAGCTGGCAGTGATCTAAGTTGGCCTCAGTGGAGCCCAAAATGCTTGAAAACAGAATTTCGAAAATCGAGTGCCTGAATTATGCCATTCTAACAATAAGCCGATCCTCTCATGATAGGCGTGATATATGTTAAAATGAGATAAAGTGTGAAGAAGCTAACAGAATTCATCTCCAGCCTCCATCATTACATTGTTAATCAGGAATGTTCAGATCCATCTAGTGAAGATTAAGGAGAAACGAGTCGAGCCTGCATTCCTCTTCCCAATAGCTGAAGATGACACGGTGAGATATTAGCTATACTTAACAATTCGGGCTAGAAAGACTGCTAAATAAGAATGCAGCCTCAATCTATTTCTCTGCCCCTTCATTTCTTCATTGATCCACCTGCAGATCACTCGAATCCGTGAATTGCTCGGTTCGTATTTGTGTGAGAGGAAAGACTTCAAGGACTACCGTATCGTTCTTGAGAGAGGAATGGATAAATTCGATGTCCTCGACTCACCGGGAATGCAATTCGGACAACTATTCAGAGCAGGTGAGATAGTCAATTGGACAAATTCTTTAACCACAATTCTATCTACAATAGTAGTCGCTCCGAAAACGTTGCCTGCTGGGTTGCCAATCCATTGTATCTCGGCCAATCACGAGATACCATTCGTCTTTACGTTTACTACCTCGCAATTTATCAGATTGGAGCATAAGCCCCCCCCCCCTTTTTGACATTTCGGGAAATTTTTCGTATCTCTGAAATATTGTAGCTGCATGTGGGCCATGATGAGCGATAGTAATTAGTATGATGTGATGAGTGCCCTCCTTGTTATCAGTGAGATCGGGATGCCGCTATTGCGAAATATGCAAATGCGGATTTCCAACGAACTTCATTCGTAATATGTCCTCGATGAGATAAGGAATTGCGACACGGTGTGCCGACACCGTATAATTATGAAATTGTCGAAGTTTGAGCAGCTACGGGCACTTTTTTTTCTCAAATGTGATGCCGCCTCGGAGACGAGGTGGTCGCTTACCTCTGATGTGGACAAAAATGGTCTAGTTCGCTCTGGTCGATTCTCTCGCGATTCCTCTCTTAATAAAAATAGATTTAAAAAACTATATTTCTCACTTTTGAGACACTGAATGGTGTGTGCTGTACGTGGACGGAGGATCTCCGGGAGAGGAAACGAATGCTGATCGGTGAGGAGAGAAGAACCTTTTTAAATAAGACTCCCCAGATGAGTATGTATTATGTTGCGTTATTCAGACGAATGCCCGTTGTCCAGAGATCTCTCATGTGTCAAATAATCGACAGACACAAGTACAGTATCAAACTACGTATTGAGATTCCATCTCAGGGTCAGTCTCCATCACTTTTGTCATAGCTTCCTACTTATAAATAAAGAGTTCAATTTATTTTTTTTCATTACATTAAAAATATTATTTTTTCCATTTTAAGAGGATTTGTCCGATCACAAGAGCAGTATGGAGATTGATGAGATGGGAGAGACACCATTTACTCCAATTGAAGAACCATCGAATACAATGGAAGTGATACAGGTAGGGAGATGATGAGATGAGTTGAGGACGGAAGGATTTGTATGATAATAGATTGATATTGAGAGTGGAGTGAGAGTGGAAGAGATTGTCCCTCCGCCTTCTCTATCTTCGTCGACTGGAGGAGAAATGGAAGAAGATTATGCACTGAGTGGAGAGTCTGTGTGCAATAACACTCCCCAGATGAGTCCCGTTGTGAGTGAAGGAGAAGAGATGTGGGAGTCGACCAATCAACACGAACAACATCAACAACTCGTCGATAAGGTAGTCTTCATAGTGAGATACTTCTCCTGCTACATATTTAGCTTGCGATATAGAACATTTTCTTTAAATTTTAAAAATAATAATTGTTATCAGATCACGTCTCTAAGTAACTTCGCTGTGATGGAAAATGTGTCTCATCCATATGAGACTGATGATATTCCATCGACTACGAGTAGTAAGACTATCGTGCAGAGTGAGAGTGGAAAGAATGGAGGAGGAGGGACCACCATCATTCATTTACTCGAGGAGAAAGATAATGGTGACTAGTTTATTACTTAATTGCATGTTTACTGAATGTGTGAAAAGTATGCAATTGTAATGGAGATAATGGACCATATTTTTACTTAAATAATGTGTTTATAGTACTACTTGTGGATGTGGATAAGAGAGACAGAGTGAAGGATCTCAGGAATTGGCTTGCTCACAGGTTATAATTTATCTCTCTTTAGATTATCATTCACATGTATGTAGCTCGTTTTGTTTAAAAATGAGCAAGGAGTCTACGTGTTCATAAATGATGCATTGTTATAACAATGGGGGCATTTAAGATGCGGAATCGACTCTGCTACCTTCTCTTTCCATGTTTGTTATGGAGAGAATGGAATCAGTTATGAGAGTAGTTCGAAAGACGAAGAAGCTCTCGATAGTTGGAAGACTGTACACAAGGTGAACGAAGAGAAAGTGCCAAACAATTTAAACTTAATCGGGCGATATCATACAATTAGTTAGCTTCGTTTTAAAAAAGCGGAACTGCTCTGAAATAAAACTCGCAGAGAATCTTACTACAGATGACATAATGATTTAATTTGAGTTGGTGATGAAGCTTCGTCCAGCATTGAAAGAAAACGAGAAGATGGTCAAAGTATATCGATTCGAAATGGAGGAAATGGACGTGAGGACTATTCGATCAATTTTTTTTTTCAAAAAAAAGGAAATTGTGTTTTCTCATTGCTTAGTATGTTTCAGAAAGATAAATGGCGTCTGCTCTATGAGATTCCTCTGAGTGCAAATTCTCTCGTGAGTGAAGTGAAGAGGAAGTGTCAACGACTCTTTAGAGACAAGTACCAAGAGAATCTCGAAATCGATCAGTTAGTTATTCCCTGTTTCTGTTTGATATTTATTTATCTCAAAAGTGTTTCATCTATACAAATATCTTTTTGACATAACTGATATCTTATTCAGAATCCATCTTCGTTGCATGAAGCAAAAGCGAGCGGAATTGGGAGATAGTGAGAAAGTGAATGAGAGATTGAACGTATCGTGGAGTGACAATCTCTATGTCCATATCATCCCCATTGATAGATTGGAAGAAGTGAAGGGTGGCAAACAGGCCGTATTCGTCAGAAGATTCAGACCAAGCACTGTAGAGGTGAGACGTATTGAAGATGCAACCTTATACAAAATTTGAACCAGTTACGCTTATTTGAAACTTGTGAGACTTTTCCCTGACTCATAAAGATGTCGTTCCTTGATTCCACCTATATATGACGCTGTCCGCGATAGATTCAACAACAACTCCGCACAGCTAAAAAATGAAATGTCTCGCAAACATGTCCCTAGGTGTAGTTTTCGATGCTCTACAACGTGGCGTCTTTCATTTTTCATGAATTTGACTTTTGGCGCCAAAATGGCGCCGCTCCAGAATCCGCTGAAATCACCTTTTCTAATATTTCTCCCTCAGCCTTGCAGATAGAGAGTCGAAATCTCACGTATACTATCAGAATTTGATATCGAACCTCGCTATGTAATTCATTTGTCGCTAATTAGCTTAATTAGCCTGTAATTAAGCGTTTTTGACCCGTTAAAGTGTGAACGTCGTGACATAGCTCATTCGAACCGCCGTGAGGCGCTGATTCTAGGGATATCTTTATGTGGCAAACGTACCTACGCAACTATGTTTTTGAGATCATTTTAATGAAAAATAGTGGATAATATATGTTTTAACACTATTGACTTGAATATGTTAGCGCAAAATTAGTTTTCGACTCTAGTATATGCATTTCCAACATAAAGTTTTCGTTTTTCTAGTACCCGATTCACATGGGTTCGGATCCCCTCCGCGACGGCTCATTTTGCCTAAAATTAAATTCTGAAAATATGCAATGAAAAAGTGTTCTTTGGTATTATTTTGTGATCAATACTACTTTAAAATGTTATTTCATTTTTTCATGCACTAAAACACCCTTTTCCAACTCTTTCAGACAAAACATCGAACGAAAAACATAGTTGCGTAGGTACGTTTGCCACATGAAAATATTCCTAGAATCAGCGTCTCACGGCGGTTCGAATGAACTATGTCACGACGTTCACACTTTAACGGGTCAAAAACGCTTAATTACAGGCTAATTAAGCTAATTAGCGACAAATGAATTACATAGCGAGATTCGCCATCAAATTGAGATTTCGACTCTCTAGCTGCAACACTGAAGGAGAAATATTGGAAAAAGTGATTTCACTGTATTTTGGCGCGGCGCCATTTTGGCGCCAAAAGTCAAATTCATGAAAAATGAAAGACTCCACGTTGTAGAGCATCGAAAACTACCCCTAGGGGCATGTTTGGGAGAGACTTCATTTTTTAGCTGTGCGGAGCCCTGTTGGAGATTTGTTGAATCTATCGCGAACAGCGTCATATGTTCGTATGATGTTATAAAAGGCTTTAAAAAAGTAAATTATTTATATTGTCTCAATTAAGCTCGACAAGATAGACTTCGTTGTGGTCGATCCTTCTCTCAATGGAATGGGACAATTGGAGATGTTCAAGGAAGCAATCAGTCACAGATTCCATATCTCCGTCGAGAATCTCGAATTCATCGCTGTCAGTTGTCTAATTCTTGTTTTTGAGCAAATTCTCTCTTTTTTGGATTTTTTAAAAAAAAGTAAGGTAGCTTGGAGTCCTGGTCGGTTTTCGGTCTGTCGGATAGGTTTCTACATTTCGGGGCTGTTTTCGAAGACTCTGTCGGGCAAATTTCGTTTTTTAGGGGTCTATTTGATCAGGCATGTATTTTTCGTTGAATTCTACCAACTTTTTGACTTATGGTGATTTTTAGGGATTTTCAAAATTGACATCGGAACTGTAGAACCGTTTTTAGGCTTTTCCTTTTTTTAACGTATCAGTAGATCTATAGAGAAGACCAATTTATGTGTGGTGGACGGAGTGAAAACAAGTGTAATTTCAGCCGAATGCATGGGGAGGTGCATGGCCAACTACTAAACTGAGAACTGATCTACATGAGAACGCTACTTGGGTAGAGAGTCCCGTTAGGGATCAGCAGATTCTCCAGATGATTTCTTGCCAAGTTGTCTACTTCCGGTTTGTTTATCTCTTACTTGGTTAACTGATTAGGGAATTAATAATGTAATAACTAAACGAGCGGAATTGAATTTCGCAGTGTAAATATTTTGTGAGTCAACGATAATTACAGTGACAAGAGTGAGGAGAAGATGAAATTGACGGACGAAGCGAGGAAGTTAATCACTATCAAAGTGAGTATGATATTTATTCAACCATTAGATTACTATCGTATTCTTAGACAAATATCTACGCCCAAACCATCAAGAACTCGTTTTTTTGGCTTTTACAATTTTCTTGGTCCTTCGAAGTTCATTTGAATATTGGAGATATTCCTATTGTTGTATATTATATGCTAAAAAATGGTTATTCTCTTTGAGGACCGAGGTCAACAAGAAGCTCCAGTTCGTCGGAAGGAACGAGCCCTTCGTATTCAGATGAACAGTTTCTCAGAGTCTTGATTATCTTGATATTACGAGTCGTCTCCTTGATTGTCGACCAATTCTTTTCTTGTTGATTGTTCTCTTACTGGATGTCTCTCTCTTTCCCTTCATTCATCGATACAAACGTGTCCATTCGTGATACGTACTGTGTAGTACTGTAGGCTGACTGATTACTGACGATGCGGTAGATTCCGATAGTCTAATTAGTATTCTTGTCACCTTGCATATTTCATTTGAATGTAATTTGTCTTTTGCTAAATTTGTTTGTTTTTCGTCTTTTGTTTTAATTATCCTTTGCTAATGAACCAACCCCGTGTTTCCTTTCACTTTGATTGCATGAGGTGTCCACAAAGTATATAAAATAGTATGATTCACCCTCTTGTCTCCGATGATTATTTGTGAGACCGATGAATAATAAAATATGGTTTAGTTATGTTGTATATCATGCTTCTGAAAGTTCCCTCATGGGCTTTGTAATACTTTTATATTACAATTTCTGACGAACACAATGATCTACATTAGTGGATAGCTTTCATAGTAATCGAAAATATGGCACGTGATCGACTTTCGCACTTGCATATGTTTAGTTTCTTAGCCAGAAAAAATGTTGTCCTCTAAATCCGACTTCAGAGTGAAATTGATGGGAAATTCACTTCGGCCTCAATTGTAGAGAATCAATCAATTGTGATAAATAGCGTTTTCCACTTTTATGATGTACGACACTTGTCCCGATCCTTATCTGATATTCTCGATACATCGTTCACTGAGAGGGAACTGTAGGTGATGATTTAGTACACTTTCTCAGATTGCAGAAAATGAGTGGAAGAGTAACGAGAAGTCGAGTGAAGAATGAAAAGATAAAGGAAGAAATGGAGACTGATGAGACTACGGTAGTATCCATGAAGAGAATCGTGGGAGGTACGGTACTGTGATACTTATTACTATGACTAATGAATTCCCAGAATCGAAAGATGAAGTGAAGGAGAAGATTGCTGTAAAGAAGAAGAGAGAGACTAAAGGTTCGTCTAACTTGGCATTTTAGGCTATAGTTCCATTCCTACACTCAGATGTAAAAGTGGAGACGGAAGACGAAAATAAGATTGAAGTGACTACGATTGACAAGAAGAAGAAGGGATCAGGGAAAAGTACGGTATTAAACTGTGAACACGACGTCTTATCTGCTGTATTTGCAGTAGTGAAGAAGGAAAGTGAAGAGGGAGAAGAGACTGAGATTAAAATGAAGAGAACTAAGAAGGTTTGTAGTGTATATGACTAGAGTGTCGAAAATGACATTTTGAGCAAAATCAAAAAGTCATTTAGAATTCATTTCAAACAGTCATTTTTTAACAAGCGCTCGTACAGGCGGTTCTCAAAAAGTCATTATTGGCTAAAAACTAAATTACTCGAATCGGTCTGTTCCTAATGCCCCCACTCTCCTTGCCACAGCTCTCCATAGCCAACGCTGGTCGAAGTGAATCAACTTTTTTATTTCAAAATGACTTTTTTTAGTTTTTTTTTAGTTTAGAAGTCGTTTATCAAGAGGCTATTCGGGTTCACAGGGAATCGATGGAAGCTCTGACGACGTTGAAAAGGCTTCGTATCTTCGGTTGATTGTCTTCTGAAGAGCGAGTCATCTTGAATGGTTTTCGAAGTGGGGATCGGTCTCTCGTCGGTGGATGAGTGGGAATGTGAGACGATCCTCATAGTCGAATAGGAAATGGCGAAAGGTCCGTCCGTTAGGATCTCGTGCGAAACAGGGATCTTGGATTGGAGCTTGAGCCAGAGTCCTCCAAACTCGAGTCATCGATCTTAGAGAGAATCAACGAGTATACGGATACTGAGGATCAATTCAACTTATAAACTAAAAAAACCGTCAAAATGACTGTCTGATGTTAATCAAAAAGTTGAAACACCCATTGTCAAAATGTCATCAATCAATTGATTGGTGGAAAGCGACTTTTTAATAAGACACGTTGTCAAAAAGTCATTTACTTTCAACACTCTATATATGAATGATTATGCGCCATTTAATTTATGTCCTTGTCGAATTTATTAAAGGGCACATTTTAATCCAATAGATGTCGATGTTAAAATTGTTTAGATTTCGGGAGGAGAAACAGAAGAACAAAGAGAATTAAGAGAGTCCGTGGGAAGAAAAGTGAAGGAAGCTTCAATTGGAACTAATAAGAGACTCGGAATGCATGCCAGTGCTGCTGGTTAGTTTACCCTTTATGATACTTGTTGATTAACAGTAAGAAGAAAGTGATGGAGGGAGAAAGAGATTGTTATTATTTGAGGTTCGGTGGTTAATTCCATCTTCGACGCTCTTTCCATTGGATGTACTGCATTTGCTCTATTCGTCAGAAATCAGAGACAGTGGAATGCGAAACCAATGGAAGAAAGTGTGGTACAGAAGTGGAAGGACACCATCGAGGTACGGTAGAACAGCGGAGCACAACTTGTATCTGATAGTTGATTCGTTCAATTGAATTAATTTAATTATTCAGAATACTTCGTTCCCTATTGAGATGATTCTTCCTCATGGCTCGTATCTAATCAATCCCGGTTCGCCCGATGCTGAGAAATTGCAGAAGAGTCGGTAGGTCAGAGGTGTATCAATTAATAAATGAGTACCGTACTCAGAGATGCAATGCTGGACGAGTGTACGAGAGTGGAGAGACTCGGAATTACCATGTACAACTTCCATCCCGGTATGTCACTTTGACGAGGAGGGGCGAATTAATCGATATGCACAGGTTCATCTACGGGAGTTGTGTCCCGTGAGGATTGCATTCGTACGGTAGCTGAAACTATTGATTATGTACTCGAGCGAACGGAGAAAATTTCTCTGGGTTAGTTTGGTCGCACTGAAATCTAGATATGAAAAAAATTGTCGAAACTGTCGAAAGGTTAAACTAAAACTAAACGAATGGCCATAATAGAAAATTCATTGCAGTTGTGGAGACTATGGCTGGACAAGGACATACTGTGGGAGGAACATTCGAAGAGGTACGGTACACTTGATGGAATAGGGGTACTGTATTACTGTATACTCTGATTTATCAAAGGTACGCTCGATTCTCGATCATGTGAAGGGAAATTCGAAGAGAGTTGGAGTTTGCATCGACACTTGTCACATTTTTGCTGCAGGTATTCTTTAACAACGTGAATTATAAGTAAGTAAGTGACCCTGTTTCAATTAAGGCTACGACATAAGGACGAAAGGTACATACGACAAAACTATGGAGGTCAGTTGGTAGTCAAGGAACAGTCACTAACAGGTTGATATACCACCATCGTATCTGATAACTTTGATGAACTCACGACCAAATACTTGAATTGGATAGTAAGCTGGAAAGTACTCTGTATCTGTGACCATGTGATTAGAGGACGGTAGAAAATCGAATAGAGAAGAAAAAGAGAGAGAGAAGAGAGGAGAGGACAGCATGTGTACATTGACGGGGATCATTGGAGTATCTCATGTGAATGAAATGTCAATGAAAAGAAAGAAGTTGACTTTGAATAGAGATGACGTCATTATTGACTTATGTGTCCCCTTCTTACAGGACTTTGGCCGAATTGTGGGCTTCGATCGATTGATGGGAGTACATCTCAATGATTCGAAGAGTGAGTTGAAGTACTTTATCGAGTGGTTATTGATTGCATCAAGGATGGATACTGTAAGGGGGGAGAGAAATATATACAACTACAGGTGAACTCGGATGCAAACTCGATCGACATGAGAGAATTGGTAAGGGAGAAATTGGAGTGGACACATTCAGATTCATTATGAATGATCCGAGGTAAAGACATTTATCGATCGATTTATTGATTAATTGTTCTTTTATGCAAAATGGTAAAAACAAGAGAATATTCAGATTCGACAACATTCCTCTTATTCTGGAGACTCCTGAGGGCGATTACCATAATGAAATGATGCTGCTTTATGGATTGGAGGAGAAATGAGAGAAAACCATTTCAATCCTATTATTTTGTTTATCATTCGATAATCGCATTGAAGATCTCACTATTATGCATAAGCTAGTTATACTACATAACTAATCGATAAATGATATTACGTCAATCTGTTTTACATATACGGTAACTGCAGTACGACATAGTCTTTCTCACTTTTCAAATTAGTTGTGAATGGTGCACAGTGTGCAGCACAATTTGATTCATAAGTGAAGAATGCAAAAAGAAGGGAAAAGACAATTTGGTCTTTACACTCAACACGTATTACGGTCAGCTATCAAACAGGCCAATATGTTGCTTTCGATCGACTAAATACCGTATCCTTTCATACCGTATTCCGTTACTGACCCTCGTGTCACTATGAGTAATAGTGCGAACCGGAAGTCTATTTTAGTCTCTTCGTTCACTTTTCTGTTATCTTTCGTTGATCGTTCAACGACAAATGGGACGATTTGTGTCTCGAGTTGAACGATCAGTGAAAGATAAAAGAGATTTCTCTCTCCTCTTCTCTCACTCTATTTAAACGAGCCATCTCTATCCACTCTAATCACTGCTAATCACTGCAATGTGGACACACTCGACTACCGTACTCCTCTTCACACTCCTTCCTGGTAAGACCATCGATTGATAACGTAATCAAATACGTAAATACCGTAACCATCCCTTGTAGCTCTCCTCTGTTCTCCTCTGGCCGATCTCTACAAACGAGCGATTCAGAGACGAGAAAGCATTCTAGAAGACAAGATAATCAATCTCATCCATTCATCTGTCCCAAGTGTGAGTCCTCTTCTTCTAGTCTCATTGACTCAATTTCTCTTTTATCTTCTTCATATTTCTTATTCCCAAATTTATTAAATCTCCTTTTTGAGGGAATCGATGCTCCTCTTCCTAAAATCGCTGAGTACGAAACATTCAAACAAAGCCCAGAGGCGAATTTCATCCACGATGGAAATGGAAAACTTCACTTCCGTCAATTCAGACGAATCAATCTAAACTCGGTTCGTGATATACCATCTCATAAAGAAAAAAAACGTTTTTATAACTCTGATTTTTGAGAGAGATGTGAGAGAGCGTGCGAAATAAAGGGAGTCACCCTCTCGTTTTCGCACGCTCTCTCACATTAGTTTTTATAACCCTGGATTTTAACATAGCGAAACACGACTTTCTAGTGTTTTTTTTGTGAGATGAGACCACTCTCAATTATCCCTTACTTCTCCCTTTATCGATCTATTCTCGTTCAGGTTATGTCTCAACGAATGGGAATCTAATCAATCGCGAACTGACGTCAATGCAATTCATCTGGTGGAATAGAAGGTCAATCTACGAGATACTACGAGTACACACATTCATTCCGTGCAAGGGAGAGAGAGAAGGGGATAAAGTATCTTCTTTCCATTCGTCTCTAAGTGGCTCAACTATCTCATCCCCCATTGTGTCATCTTTCTAATGAGTATAACTTCTCCCTCATATCGAATGTCATCTAAACTTCTTCTCTTCTCTCATCTCAATTTCCTCTTTTGTCGTATTCTCCCTCTTCTTCTTCTTCTTCTTCTTCTTCTTCTTCTTCTTCTTCTTCTCTTCTTCCTTAGATTCTTCTCTTCATTTCAACTCTTCCTCTCTTCATTTCTCTCCTTTCCAATATCTCATTCATTCTTTTCGCTCTCCCTTTCCCTTCTTCAATCTGAATTTGTGAGTGAGAAATCCCAAGGACGGGGTCCTTTTCCCCCGCCTTCTCGTCATATTTCTTCCATGACAAGTAGATCACATCTCTCTATCAAATCTAAATCTCTTCGAATCGATATGCATTATCTCTTTGTATCGTACATACAAAAAATATACCTTCCCCCTCTCTCCTCACTATTTCAGATCTCGGGGTGCTATAAATTTGTGAGACAAATTTCCGGATAGATATAGACTTTAAAAACTTTTAAGGTCTCCATAAGAGTTCTCTCATTGTTGTGTCACTTCTACATCTCCTTCTCTCTCAACTCTCAACTATACAGAAGTGTCCATGTATCTCATAAGTCCATTTGCAGTCTATTCATGGATGGATGAATCTTATTCCCGGTTCTCAATTGGTCCTTTCTCTTCTCTTCTCTCCTTCTTCTCCTCTCTCATTATAGTTCCGAGTCTCAATTCATCCCTTCCTTTTGTTGACTAGAGCAGTGTTGGTAGATCTGAGACAGATGACATCTCCACCTCTCTCTCTGACTCCCCTCCCCCCTCCTCTCCCCCTCCCCCTCCTCTCCCCCTCCCCCTCCTCTCCCCCTAATCACTCCTTTCCTCCCTCTTACTATACTTATCGTATCTCTCTCAGTCTTCACTTTTCCATTTTCTTCATCCTTTTATTGTCTGTGTGTGTCTGTTGATTACATTTAGTGTCTCACCCTCTAAACGGGGCTCAATCTAGCCCCACCCCCTCCCTCCTCCCCCCTCCTTCTCCTCCCCTCCTCCCCTTCTTCCACCCTCTCCCCTTCTCTCTTCCGAGATAGATCCCATTACAATTTTATTCTTCTTTTCTCTGCTTCAATTCTTTCCATTCGGTCAAACTAAGATAAAGAGAGAAGGAACGGCTATTGAATGGACAGTAGATTGAGCATAGACTAAGACCCTTCTCTCCCCTATTTCCTCCTTTTTTTCCTTCTCTCTCTCCCCTTCTCCTTGCTATCCTACCCGGTATCTTGTTTCGATATATGGGTATAGATAGGGGAAAGGGGGGTCTCTGGGGGGGGCTATCCTTCCATCTCTTCTTCCAGCTAACAAATCACTTTTGGTCTCGTCCCTTTAGTGATTCTTCTTCAGTTTGTTCATCTGTCTCTTCTTTCTTTCGCGTCTTCGTTTATTTCTTCCTCTTGCATTTAGAATCTATCTCCATTCATACGTAACTGAGTCTCTCATCCACAGGCTCTTCTCGCAATCGATCCATTTATTCCTTCGCACGACTACTCACAATGACCTACCGATGGCTCATCGATCGATCAACGTAAATCGATCGATAATCTTTCTCTTCTCTTTCTTCCTTCCTTTAGTCGTCGGCAGACACTCTGAATTGGACGAAACTGTCTCCAAGGTGAGACATTTGCTGCCCCATTTAGACGACGAAGCAAAGTGGAGAGAAAAGGTGTGGGAGACATAATGGAATACGAAAGAAGGGGAAGGAAAGGGGAATCGTATCGGGGAGTCGAACTATTACGAAACTAGGAATGGGAAGAATAGGAATACGGTACTGTATTAAATGGTGTTGTACGAAACACTAATTTCATTAATCTATGTTTAATAAATTAATCTGTGATCTTTCTTATAGGTTGAATGTCTTGAATGTGTCCAAACATGGTCATCATCGTCTCATTATTCTTCTGCTCCAAAATGCTCTCATCCAAGAATCTGCACGGGAACTGCTTGCTTCATGCGTACGTTCTACTTTTTTCTAGTGTATTTTTTCTCCTCTCAATGCTTTCCATTGAAGGCAATAATTTTACACTCTCTTTTTTCGCACAAAAATTAGATGGAAGAGAACGTTATTTGGATACCCTTTTCGTAAATATGAGTAAATATAGGATATAAGTGATACAAATGTGGAATATTACTGTATTCAAATAGTATCTTGAGATAAAATTTCTTCATTGGTTTGCATTTTTAGTCGAACAAAGTCCGACACGAGAGGAATCTCAAGTCGAAAATGAGATACAGTACCGGTCAAAAGTATGGCCCCAAAATTCAAATCGTCATAACTTTTTTCAAAGTTGAGATAGAACCCTACGGTTTGGAGCATTAAATTGCAAATGAATACAAGAATATTTCGCAATAGTCCATGATTACCCCTCTGCATGATTCCATTTTAGGCATTCCGTTTGCAGAGGTGCGGTCGCAAATAAAATTCCATTCTCACATAGATTTTAGATACAGGCTCAAACACTCAGTGGGGATAGTATATCCATTTGCGTATACATTCCACTATACGAGTCATTTTTTCACTTTGCGATTAAAGCTGGTGGCATTATTTCCCGGCACCTCCGAAACAATCGGAAAATCGAATATCTCTTGTCTAAGTAGTGCTAGAGGTCCCAAATTTTGCAGAAACTATGAGAGTATAGTAGAGTACCTTCGTGCAAAATTTGGATTCGATCGGTCGCTTATTGCGAAATTTTGAAAATTTTCGAAATGCGATTTTTGCACTACCAGAACTCTCCGCTACGTTAAGCTAAAAATCTGAATTTTTGCCATGCTGTGCAAGTACTATCAGGCACCACATCTACTAAGTTACGAAGCCTCGGAAATTTATTCACTGCTGCTGGAGTTGAAAAACCGTCGAGATTCGAAGTGTATGGAGCTTGGTAAATGCAGGTCGAGCAAATTCACTGTTCCTTCATAAGGTCAAGAACGGACGCAAATCGTGCTACTTGTTTCATATAACGTATATATTTTATAGAAGAGGCTTTATTGAACTCGGAACCCTGTTAAATCTCAGTTTCAAAATTGCTGTTGGAGAAAAGTTACGATTTACGCACCCCGATTTTCGACGGTTTTTCAACTCCAGCAGCAGTGAATAAATTTCCGAGGTTTCGCAACTTAGTAGATGTGGTGCCTGATAGTACTTGCACAGCTTGGCAAAAATTCAGATTTTTAGCTTAACGTAGCGGAGAGTTCTGGTAGTGCAAAAATCGCATTTCGAAATTTTTCAAAATTTCGCAATAAGCGACCGATCGAAGCCAAATTTTGCACGAAGGTACTCTACTATACTCTCATAGTTTCTGCAAAATTTGGGACCTCTAGCACTACTTAGACAAGAGATATTCGATTTTCCGATTGTTTCGGAGGTGCCGGGAAATAATGCCACCAGCTTTAATCGCAAAGTGAAAAAAATGACTCGTATAGTGGAATGTATACGCCAATGGATATACTATCCCCACTGAGTGTTTGAGCCTGTATCTAAAATCTATGTGAGAATGGAATTTTATTTGCGACCGCACCTCTGCAAACGGAATGCCTAAAATGGAATCATGCAGAGGGGTAATCATGGACAATTGCGAAATATTCTTGTATTCATTTGCAATTTAATGCTCCAAACCGTAGGGTTCTATCTCAACTTTGAAAAAAGTTATGACGATTTGAATTTTGGGGCCATACTTTTGACCGGTACTGTAGGCCAGGTAGAAGTGAAGAATTGTGCGAGATACTATCCTCGCAATTAGTGAAACTGAGTTGATAATCTTTGTAGGTCAATGCAAGCACTGTCCAGTCTATCAATATATGATGGGATGTCTCTCTCTGTCGAGATGGCAAATTGAAGACATCGAATTCGCTAAGAAGTCAGTTCAACTTCACTTTTCTAACTCTTCGGAACAATTTTTGCACACAATATAAGCAGAAACAGAGAGTTTTCAAAAAGAGCACACTTGAAAATTATATATCGAATAGGAATATTTATGATTCGATTAACAAGATTCGAATAAATAATCTATTTGATCTACAGAGAAATCGAACTTCGATCAACTCGAATTGGAGCTGCTCTTTTATGTGAAGATTCATTCAATCAAACGACTTGCATATGTAATAGGTTAGTTCCCACCCTTCCATGCACTACAATTCATGATAATACTGAAACGCCTGATAGTGAACCTCCTGAAAGGGGTCAGGAGCGAGAGAGACTGAGTGAGTGAGAGAGCCCCTTTCGGTTTTACGCAATTTGCGACACGAGTCGTCGTTTCAGACTAACTCTTTCCTGGAGAGTTGAATGATGTGTGAAACAGGGTTGTGATAAGGCCTTTTTTTGGAAAAAAAGATAAAACGGCAAACGGCAAGGTACAATTAAGAAAATTTTCCCGCAAACACTTTTCTCTGAAATTGACACTCAAAATAGTTTTCTTGGTCATAGGTAAATTCGTAGGATAAAAAAACTATTGATAATTTGTTGTCGGAAGTTATTGTCCGGAACGGTACAAAAGCCAATAAAAAAACGCTAAATTGTTGCTGCGCAGCGGGACTGTTCGGAAAATGATTTTTTGGGAAATTTTCAGAAATTTTTATAGGAAAAATCGTTAAATTCGGAAAAAAAAGACCGGCGCATTTGTTCAACATTTGTTCAAAGAATATTTTTGAAATGTCGAATTTCCGATTTCTCACATTCCTCACGATTGTCGTTATTTTTTCCTCCGACATCATATTTTAAATGGATTCAAAAAAAATTTCTCCAAAAAGAGATATGCAATGACACTTGAATATTTTTCTTGAATGATCACTAATTTCGTAAAATATTCGGAAAAAGGTTTCCGACTTTTTACGACTTTAATCGGAAAATTTCACGACGTGATTTTTTCCCGAAAAAAGTCGGGAAAAATGGGAAAACGGAATAAGTAGAGCCCTGCTGCGAAAGTTACGAAACTGCGAGACTGCATTGTTTATCTTTCAGACGAGACAAATGCAATTCAATTCACCTCAATCTTCCATTTTCCACGTACGCTGAGGGATTCTTCACAGGAATTATAAACGTCGATGTGATCATAGGCCGAATGGATCCTAAGTCAGTTCAACTCCTAATTCCCCTATCTGATCTTTGATCTTTTCAGTTACTTCTCAATAATTCCGGGTACAAGTCGTCAATCTCCTCACTTTCTTACGAGTTCTTCTCATTTCCTTTCTTTCTTCTCTATTCTATCAATTATTGTAATCGTGTGGTGAATACTAAGCTAGTGTGGATAAATGAGTCTCGAGACTTTATTGCATCATCATTAGGCAGCAAAAATATATTTATGCTTTGTATGAATTCCACGGGGAAATCACAGAATGAAGAGAGAGTGAAAGATGGGAGATAACCGTGGAGTGAATGAGTAGAAGAGAGAGAGACGGAGATGGGAATAAGGGAAGTCATGGCGAGAAGTGAGGATAAAAGCTCGAATCTGAGGGGAATTTGGTTGTATTGGAGAGATATCTCTACTTCATCTAACTTCCTCGGAAATTGAGAGGAAATTAGGGATATGGGAGAAGAAAATACTCGTAGATCAAGGGAAATCAAATGAGAAGAAAGACAAGAACAAAAAGAAGAAAGAGAGAATGGAAAGATGATGAATTGATATCCATTCTAGATGAAAATCGACGTGTTTCTTGTGATTTAAGAGATGAAGGATGGTTTCCACCAACTCCGATGTTTACTCCCGATGAGACCTGAAAAGAGATCGATAATGGAATACGGTAATATGCATGTACCTCTGCCTCCTGCACAGATCCTTCCCCCATCGATTGTCTTACTGTATTCTTCATCTCCACTGTCGGAGTCTCAGTATTCTTCTCTATTCTATTGTCGTCCTTTTCTTCTTTTTCTAAAATTTCTATCATTTTATCATCACTATTCAATTACTGTACCTTTGACTCTCATGACTCCACTCTTCACCACTAGAATTCCTTCTTCCTCTTCATCAGAATCAGTCGGGAGTACTTTTCCATCACTCTTCATTCCTTTCACTCTATACACTCCAGAAAGGTCGATTGCATCATCAGTAGGTAATACTCGAGCTATCTCAGACATTCTAGGAGTTGTTGTAGAGGGAGCAAGGGAAGGCATCTCCGATGAAGAGGGAACAATACTGCAAGAATCAAATCGTTTGCAGCTTCCCAAATCTATCATTGCATCATCACAAAGAAATGTAATTATGGATATGGTACAGTGCTGTGGGGTAAATTTCGGAAAACCTTTACCTTAAAATCGGTAAATCCGGGAAAATTTCGGGAAATTTATATACGATTTTTTCCTCAAAAATAAGTTTTTTGATGGTTTTCCGATTACCCTATTTCTGCACGTTTCCCATCTTCGCCATGCATTTATCTAAAGGAACAATTTTTTTCCCGATAAACACAAATAGTAAATGAAAAAAAGATATTTATACGAATAACACATATTTTCGGAAATTTTTCGAAAAAATTTTTAGTCATTATTTTTTTCAAAAAAAGTCGGAAAATGCCCTGGTATGGACAAATGATTATACCGTGATTGATTCCTCGGTTTGATGAATACAGAAGATTTCACTTGAATCAGTTCTTCTTCATCGTCGATTCGAGGTTTTCTAGTTGATGAAAGACGATGAACGAGTGGAATCGGACTGGAAATGTGAACACTCAATTTTCGCACTTTCTCATCCAGTTCTGCTGCAAATCCTATTGAAACTCATAGGTACTATGAAATGAATTTGAATGGGCGTCGCACCGCAGTCAAGCTTACAGGAGAGGGATTAGAATGAGAGAGCGTGTAAAATCGAGAGGGACTCTCTCTCACTTTTACACACTTTCTCACTCCGACCCCTTTCGGTAGGCTTAGAATCATGTGAATAATATTGAATATTACAGTGTTGAAAACATTATGATGAGTGCAACTCATTGTTTCTCACTTGTTTGTTGTAGTAGAAGTTGTAGTAGGTGGATCAGAGGAAGGGCGAGGGAGTACGGCAGTCGACGATCTAATCGATAATGTTTCCGATGTCGTCGTAGGAGTCGATGACATCATTTCCGATTCAATCAAATGAGTTTCGTCAGTGGGCAATTCAGCTCTTGGTTCTGCAATGAATCAATCGAAAGGAGGGGAAATGAACTCTAAACCAATCCATATTGGACTCCTTTCGATCTCTTTCCATCTATTCAACTCCTTATTACCTCTTTTCTCCCTCTCTTTTCTATTCATTCTTTGCTTTCTCTTCTAACCTGCAGTTGTCAGAGTCACTCCCGGCTGCAGATTGTATCCACTCAGAACTGAATTCGATATGAAGTCAAACTCAGCCAATGGAGTCTTCGGATCGTTACAGTGATCTCCCGTGTTACACACACATACAGTACGATCGTGTGTCACTTCCCTGAGAATACGGTATGTGAAAGATGTTTCGATCGGTCTTTCACCCACCTGTTGCACTCTTTTCTCGTATGGACAAATCCATTTCTGTCTTTATCGAGTAGATCAATGCATCCAGCAGAAAGAGTTCCATTGAAGAATACATTCACTACTGAAATCATCCACTATTCGAACCTTGGAAGACGGAATTTCGCCCTCGGATCAATGTTCTAAGCTGTAGATTAGCAGTCTATTTCGTGTAGAGTAAAGAGTAGATCAAGGTAGGGTCGTCCCATGTAATTGGTTGTGTTACTCTCTCTATTCAATCCATCTTTTCACCCCTTCTCTGACCCCTTTCGAGATACTTATTGTACTCAAGGGCAAGAGCAAAAGGAGAGAGGATATATACAGACATGTGAGAAGAGAGAGGAAGATGAAGTCGAGACTATAGCGATGAAATCGAGATTGGATGGATACTATGGTCAAATAGAAGAGAGAGAGGAGGAGGGAGGGAGAGGGGGGGGCGGCAGGTGAAATGAAACGATTGGAGTTACCTATGAAGCAGACATGTCCCTCACATTGAGAGCATTGAGAGGGAGAAGAGACGAGAGGAGGACAGTGAGTGCATCTGAAGGGATTACGATACAAGAAGGGAGAGGGGGGTGACCCCCCCCCTTTGTTTGACTCGAATATAATGAATGAACCAGGGAGAACAACTTACTTGAGAGAGAACGACAGAGGAATGAGAAGGAAGAGAAGAAGAGGAATATCCATAGACGGGCATACACTGGAAAGAAGGAAAAATTGTTGATATTGAGAAGATGAAGGAGGGGAGGAAACCATATGAGGAAGATCTGTCATCGTCGATATCTATTCCGAGGGGGAGGGGGCCTTCCCCCCTTAGGAGGGAGAGTACGGTAATACGGAAGACAGTGAGTGTTGATTGATGAGTTGACATGGGGAAGAAGCTGATCACTCGAGGGGAAATAATAGAAAGAGGAACGAATATAATTGAGATGGCGAGAGGAGAGAGGGAAGGAGAGGAGAGGACTAGAATGATGGATGAACGAATGGAAGAAGGAATATGAGAATGGCAGATAAAGGGAAGAATTGGAGAGAGAAAAGAGAGAGAGAGAGAGAAGGACAGTGGAAGAGAAGAATGGAGTGAGTTCACAAGGGAGGGGGGAAGAAGAATAGAAGGGGACCTGAGGGGAGAGAAAGGGAAGGGAGAGAGAGGGATGACACAACCCAAGTAGTCTACTGAAGGAAGTGCACAGGGAAGAATATCACCTCTCAGTTTGTCTATCCACTTCACACATTTCTCTTGGCACGTCTCTCTCTCTCTCTCTCTCTCTCTCTCTCCTCCAGGACATTGATACATCTAATATCTTATCTAGATCAAGCTCGTTCCATTCTATTGTAATCAAAGTTCGACATAGAATTCATCGAACACATTGGGGCGTTCCTTATAGAAAAGTGTTTGAGACTAATCCAATTAGATTAGAATGGAGAAAAACGAAGGAGAAAGAGAAAAGACGAATTCATTCAACGAAAGATGCTCCCACTCAAGAATATACCATTATTATCACTCCTATTAGTAGTCCACTGTGCACCGAAAGTAAGTGATTCTTATTAATTTGACATATTTCGGAAACTACGGAATGTTTGAGTTTCTTGGAATCAAAATTGATCCGCAGAAATTCAAAAGTTTCCAATTGTGTAAAAACTGTTGGAATTGTTAGTTGATCTCAAATCTGTGATCCGAGTGGTCAGAGGTCGAAAACTCGATATTCTCAGGGCGATTTTCGTTCAAGAGATGACTCTCGAATGGAATCTATGCCAATCCCGCCATCTCTAGGACTTCCAATAAGTAAGACACAATATGATTATCGAATGGTCATACAGTATTCTCAGACGATACTCCTGCAACATCTATCGCTGAATTAGAGGCTAAACTAAACGAGAGAATGCGCATAATGTATGTGGCACTATCGAGTAGAATGGATAATATGGAGGATATTGTGCATGATGTGAAGCATTCGAATGAAAATGGAGAATGGCTGGAGAGAGATGATCAATCGAGGTAGGTCATAAGAGGGAGGAGGAATTTGATGTATATCAGAATCTTGATAGAATTGTGTAGAAACAATGAGAATAGAGTGAATTATGAGTAATTGCAGATATCGAATGTACGAAATTCGTCGAAATTGGAAAGAAGCTCAATCAATTTGTCAATCACACGAAGCGAGTCTGGTCACTGTGGATTCAGAGAAGGAAAACGCTTTCCTCACTCGTGAGATCATCCCTCCCCCTCTTCCCCCTCTTTCTCTCTCTTTCCCTCTCTCCCTCTCCCCCCCTCTCTTTCCCTTCTCCTCCCCTTTTCTATGCCCTTTCGAAACCACGTTAGACAGCAAAAGAGGATGAGAAGAATAGAAATTTCGTTAGAAAGTAAGGGATAAAGAGTGGGAATCTCACTTGGTCCCCTCTCTCAGACAAATGGAAGACTTGCAGAAATCGTAAAGACGAAGCCCCATGTTGATTTTGTTTGGCTGAAGATGAAGAATCGACCAGTGGTAACACCTCTCGATGTGCAGTTTAGTAATATGACTGAGAGAGGTCAGAGAGACGACATTTCACACTCTAATCAATCGATATTCTACAGATCGTCCCAATCAGTGTACTGTACTTTCTTCCGATGCCTCATGGTCACTACGATCGTGTGACCAACTAAGACCATTTATCTGCAAGGTAGTCGATCATCGAGTGATCTTTGATCTTTCCTTTCTTACAGAGAGATCCTCCAATGACGCCTTCTCCCAAAAGAAGACTGAATTCAGATGAGTACGAAGTAGATGAAGTATTGATTCATCCCACACTCAAACAACCAATTCAACCATGGAACAATCGACAATTGGTCCAATCTGGAAGTTCATTCGGATCTAATGGAGGAGTGGAGAAATTTCCTTCTCAATCTTCATTTGAATCAAACGATAGACATAATGGAAGATCTGACGGAACCCCTAAGAGAGCTCTTGATTTCCTGTTTCAGTGAGATACAATATTGTCGCTATATAATCCAAAAGATGTGATATTGATCGATAATTAGTTTAAATTGTGTGTTTGCATCATTTAATTTGTATTGTTTGAGAGAGAAAAAAACCAACATTTCTTCCAAATTCAAAATTCATTGATTTTTTTGTGAGAGTTTGAGCGGGAGCGTGAGTGTGCAATTGTGTTCAGAATTTAAAGTACATTGAATACAATAATTTCAAGAAAATATTATTAAATGAATTTCAAATATATAATACATCATTTCTTTTTTATATAATTTTTGAGAGAAAAACTCACTACATGATAGACTGAAGTACAGTATACCTCTGAGGCTTTCAAAGACGCAAGTATTCGAAAGTAAGTACGTTGTTAGTGGCTCCTTTTTGCGGTCGCTATCTCGGTTCCATGTCTATGGATATCAAGTTCAGGTCCGATGAACAATGGTTCATCTCTCCCATCGTCCATGTTCAAACTTTCAAAGAAGTGGCGGAGGAAGAAGTGGTTAGTTTGAAAACACCTATTCGCGACATTTTGTTTGTATTTTATATACGGCTATTTATCGGTGGACGTTAATATTGTTATGTTGCAGCAGTTCACAAACAATCAAATGAAGATTTCGGACGAGTTTGAGCCAGAACAACAGACTCTCGCTTCCTTTCTTGGCTGCTCTGCAAAAACAACAAGCAAAGTCTTGCAGGATATCTCGTGAGTTGTGTTCTCATCTCATGCATGTCGGAATGCTAAGTATTTCAGACTGGGCAAGCTAATCGATGCTGACAAACGAACGTTAACAGACGATTTTGAATCAATGTCGCAGCCAAATCTCATTCAACCAGAAATTCTAAGAACACACAGGTAATCTAGATTGTCCCTTCCTTTAGAATAAAGTAACTCAGTGCATGTGTCGAGCGATTCAAGAGATTCTCTTGCAATCAAGTGAAGTCAGTTTACAATCAGAAGTTGAAATTCTACAAATATGAGCTCTACGGTAATAAGGTATGCGATTCAACGATGATACGATTCATTAACCTCTTTTTTCAGTTGTCACAAGTTTCGAATGAGGTTCCTCGTCACATCACTGGAGATATTATCATGAGCGTCAATATTGGCATCGCACAAAATCGAATAACATTGGAAAATGAAGCGAAAAAGGTTTAGATTATTTTGCTATAACTGGAGCTATATTAGATATTTGTCCAATATATAATATATATTATATATTAGATATTTGTTACCTCTTTCTTCTCCTATTCGCATCAATTTCGCAGTGCCATAATTTATTTACTATTTGTTTACATGATTACTTATTTTGATACTTTCCTTGTTGTAGATGAAAACGCAGTCAAAGTTTCTCGTACGCGGATCAACAACTCTTTTCCAGATCAGAGAACGAATCGTGAGTTATTGCAAATATATAAACGGTGTGTGACGGTCATGAATTCAGATGTGCGTTTCTGATTTTGGTACATTTATCGAAGAAGGGAAGGAATTAGAGAAGCCCGACGCAACGATGTTCAACATCTCTTTGTAAGTTTTTTTTTAATTTTCATTGAAACTATAGTCAGTTTTGGCGTCCCCTAAATTAGGGAACCCCTTTGAGCGCGAGGGTGTCGCGTAGGGTTGGATGAGAAAATTATATTGTTTTCGATAGATTCCATCGAAAATAATATGATAACTGTCGTTCCCGTTCCTTGTATTCCTCCGCACGCCTAGTCGATGATGCGAGGGGTCAGTATTTCAGTATCGGAAGATTTAGAGAACCATATTACTGACTATATTGAATTAATTTGTTTCAACAAAACTATAGATAAGAACGAACTATTCCTAAGTTGTTGTTATAGTTGTCGATGGAATGATTGCAGGTATCCCTCTTCTTTTCTCTTCATTCACGACACTTTCTACGTGGACACATCGAGAGCTGATTGCACTGACATCTCACAGTCAGTTTTCGATTTTTTTTTTTTTTTTTTTTTTCGAATTACACATTTAAAATATGTTATAAGATTTTCTACCACTGTAACAGGGTTATTATTGTGGTAGTACTCGAAGTTATTTTTTTTATTAGATATTCGAAATCAGCAACGAATAATGACATTTAATGGTTACTTTTTGATTTGCTGCAAATGCGCGTTTTAGGATTTTTAAAATTTTTTTATTCCCATTTTTACACTTTTTATACCTTATTTTCCAGAGAAATCCGTGACTTCATGGCGTCCAAAAAGTGCTTTGGGCCTACTAAAGTGGAATCGATGTCAGGAGTTACTGTATTGGATCTCACACTTCGGTATTTCTTTATATATAATAATCAAATATAACTGCGTTCTCATTTTTCGGGGGAAGATTTCAAACTCCCCGTACAAGAAAAGTGACTTCATGTATTTTTTTCTACGCATGGATCTAGAGTATCTTTGTTCTGGCCAGACATCGATGCCCGGAATTCGGGCCAAACTAACATAGTGAATTCCTATGGGTGTGATGATAACATAGTAAACCTCTTTTGGCCTATGTTCATGAGATACGCTTCACGAGAAATTGAAAATTGGAAAATGAAATATTCCCGAGATTGGACTCCAACTTGTACACCGAGAGTACGAGAATAATGCAAAATGATTTTTAACGATCTTCAAGTTCAATTTCTGCAAAATATTCATGAAAATGTAAATTTCGGAAGATTTGCAATATTCTATCTGAAAGAGAATGAAACTCCACGCTTTGGAAAAAAAATAAGATGGAAATTTTCTAACCCTTAAGTTGTTATTTTCCCTGCCAAATGTGACATTAAAAATATTTCGCTCAATTCTACGTGGGGCTCATTTGATAACCTAAAAATCGTGATAGTTTTTCATTCTGACCATACGTGGGCGGGAGTGTTGCTAGCGATCGGACCCTCCCGCTTTTTGGCTCCGACCCTCCCGCTTTTGGCAAAAATTGGTGAAAATTCGACTAAAATTAGCGACTCGAGGCGAGCTTGAGGAACGGCGTTACGACCACTTAGAATGAGAAAAAAGATTATTTCGTTGCCTATTTGTTGTATAAAATGTCTGTTGCAAAAGATAAAGTATTGTTCCCCGGTAATATACCGTGAGATAAGTCGAAACACCACATGTGAGAATATGAATGAGAATAGAGCTGGGAATACGCAAAGTATTCAAAAAACTGGACGAGAAGGGAGAGTTGAGCAAGGCAGTGAGTAAACCGCGCCGATTGACGAAATGTCTTACAGTATATAAAAATTAGCGTTCCACTGCCTCACCGGGACACTTTTGTGATTTCAGTCTCGTTTTTGTTTAAATATTTGAAAATAATTCATGAAATGGTTAAATTGAGATAATTTCTTCTAGTTTTTGGTACACCCTCATCGATTTCCACTACCAATGTTCCCATATACTTCGTTTGGTCATAAGTTGTCCCACTTTCGCTGCGGGTGCCTCGGTCGCTACGCAATCGCTGGCGATGGCGTAGCGACCGAGGCACCCGCAGCAAAAACTACTCGTCCGATTCCTTCCAAACTTTTTGTGTGACTCAAAGGCAATAATCGGTTAGTGTGTACAAGAAATTGGCCAAATCAATCGTCGGCTAGTAGTTTGCTGGTGTGGGAAATGATGAGATACTTCGAATACCGTATACCAAATGCTCCAATTAGCAAATGTAGTCACACAAGTACCCCCTTCAACAAGTTCGATGTCACAGAGTATGAAAGGATGTGGTTGAGGAGACGAGTACCCACGGATGACTTTGCGGGAAGCAATATCTCACTTCAAGACGCTTGTGAGATCGAGGAGCCGCCGAGAAAAGACTATGATGATATCGAAGAATCGGATCTCGAGGAGCGGAATCGGACAAGTAGTTATTGCTGCGGGTGCCTCGGTCGCTACGTCATCGCCAGCGATTGCGTAGCGACCGAGGCACCCGCAGCGAAAGTGGGACAACTTATGACCAAACGAAGTATATGGGAACATTGGTAGTGGAAATCGATGAGGGTGTACCAAAAACTAGAAGAAATTATCTCAATTTAACCATTTCATGAATTATTTTCAAATATTTAAACAAAAACGATACTGAAATCACAAACGTGCCCCGGTGAGGCAGTGGAACGCTAATTTTTATATACTGTAAGACATTTCGTCAATCGGCGCGGTTTACTCACTGCCTTGCTCAACTCTCCCTTCTCGTCCAGTTTTTTTGAATACTTTGCGTATTCCCAGCTCTATTCTCATTCATATTCTCACATGTGGTGTTTCGACTTATCTCACGCTATATTACCGGGGAACAATACTTTATCTTTTGCAACAGACATTTTATACAACAAATAGGCAACGAAATATTCTTTTATACACGATAAAACCTGAATTTCAGCATCAGCTGCAAAAATTTTTTTTTCATCTTTTTTTCCTTGATTTTCATGGTCCGACCCTCCCGCTTTTTGGCTCCAACCCTCCCGCTTTTGACGGGCCAGCGATGGAGGCCGCCCATGTATGATTCTGACCATATTTCATGAAAAGCAGCAGTTCGGTTGTTATATGATCTTTGTTTTAAGTCATTTCTTTCATTTTAGTTAAGTTTACAAAAGAATAAATAACTAAAGAAGAAATTCTCATAAAATGACCTATCGATAAGATTTGAGAGAAATATTTTTCATCTGTCACTTCACATAATTTTATATTGCAAATTTTTCGAAATCAACATTTTCATGCATATTTTGCAAAAATTGTACGTAGAGGGTGTGAAAAATTAATGTTGCGATTGAAGTAATAAAAAATCACTCTAATGCGTTTTTTCTCTCTATAATTTAGATGTACACACAACTTCTGTATAAAAGTGGGGGGAAAGTCCAATCTCAGAAAAATTTCATTTTCCAATTTTCCACGTTCGCATCTCATGAATATGGGCCTATTTTAGAGCCATCCGAAAAAGTCGTTCAAAGCCACCCTAAAATTTAATTCAATCGCAATTGCGTTTTGAGCATAACTTCTGCTTTAGAGAAAACGTAATATTGACTGTAATGACATCAAAAAATTGAAATACTGTCCGGCTAAATAATTGCATTCGCACGTATAAGAAAATTGACCAACGTAATCTGATTCTACATCGAAAGTTATAGTTAGGATCAATTTCAAGGCCAATTTGGAGGTAGGTTTTTTTTTCCAGAAAATTCATTTCAAGGCAAAAAGCCCTACGAAATTACCTTAGATAAAAAAATCGAAATTTTCATTTGTTTTAGAAGCGTGTCTTCACATCAACATCTGAAAATCTATTGAGTCGTTTAAAGTAATGTAGATGCTTAATATATGCCATGAACCATTCTTAAACGGCCATATCTTAAATCAATGTTTCACTCAGAATCCGGTATCATTTTGTGTACAATGGGCATATAATCCCTGAAAATGTTACCATAATGTGCATTGCCATGTTTCCGAACATTTGGAAGTGATTTCGAAAAAAAGTGAAATTTCGGATAACTATAAATTTAGATGTAGAATCAGAATCGATCGTCAATTTTCTTATACTTGCGATAATTTTTATGGTCGGATAATAGTTTTCTAATTTTTTAAATTCTAGTCAATATTACATTTTCTCCAATAAACAAATTATGTTCAGAATGTAATTGCGAGTATATTGTTTTAAGAGAGATCTCACCAGAGATTGCAGGTGGCTCGGAACAATTTTCGAAAAAGTATTTTTGATTTCGATCAAATGTTTATGTTGGTGTACTCGGGAAACAAGAAAACGATTTATCCAGGTTCCAGGTCTGGGAGCCGGCTTTTAGGAATTCCCCGGCTCTGGCACCGGAATCGTCATAACTCGGGCCAAAATGAAGTTACAATGACGGCGTGGTGTTCAAAAAATTCGCAAAAATATGGCGAATAAATTTTGTGTTGTCATCAAAATTGGCAAGAAATAAATAAAAAAAGTTATCGAGAGAAATTCGAATTTTTGCCTTTTAAAAAATTCGTAAGACTTCTAAGATGGCCGAAATCCATGACGTTCTTCACAGATAATGAAAGAGCATCCAAAATATAGTCAAATAAAAATTTCAGAAAATGTAAAAATGGGTACATCTAAACTCGAAAAATTGCTTCGAATGCCAAAAATTGAGAAACAGCGAAAAATCGATATTTTCAAAATGATGTCTAACCTACTTTTCTGTGAAGTCTCGGTAATAATAAGTTATAATAAATAGTTTCGAGGCAGGTCTACTCAATTTTTGATGGAAAAGAAAAGTTTATTGTGCACACTGTAAATCGGACAAGACAACCTTTATTTGTATATCATTTTTAAGCCTGTATTGACAGTAGATGTCTCAATACGATATTTTCGTAGATTATAATGACCTCGGCTTCACAGAAAAGTAGGTTAGACATCATTTTGAAAATATCGATTTTTCGCTGTTTCTCAATTTTTGGCATTCGAAGCAATTTTTCGAGTTTAGATGTACCCATTTTTATATTTTCTGAAATTTGTATTTGACTATATTTTAGATGCTCTTTCATTATCTGTGAAGAACGTCATGGAGTTCGGCCATCTTAGAAGTCTTACGAATTTTTGAAAAGGCAAAAATTCGAATTTCTCTCGATAACTTTTTTATTTATTTCTTGCCAATTTTGATGTCAACACAAAATTTATTCGCCATATTTTTGCGAATTTTTTTGAACACCACGCCGTCATTGTAACTTCATTTTGGCCCGAGTTATGACGATTCCGGTGCCAGAGCCGGGGAATTCCTAAAGGCCGGCTCTCAGACCTGGGACCTGGATAAATCGTTTTCTTGTTTCTTGGGTACACCAACATAAACATTTGATCGAAATCAAAAATACTTTTTGGAAAATTGTTCCTCAGAGGGCCTGTTTACATACGATCTCTCGTGATACCTCTCTTAACAACTTATTAGGATGACTAAGTAATGTTTTTCATTTTTATTCAGATTGGGTCAACCCTACATATTCATGCACTCGGGCAATTGTGAACACACTATCATATTCACTGATCTCCGATTAATGACCAAGGATGACGAACAAGTGAGTGATGAATCAGAGAGTACGGGTATTGGGGTATTGATTAGAAACACGGTTAGATATAATACCAATTATGATAGAAGTGTAAATACCGCTAGACTAGTTGTATGATATTTGAATTTACGATAAGGAAGAAATATATAGAGTGTGATGTGTGTTGATAGTATGATTTGTTTCTTAAGGATGAGTCGAAGTATCCTCTACTCACCTTCGAGAGAAGTGGCGATGTTCGTTGTATGGCATGCAAGAAGTTCGAAGCTGGGATGGGAGTGGAAGTCAATTCGAGACTTCCCATGACACCTGCATTCTTCTGTGATACATGCTTCAAGGTTTGAAAAACAATTTGGAATTGTGCTTGTTATTTACGATGAAGGGTATTTTTTGTTTTATTCAATTGATGATTTCTTTGAGGAATTCCACTTCTCGCACGGTCAAAGATTGGGAGAATTCAAGGCCTTTCCTTATTTCCATACAAGTAGAATTTAAATTAGGATGTGAACATTACTGCTGCTTAAGTTCAATACGGTTGAAAATATTGTCATTTATTCATATCTTGCTTTCCTACATTCCACATTGTAAATACTTTGCATAGTTTTATGTTCCGATAAAGATGGTGATAATTTACTATTATTATTAAATGTTGAACGTTCTTAGTCGTTTGCATCGAGAAGTGAATACCTCAACATTATATATAAATATGAATAGCGAGGGACGATTGTAGATGCTTCGTTCTCTCTATCCCGGTCCACCCAAAGAAGACCCTATTGATTTGGTGATGATTTCATATCCGGGAATCATCAAGAATATGGACAAAGCACTCGAGACACTCGGTGGACTACATTCAATCAATCAGGTACAGTGTATTGTAGTCTGAGTGGAAGATTAGAAATGGAGTACTGTAGGCATACTTCAACAATCGACCACTGGAGTTGCGTCACACACCGATGAATCCATTCACAAGTTGTCTAGCAGCAGAGAGAAAAGTGGAGTCAAAGGTGGGCTGATTCCGGTAGACTCCTCTGTTCAAGACATTACAAATAACTGACTATCGATAATGTTTCAGCTGACTTCCGGAACATTGAACATGGCAATTCGAGTGAAAAGGAAGAAGAATGATCCGAGTGTTATCAAGGCAGAATGCATTGGATTGGTCAGATTGATTGTATATAAAAATCGGAAATGTGATGAAGGGGTTTTTTCTAATTTTTCCATTAAATTTCAAAATATGTGTTGGGTTTTCAATTATTCTCCCAAAATCCAAAAATGTCGGTAGGGTTTTCCGAAAGTTGGCCTTGAAAATGCCAAAATATGGATAGAATTCGTCTTTTTTTTACGTATCTGCCGACCTCAATAATTGTGCGAAACACAATAGTTGACAATAATAGCTGGGAACTAATTGTTAACACATCTAAAGCTTTAATTATAGATGAACTAAGGTGTTTTATTAGCATTTTAATTATGTTACTTCATTCCCGTTATTATTGATATTTAATTCAGATTGGAACTCAATTCAAGTTCGATTCTCTCTGCGATTTCCAGTATCTTCCCATCAGAGGAAAGCCAAATTCTGATGTATTTGATGATCTCATTCCAAGACTCATTCCTACAGTGAGGAATTAAATAGATGCAGTCATCAATAATTATATATACACGAATTTATTTAGATATTTTATTTGTTCATCTATGCAGGATCTACCATCAGCATTGTGTTGGTGGGACAAGCCTGAATTGAATGGAGAAGAGACTCCTCTATTCCTCCCTCCATACCAATTCAGTCGGTGAGATATTCTACTCATACATGGGCACGATCACCCGGTAGTACTCTGCATTTTCGAGAATTCTGGTCAAGGGGCACTATGAAAAGTTCAAAATGTGGTACTTTAAAAAGTTGGGGAATTGGCCAATGCTGGGGGCACTATGTAATCGAGTGAAACCGGGAGTGGGATCACTCTGCCAAAAATATATATAATTTGCTGCCCGCGTGTGACTCAATTTCTCAGTATGGAATTGTTGACACAATACCAAATTGATTTATTCATCTTAGATACAACACTCCTTCCAACAAGATTTTGTGTCGAGAGACAGTATTTGGAGAGAAAACGAGGAAGAAAGCACTTGGACATGGACATAGTCAGTTATATAGGGGAGGAGGGTAGATGATGCATACTTCGTTTGAATTAAAGATAAATTGAACGGCATTGATTGATTGATTGTAGATCTTCGTGTGGAGAGGAAAGCTCTCTCTGTCAATGTTCACGCCAACGACGATTTCCCTCTCGCTCCCACAGCAGATGCTCTCGCTGATGCCAATTTCAGGTGAATTGCAAATTGACTTATCATGATGAAAAGTGAATTTTTAATGTATTTAAGATGTAAGAACGAGGCTCCTCATAGAATGCTATTCGAATTGTTCGAGGAGCGACCATTGTGGACGAGAGTTGCTGTGGCATACAAAACAAAGTTGGAGGAGACATTACTCAAGTGAGAGAGAGGGAACTACATTAGATGACAAATTAACAATATCACGCCTCTCACGAGAGACTCGACAAAAGTCTGATACATTGAAAAACAATGGTGTCGTATTTTACTTTCGAATATTGATTGCTATCACCCCCTCTATCAAAAACAGGCGGTATTAGATTTTTAGGCCGCCTCTGAGCTGCAGCAGGCTGCTGCAAAGTTTCGGGCATGCCACATTGGAGGAGTGAAAAGTACCTTCAAAATGCTTCAAATTTCATGAAATTTGAAATTTAAGCATCCAAAGGAATGTATTATAACTTCCCAACGTGATTTTAGTGGTACTCCTAATTGAGCTTCTGAGCAGTTTTTGTGTAATAACTTTAACATTTCGCCTAAAAAGCAAACCATATCTTCACAGTTTGTGTAAAATTCAATTACGCATCGAATAAATATCAAATGTTGGAAAATTTCTTTAGTCCTGGATATGCCCCAAGCGAAAAACCGCTCTGAGCAGTGCTGCGACCACCTGCATTCACTCATCCAAGTTGCTTGCGATTTAGTGAGAGACTCTGACAGGTCGGGGGTTCGAATCCACCCCGAGGCAAATTTCTTTTGCTGTTTTTTTCGCAATATTCTAAGGTGTTTTGAGACACTTTCCGATGCCGTACAAGTTATTTTTGCCGCTTTTTCATGCCTTGAGGTTAAATACAATACGCTCAATGCGTAAACATACGCTCTATTCATAGTTCTGGGTGCTTCGTAAGGTTCGGTCCAAGGGGAGCTCGGTAGCCTGCTCCAGGAAGAAGACAAGGAGATTGCATAAGAGGGTGTGTTAATGAGCAGAAGGAATTCATTTTCAATTGAAAAAAGGAAGATTGCAAACATTAGTTCGCCGCGTTTCATTTATCATTTTATTGTTGAGTAGTGTTAGCTTGTTGATTTTTTTTGTGATATGATCATCAATTTCGTTGTTTTTATATTGAGTTTATGAAAATATTATTTAATGGAGCTATCCGGAAGAGTCGTTTCGTATTCGTATTATGTAATCACATCGTATTCGACGTCTGGAAGTTAATGAAAAAGCGGCAAAAATAACTTGTACGGCATCTGAAAGTGTCTCAAAAACTATATAATATTGCGAAAAAAGCAAAAGAAATTCGGGGGTGGATTCGAACCCCCGACCTTTCAGTGTCTCTCACTAAATCGCAAGCAACTTGGATGAGTGAATGCAGGTGGTCGCAGCACTGCTCAGAGCGGTTTTTCGCTTGGGGCACATCCAGGACTACAGAAATTTTCCTACATTTGATATTTATTCGATGCGTAATTGAATTTTACACAAACTGTGAAGATATGGTTTGCTTTTTAGGTGAAATGTTAAAGTTATTACACAAAAACTGCTCAGAAGCTCAATTAGGAGTACCACTAAAATCACGTTGGGAAGTTATAGTACATTCCTTTGGATGCTTTAATTTCAAATTTCATGAAATTTGAAGCATTTTGAAGGTACTTTTCACTCCTCCAATGTGGCATGCCCGAAACTTTGCAGCAGCCTGCTGCAGCTCAGAGGCGGCCTAAAAATCTAATACCGCCTGTTTTTGATAGAGGGGGTGATAACAATCAATATTCGAAAGTAAAATACGACACCATTGTTTTTCAATGTACCACGAAATCTCGTAAAAAAACTCGTGAGAGGCGTGATATATTGACCAGTCCTACCGAAATTCGTAGATGGACAGCAAAATTTGAGCTTCTCATCGAGTTCCTTTATTCACTTTGCCGCTGATCAAATCACCGCAACACATTAGTGACTTTAGTTTACCTTTTCCCAGAATTTCGGCGTCACTATGTCAATTTTTTAAATGTATCGCGAGAGGGTCGGTTCGGAATAGCATTATGGCATATGCTAATTAATTCCGGTCATCCTTGATTGTGTTTTCCTATGTCTATGTCTAGCTGAGATCCCTGGAAGCTATAATGACATATAATTCACTTCAAGCTATTCAGCTCTTTGCAACTTATTTTTTCATATCACATTAAATATTCAGAGTGATTTTTCAGATCCCTTCTACAAAAGTTCGCGTTCTACATCAACAACGGTCCATGGGGAAGATTATGGTGCAAATTTGGATATGATCCGAGAAAGGTGAGTGGAATGAGATACGAGTAATATTAGATTATGGTCTAGGCGATAATCATTTTCTCTGTTGACCTTTTTAGGGAAGAAAGTTATGACCATCGTTAATGCTGTGTTAGTTCTCTGAAATGCTCCGCCGAAATTCGAAAGTGCGGGAATGCAATTATTGGGATTTTTCTATTTCAATTTCGGGAAATTAACAGCAGATCAGAGACTATCATAGTCATAGCAATTTAAATGAATATCTTTGCAGGATCCTAACTCGGTTAGCTACCAGACGCTCATGGTCTCATTCAGGTAAAATTTCCCCCATTTCAGTACAATAAATATATTTTATATATTTAAACTTCAGACAACACACCAAAATTCCTGAGCGACAGCGATTGAAAGTGTCGACTACTGAGAGAAAGTTTGGAGATGAGGGAGAGACTATCAACTCTGTCAATTATGTTTACTGTCCAGGTACTATTATATCTATACGAATTATTAAATTCTATGCATATAGTAGCTTCCTAAGAGATCTGAGCGGATCGAAATAGTGCTGGCAGTTGACGAAATTTCCGATTGAAGACTGACAACGCTATGTTGTAGTGCATTTGGTGAGAGTTACTAACGTGCCATTCCGGAAGTTCAAAAATGCTTCTACGCCTCAGGGCAAAAATAGTGGTACTTGTGACGTCACAAAACTTTTTCGTCAAATCGAATGGAATCTTTCCGATTCTTGGTGCAATCGATAGCCCATCAAAATACAACTATTTTTCACTTTCGCAACTGTTTTGATCAGAGTTCACGCAGCCGAGTTATTCATCAAAAATAGCTTCTCACTTAATTTTCAATACTACTAGAGGTCCTGCAAAATTTTCCCTCCTACTACATCGCACAGCAGTTGCGCACAATCTGTAAAAAATAGAGAATTTAAAAGTTTCTGGCAGGAAGTCAAAAACGGAAAAGTATACAAAAAATCTTAATAAAATCAGTTCTCAATGAGCAAAAGTGTGAGCCGACCAGCTCTGGAGAGCTAAAGTACTGTAAGTACTCTCATCAAACGGTTTAATGTTTAGGAAGTATTTGAATATTTTCTCATTTTTTTACTCTTAGTGTGCACTGCTCTAACCAGAAACAACGCAAACGCAAACTGAAATGAGAAACATTGCAGTTAACACGAAATTTCGCTCATACTACTTAATCGAGAACTGATTTTATTAAGATTTTCCGTATACTTTTTAGTTTTTGACTTCCTGCCAGAAACTTTTAAATTCTCTATTTTTAACAGATTGTGCGCAATTGCTGTGCGATGTAGTAGGAGGAGGGAAAATTTTGCAGGACCTGTAGTAGTATTGAAAATTAAGTGAGAAACTATTTTTGAAGAATAACTCTGCTGCGTGAACTCTGATCAAAAAAGTTGCGAAAGTGAAAAATAGTTGTATTTCGATGGGCTATCGATTGCATTAAGAATCGGAAAGATTCCATTCGATTTGACAAAAAAGTTTTGTGACGTCACAAGTACCAATATTTTATGCCCTGAGGCGTAGAAGCATTTTTGAACTTCCTGAATAGCACGGTCTTAACTCTCACCAAATGCACTACAATATAGCGTTGTCAGTCTTCAATCGGAAATTTCGTCAACTGCCAGCTTCCTGAACAAATATGTCGATCCACTCAGATAGTCTCTCCTAATTGTTTGATTATTGATTGGTATTGAGGTACACTTCCGAAGGTTCGTCAGATGTGGTACTCCCTGTGTGACATCGAGATTCCAAGTGCACAGGAATTACTCAGGAAGAATCAATCACTCGAATTCGTCCCTGATTCAGGATTTATTAGTGTTGTCAGTCAATTTGATTATTATGGAAAGATTACCGTAGTTTTCCTTAATGAGAATACTGTCTTTCAATTGTATTACTGTAAGTAGTATCGATTGCAGTCGACTCTCGACCAAATCCGACTGTTCATCAAGGAAGACGTGAAGAGAACGAGTGTAGAAATGGAAGTAGACGAATCAGATGGAATAGATGTTACTGTTGATGAAGAATGGTGAGAGAAGAGAAGAGAGGGGAAGGGAGAGGACTCATCTCTAATTAATTACTCACATTTATTGTTGATCTCATTGTTATCGTTGACCCAGTTTATCATGAAGTTATCGATTGAATTGATATACATTTATACATTTGATATGATTGTTCTGACAGTGAGACAACTCGGTAGATTCTCATTGAGTAAGCAATCGAATTAGAGGAATGTGAGAGAAAGAAGGAATGGAAGAGAGGGAGAGAAGTGAAGAATAGAGGATATCCAATTGATGAGTAGAAGGAGGAGAAGAGATTGGAAATCGATGATAGAGAGACTCCGGACACAAATATGTAACTATCTGCAATATGAATAGAGGAAGTAAGGATAGAATAGTGAATGATGTGGCGTTAAAAATCTTCGAAAAGATCTCAAATGTTGACATCTGCCTGTTAAAAAATGCACGACCTAAAGATCGAAAAAATCTAAAATTTGAATTCCCGCATTTATCGATTTTTGCGTATATCTCGATTCCCAGTGAAGCTAGAATGTTGAAACGTTAGGTGACGATCGACATTCCTATTTGGAACGAATAATCCAAAAATTGAGTCTCTACCTTCTCTGGGAGCCGAGATATTCGATAAAAAAAACAAAAAGTGCGGGAATTCAAATATTCGATCTTTTGCGATCTTTTGGTTGGAATTTTTAACAGGCATCTCTGATCTTTTCCTCGATTTTTAACACCGCATGACATACCGTTGAATGAACGAATGAATGAAGAGATGGACAAGTGATTATCTCCACTTCCTCCTTTGTCTCTATCATTGAGAATACAGCATCTCCATCAATTATGAGATTGATCTTTGATCCCTCTTTTCCCTCCTTTTCATATCTTTTGATGCAATCATTGAGTTCCAATTCTAATAGATTGGTAGTCTCGACTGTTCTGGGAGTGTAGATGTCTCGAGTGGGATACGAAGTGGGAATGACACGAGAACCCTATAGAGGAGAGATATGAGAGAGAGAGATCACGATAAACTATCCATAGTGGATGGGAGGAAAAGGAACGAACCTTCTTGTATTCATCTGTTCTGAGATTGACATTCTTGTGTTTAGTAGACTTGGTCAGAAGATATTGAATAGATCGGAGAATGGAGGTAGATCCAGTGGAGATTACACGATGAAGAGTATCACTCAAAGTGGATGAGAGTGTCTGAACAGCACACCATTATTGATTTATTAGATGAAAGTGGATTACGGTAGTGTGGAGTATAGGGAACGATTCTCCCTGAAGTGCTCTCACTACGAATTCAGCATCACGAGCTATAGATGGGAGGAAGTATCCACCTGATATTATCGATTTATCTACGGTAATTTAGTGATGATCTTGCCTTCAAGAATGACAGAAACAGGGATGCCACTGTTGAGAAGCAGCCGGGTCATTCTACCGTATCCATGAGGCGAAACCTTCATCTCTCCTTCAGGGTCTCCTGCGGGGAAATAGGGGAGTACGATATCGATCGGTCGATTTAACATACCAATGGCAGCATCGAAACCACAAGAGACAATAATGAGATCTGGTTGGAAATCGATTAGTGTGGGAAGAATAACGAGATGGAAGATTGAAATGAACGAAGAATCGTCTTCCCCGATTGAATTGAGAGGAATATTGATCGTGTGTCTGACTAGAATGAACACATTGATCTACTTCCTACAGTACACCCTCTTACATTTGTGTTTGACTGAACTCTGTTCAAGATTAGGCCAGAAGGTACCGTGCTCGAATCTGGAAAAAAGTTCGAGTGGTGAGGAGTGTAAATCTCAAATTACCGATGGATCGAAATGAGTTTGATTCCATCATCGTCCTCAATACACTCTTGAGTGCCTTGTCCAGCGTGAACATCCCAATCCACAATGAGAACTCGCTCGGCACCCGCTTGTCGAGCCTGAGAGTACGGTAGATTGGATAGAGGAAATCGGTTGTAAGTAAATACTAAATACTAATACTACGGTAATTCTGACATGTTTGGCAGCAATTGCGACGTTATTGAAGACACAAAATCCACATGGAGCCGATTGGAATGAATGATGACCAGGAGGACGAATGGCAGCAAAAGAAGACGATCTGAAATTACAAGGGAAAGATCAAAGATCAGTTTGAGGAATTGATGAGAATGAAATATTTAAATGAATAACTATGATAATAAGAACGATGATACGAGAAAGATGAATGTTCTCACTTCTGTTTGAATGCAGTGAGCGTTGCATCGATTGCACAACCAGCAGATAGAAGACCGAGATCGTATGTTCTCTCATTCATATACACATCTTCCACCGTCTTACAGTACTCTTCGATTTCCTCCTGATTACGGAGAATATACGGTAACTATTGGTACAGTAGGAATAATTGATAGATAGACTTACAATGGTCTTGGAACAGATCTCTTTGATTTGATCGATGTATTTCTTGGTATGAACAATCTCGATCTCATCTGTTGAGGCCGATCGAGATGGAAGAATATTCGCCTTCTCGAGTAGACCCAAAGACTACGAAAACATTTTTATTGCTTGTTTTACGGCAAGAAACATTCTTAGATATAATTTGTTAAAGTAATACAGTAAATCTATCTTCATTTTGAGATAAGAACTAACCTTGAGTTGATCAAGAATGACTTTGAGACGATCGGGACTCTCGATGTGAATAGAATCCCATCGATTACAATGATCGAGCATTGCTTCGTCCGTCACGAAATACATCTTAATGTAATTGAATAAACGAAGATGAATAGCGGATTACGGTAGACAGGTAAGTTGTACTGATCAGAAATTAAATGGAACAGAAACGTTATGAGTGATAAACACCTATTTGTTCATTCTCTCTCGCAACACAACCAGCATTGACCTGAACCGTCACGAGTTTAAGAGAGAGAAACATTTGGTAAATAGAATCCATGTGATTTCAATGTGCATCAATTTGCGTGCTCTAATACAATCCTAACACAGACTTGTACAAATTGGCAGAAAATTCATTACTTGGTGTCAAAAACTACTGTGTGTTCTGAGTGGTGGAGAAAAATTAGTGCAAAATTGATAACTCCATTATGCTATCGAAATTGAACGCCAAACTTCCCTTGCAGAGTGAGACGAGTGGTGGGGAAGATTACTGTAATATGAATCGTCAAACTTTGTGCATCGTGTAGTTCTCAATTTGCCAGTTCACTCGTAAATAATAGGAGTTATTGATTTCACTTCTTGCTGTTTGTTTCATTGCTTATTTGAAAACTAATCGATTGCGTAAATGTGCAGGCATGGCCTCTTTCTTGCCCCGTACGCTCGGTCCGCTCAGGACTTTCTCGACATCGCCTATCGTCAGACGTAAGTTCATTTCGGGTTTCTGATGTTTTCAACTCAATCCGAACATCTTCAGTGCGCGGACCTCTCACCTTCGATGGGTGGTATCCCAGAGATCACAAGCCCGGTCAGTACCCTGAGAATGAGGTCGGTTTCGATGCACTTTATTATTATTATTAATTGTGATCATTTGCGCCGAAGTATTGGTTTATGAAATACAAAGCCGCACTGTTCATTATTATACTTCTCTGTCGGGTTGTTTATTGCTTGTATCATGCGAATCTTCAGGAAGAACGTCGTCGTGCGGCAATTAAGTACGGTCTCCGTCCCGAGGATTACAAGCCAATGGACAAGAACGATATTGTCAGGTCTCAATCTAGTCCTCTTCATTTTCAATAAGCTCTAGTACTTGTTTTCAACTTAAATAAAAATCTTCCAAGATATGCTGGAGATTACCCGGATCTGGGCGTCATCACCTACGATCACAAGGATCCGTACGAGTCTTGGACAGACAGACATCATAGGAGGAATTGGGGAGAGATGGTCAGTTCGATAATTGAATATAATGTTTACTTATCTGAGCTTGGTAGTTTTCACACTTCCACTGTTTTAATAATTCGTACAGGTCGGTATGGACATGATGAACTACCGTGGAGATCGTCTCACCTTCACAGGTCTTGAGGCTGAGGACTACACTACGTAAGTGTTTTAATTCATATTTAATGGCCTCTCTACTTTGAATGTATAAAAGGTTCTACAACAAGCATCTTCAGTAATATCCTTGTTTGTGCAGATGGGGATCTATCAAGATGTGTCTGCGAGTGCTCATTCCCATGGCTCTCCTCGCCTACTACTTCTCTCGTGACGATCCCAATGCGTTCAGATGGAAGAATCCTGCGGTACCGTACTTTTACCAATTTCAGTTGTCATATATAATAACCTGAATTATAATTATTCTGTTTGAGATGCCGAAGCAGTACCCGTATGACTACGCTCGCGCTTTCCCCTTCGACGATCCTCGCAAGTTCCCCATTGTGAACTACTCATTTGACGTTGAGGGACAGAAGCACGGTCACCACTAGATATATTGATTGTTACTGTAGAGAAGAGGACACGAGTCGATCGATAAATCGTTTATGTACATCTCCGTCCGTTATGCTGTGTGATGCACAAGAGTTTGGGACTCTTTTCATATCTGTGCTATTATGAGTTGAGTTGAACTTAACATAGCTTGCACAATTGCAGATGTTTTAAATCCGAAGTACTCTACGATTATAACAACTCCTTTATACAACGATGCTATTTCTAGATGATTTTCTAGAGAGTGAGCTTTTTTGTTCCGCATCTAGTGAAGTTTCCAATGGTATGACGAACGTGAATGTGTTTTAGTGCTCGAAGAGTTGCCTGAAGAACTGCGAGAGCGATGTAAAGAGATCAAAGAACTCGATGCAGAAATTACAGGTATAAATTCTACTATCTAGAATATAATTATTTTTTTGATATCGATATCGGGTTGTTGATGATGCGGTGTGTATATTTCTAATTATCAGCTGCCTCTGCGATCGCTGCCGTCGCCATTAAAGAGTACTTCGAGAAATGTGAAACAATGAAGGATGAGGATCGACTCAAGAAGTTGAGGGAACTACAAGCGGTTCGTTGCCACCCTATTATTAAGAGATCAGAGATCAATGTAAAATTCAAATGAGATTTTTTCTGACATGTTCACTGGTTAGAAAAAATATCATTAAAAACTGGTTAGATCTATATTGCACACGGCGACCACAAAATGAACAAAAGGACGAGTGTGAAAAACACGGTAGGATTCCAGATTGATCAAAATATTCAGAGAAGTCGTGGTAGGAGCCCCGCGGCTGATTAAAAATAGGACCAGTGTGATCTGAGGTGATGCGTAAAGTACGTTACTAGCTTTTAGTTTGTGCCGTTTATTGAATAAATTTCACCACATTTTCTTTATTTTATGCATCTTCCATGGGGATGTACTAAAAGTCGGCTGTCGGCCGGGGTACTAAAAGTCGGCTCGGCCGACGGCTGAGGGTACTAAAAGTCGGCTCGGCCGACGGCTGAGGGTACTAAAAGTCGGTTTTCGGCTGACATTTTAAATAATTTATTTTTATTTTTTAAATTGATAATTCACACCAGTATGCCATTCTTTCATGCGTCGACGACATACTGCACACTGTTCGAGATTTTTTAAACGAATATTCATTAAATGAACAAGAGATGTTTAGAAAAATATTTGTTGAGATACGGAGCGATGCTCATAGAATTCTCGAAATAGAGTGATGTGATCTTAGAGCATGAATCAATGACAAAATCATCAACAAATTTCGAAATGAGACATTTGGTTAGATTTAAGGACAGATCATTCCAGTGACCAGTCAAACCTTCAGAAAGGTGGAGATGTCTGATTGTGAGATTTATCTGAGAATCTAATTTTTGCAAACAAATCTTAAACTGTTCTCACGTCACTCGAATTTCCCAACTTCCTTCTGGAAAAGGATTAATCGATCTTCCCAGAAATTCACTCATGTTCGATTGATTGAAGAGAACTAGTTGTGAAATAATAGTTTGTCTTCGAAACGATTGTTCATTGCAAATAGAGCACCATCAAATCTCGGGATTACTGTAGATAAGATACGGTATGCCCCTCAGGCGATGACTACTCAACATCTCCCTGATTTGAAATTCCCTGGCTGAAATTCCTTATTTTCTTATTTTTGGATTACAGTAGAATCTCTTATATTTGATCTTTGATCTCCGAAATTATTTTGATAAATTAGCGCTAATCACGCTAATCGATAGGCAGCGGCAATGGATACTGAATTTTGGTCTGGAATCTTACAATATGAAGTGATCACCGCCCAGACTACCGTGCCCATGCTACAGTACACCAGATCATTCCCACGCAAGAATGTGACGCTACAGTACTCTCCACTAATAGTTTCTTTGATTTTTTACCATGAAATTTCATCTCAGAATAGGACGTTTCAGAAAGTTTTTTTTCAGAAACAATCGCTTCAGAATATGCGACGCTACCGTAACGCGTGGCCGCACACACTATTTCTGAAAAATACTTTCTGAAGCGTCACATTCTGAAGAAAAAAATTCTGAAACGTCCGTTTCTGATTTAGATTTTCCGAAACATATTTTCTGGAAAAAAAAATTCTGAAACTTTTTTTTTTCATTTTTCCGAAATCTCTTATCACCTTAAAAATCTGCAAGTCACATGGGAGTTGAGATAGATGTGATCTCTTCAGTGAGATAGATGATGAAACATCACAATTCCTACAAGAAACCCTAGCGGATATCCGAAAACGAAACCTACCGAAATCTATTCTACAGTAATCCAAAAATGAGAAATTAAGGAATTTCAGCCGGGGAATTTCAAATCAGGGAGATGTTGAGTAGTCATCGCCTGAGGGGCATACCGTATCTCATCTACAGTAGTCCCGAAATTTTGATGGTACTCTATCTGCAATGAAATTTTGCAATGAACAATCGTTTCGAAGACAAACTATTATTTCACAACTAGTTCTCTTCAATCAATCGAACATGAGTGAATTTCTGGGAAGATCGATTAATCCTTTTCCAGAAGGAAGTTGGAAAATTCGAGTGACGTGAGAACAATTTAAGATTTGTTTGCAAAAATTAGATTCTCAGATAAATCTCACAATCAGACATCTCCACCTTTCTGAAGGTTTGACTGGTCACTGGAATGATCTTCCTTAAATCTAACCAAATGTCTCATTTCGAAATTTGTTGATGATTTTGTCATTGATTCATGCTCTAAGATCACATCACTCTATTTCGAGAATTATATGAGCATCGCTCCGTATCTCAACAAATATTTTTCTAAACATCTCTTGTTCATTTAATGAATATTCGTTTAAAAAATCTCGAACAGTGTGCAGTATGTCGTCGACGCATGAATGAATGACATACTGGTGTGAATTATCAATTTAAAAAATAAAAATAAATTGTTTAAAATGTCAGCCGACAACCGACTTTTAGTACCCTCAGCCGTCGGCCGAGCCGACTTTTAGTACCCCGGCCGACAGCCCAGCCGACTTTTAGTACATCCCATCTTTCATGGGGCTTCGAACATTCTGCGTTGTTTAAGCACACAATGAAAGAGATTGGTGCTCTAGTCGCCTCGGAATATGCACGTTGAATCAAAAGCACAATAAACTGAGACGCTCTCTTTATCTCATTGCATCAGTTATATTTATAAAATCCGATTTGATTTTACTAAAGCGGATGCGCCGGGAAAGCTGATAGCGATATTTTGGGGCAAAAATAATGAGGTTGAAAATCTTGTTCGAAACCCGCAACGCACGTAAGCATCACAGCAGAATCGCCCTTATGGTCGCCGTGGCAAATTGATAGCAACTGGTGTGGTGGGGGCTACTTACTGATCTGGTCCTCCTACACATTTGTAATTCGGATTCGAGTCCTGAAATTTCTTGGTTAAACAATGACTTGCGAAAACGTATGTTTGTTGTTATTGCTAGTTGTACCTTGTGTTTCTGTGGAGCTCATCGCTTTTGTTCCTGCAGGAATACGCTCGTCTACGTGGACGCTCAGAAGAGAAAGTTGCATTGGCTGAAAGGATGCAGGAACTATTGGAGAAGTACACCCAACACCTCGAGAAGGAAAAGACACATCTCAAGTATGAACTGGAGGCTGACAATGCAGGAGTCACTGAAGTCATCGAGAAAAGTAAGTTGAGGATTGGGATTGAACTAGCAGGGTGTGTTGAGGTTAAACTACGTTATGGTAGGTGCGCACTACGTTTTCAAAGTATGGTTCAGGGGGGCGTTCAGTTGCAGGGCACAGTTCGGTCCAGGGGGAGCTTTGCAGCCGACTCCAGGCTCGGTCCAGGGGGGAGCTCTGTAGGCGGCTCCAAATTCGGTCCAGGGGGAGCTCGGTAGCCGGCTCCAAGATCGGTCCAGGGGGAGCTTTGCAGCCGGCCGAAGGTTCGGTCCAGGGGAAGCTCGGTAGCAGGCTCCAAGTTCGGTCCAGGGGAAGCTCGATAACCGGCTCCAAGTTCGGTCCAGCGGGAGCTCGGTAGCCGGCCCCAGGTGACATTGAAGCTCGACTTATGTTGGGGACTGTTAATCGCTACAAAGAGTACTGGCTTATTCCGTTGCAAAAGGCTCGTGAGGCTGAGAGCGATCGAAAAAAGTTGCCACTACGCCACTTCGTGGCTCCGTGGCAACTTTTTTCGATCGCTCTCAGCCTCACGAGCCTTTCACAACGGAAACGCAGGATTCAGTGCGTTCAGAACTTTTAGAGCAATTTCGGAAACGTTTTCTATGATCCCCTACGCTCTCTGAATCATTTTGGAACTTTTTGAAATTTTCGATTTTTCACGTTAGAACGTGTTAGAACACGTTCAGACACGTTTCTGACATCGCAAAACACTTTTCCTGTGATCCCCTACGCTCTCTGAATCATTTTGGAACTTTTCGAAATTTTCGATTTTTCACGTTAGAACGTGTTAGAACACGTTCAAACACGTTTCTGACATAGCAAAATACTTTTCCTATGATCCCCGACACTCCCTTCACCATTTGGGAAAATATCGAAAATTTCGATTTTTCACGTTAAAACTCGGCAAAACAGGTGAAAACGTGTTTCACGGTACTCAAAACCGTGTTAGAGCAGTTTCTAGCACTTGCGAAAAATGCGGCAAAAGGTTTGCCCGCGGCGGGGATCGAACCTGGGGGTCTCGGATTCAAAGTTTGGCTCGTAACCCACTTGGCTATGGATTTCGTTAATTAAATTTTGTAAAATTTGAAAGGTATTCTGGTCGGGAATCATATGCAAAAGGAATTGGGAAGAGAATATAAGGAAAATGCGAAAAACGTGACCGCCGGACACACAGACAGACAGACAGACAGACAGACGTTCTGAAATAATAGTCTTTAGTAATAAGTCGTCTTCGATAGTAGTAATTGTTTATGTATTGAGGATTCGCTGACTACGTTGACCAGATGTTTTCTATGCGTAAAGAGAGAAGGAAGAGAGTCCATTCAACTACTTCCAATGGAGTCAATGCAGTTACTGTGAATAATCAGGAGGTGACATAGATACTTTCGCCTTTATATCATTCCAGTTCTTCGTTATCATCAATTTGCCATTAATAATATGGTTGTAACTACATATTCAGCCCTCATCATCATCGTCTCGCAGTATGTGTGTCTCCATCCCTCCTCCATCCAAACTCGCTCGACTTGACTCTAGTGGATCAGAGGGAGCTTCTCCCTCCCCCGCCCTCCCATCTGTATCTAGGGCAAGGAAACAGAGTATGCCTGTCACAAATGAAGAAGCTGCTATTAAGGTATGACACTTAGTCATGGGGTTAGTTGAGGAACATGAGTGATCGGGTGTCACAATGTCACAGTGACACGAAATCACTGGTCCTGGGGCATGATGTGACAGGCATGGGCGCCGAACAATTCGAATATCATTTTTTGGCTAGTTATATTGTAATTTTTCTTAAACTTTGATACACAGCTATTCATAGGTCAAATGGGTTTTTCGCAAGATCGCAATTAGCATAGGGCGGGGGATGCAGACAGAGACCTTCATGTGTCTGTCCTGCACTCTCTCGCTACGTTAATCCGGTTTACATGCAAAGTGCAGAAGTGCCTATCTTCGCACGCGAAGACCTATTTGACCCATGCAGCCATTATATACAATATTGTTGTGAGGAGGCTCGTCGTGAGACGATTCGACAGCAATTGCACGCATCTCTCCATTTGAAGACACAACAGAATGGAGGAAGTCCATTGAATGGAGGGAACAAAGGTGAGACAAGGAGCAATTGAGATGAAGGCAATACACTCTCAATCATTGTAGTCAAATATCGAGAGATTAATTATTTTGTTGCCATTAAGAACAAACTGTTTTCGATGAGATGTGTAAATGATGCTGATGATAATGATAATGATTGCTCAGGTTGGTCTTCTCCCTCTAGTCGCTCTCGTCAATCTCCTTCTACTCCCAATTCGAACTCCAATCAATTTGTAGGTATTTAAAGTACACTTATCATGGACGATTCGTATGATATCCCTTATTAATTATCATGTTAATCTCATCAGATCTTTTCTCCCTCTGCTCTTTCTTCTTCTCCCTCAACTCCTCAAACGTCTGTTCTCTCCCCCGCTCTCTCCTCTATGCCCAACTTCATTTCCACTGAGAGCAGACATGGAAGACCCAGAAAGTGAGCAAGCATTTAATCACATCGTCGTTTTTGCAAATGCGTCAGAAACTTCTTGATGAATTAGAAAAAAACATTATTCTTTTCACTCTTCCAATAGTGGCACCATACGAAGCGACAATTTCTGGGTGTGTTTCAGATTGACATCTCGAGTGCAAGAGATGTTCAATTCGAATCAATGTCTAGCTGGTCATCGTGAGAGATCTCGTCACTCTTCTTCCCTTGCTCCTTCTACTCCCTCCTCCCATGCTGTGACGACTCCAATGGGAAATGTGACTCCACCGGCTGAGACGAACGATCCCATTCCTCATCCACCAAGTGAGACTAATGGAATCATAATGAGAATCGAACAACCTTTCCATTTGAGACTGGGATGATGAGGAATTGGCCTTAACCTTTGTGTATTATGCAAATTATAGAGATACTTCATATTTCAAATTAATTGTAATTTGAGGATCTCGTGATATGGATGGAGATGAGGAAGGAAGTGATGAACGACCATGGTGCTTCTGCAACGAGAAGAGTTATGGAGGAATGGTCGCCTGTGATAACAAAGAGGTACGGTGGACAATTGAGTCATTCAACTAAATACTCCAATTGTTTCTTTTACGGACATGTTGTTATCAATGGTATAATCGTCCAATTTCATTGGACAGTTGTTCCAATAAGAGTGAATTATGAGAGACTATCTGAGCGGATCGAAATAGTGTTGGAAGTTGACGAAATTTCCGATTGAAGACTGACAACGTTATGTTGTAGTACATTTGGTGAGAGTTACGAATTTGCCATTCCGGAAGTTCGAAAATGATTCTACGCCTAAGGGCAAAAATATTGGTACTTGTGACGTCACAAAACGTTTTCGTCAGATCGAATGGAATCTTTCCGATTCTTAGTGTGATAGATAGCCCATCGAAATACAAGAGTTTTTTACTCTCTCAACTGTTTTGATCAGAGTTCACGCAGCAGAGTTATTCTTCAAAAATAGTTTCTCACTTAATTTTCAATACTACTACAGGTCCTGCAAAATTTTCCCTCCTCCTACTACATCGCACAGCAATTGCGCACAATCTGTTAAAAATAGAGAATTTAAAAGTTTCTGGCAGGAAGTCAAAAACTAAAAAGTATACGGAAAATCTTAATAAAATATGAGCCGCCCGCCTCCGGAGAGATAAAGTACTGTAAGTATTTAAGTCAAACTTTTTTTAATTTTATGGAAATTCCTGAATACTTTCGCATTTTTTCACTCTTAGTATACACTAATGTTACCAGAAACATTGCAAACGCTAACTAATATGAGAAATATTACAGTTAACACAGAATTTGACCCATATTGCTTTAATCGAGAACTGATTTTATTAAGATTTTTCGTATACTTTTCCGTTTTTGACTTCCTGCCAGAAACTTTTAAATTCTCTATTTTTCACAGATTGTGTGCAACTACCGTGCGATATAGTAGGACGAGGGATAATTTTGCAGGACCTCTAGTAGTACTGAAAATTAAGTGAGAAACTGTTTTTGATGAATAACTGGGCTGCGTGAACTCTGATCAAAAAAGTTGCGAGAGTAAAAAACTCTTGTATTTCGATGGGCTATCTATCGCACTAAGAATCGGAAAGATTCCATTCGATCTGACGAAAAAGTTTTGTGACGTCACAAGTACCAATATTTTTGCCCTTAGGCGTAGAATCATTTTCGAACTTCCGGAATGGCAAATTCGTAACTCTCACCAAATGTACTACAACATAACGTTGTCAGTCTTCAATCGGAAATTTCGTCAACTGCCAGCTTCCTGAATAAATATGTCGACCCACTCAGATAGTCTCTCTTATGAATTGTTTCCATCACTCAATCTTTTATTTCAGTGTCCATACGAGTGGTTCCATTGGCCATGTGTTGGTCTCGACGCCGCTCCAAGAGGAAAATGGTTCTGTCCCCATTGTGAAGAGAGACTAATCACTGCATGAAACATTGTCATCTCACTAACTCTATCCATGTATACTGTACCTACCGTAGTTTACTCAACCATTTGCTTTATGCATGCTCCATTGATTGATTCATTTTCACTCTGATCTACTCTGTAATTATCGATAGATTTGATAGTCCCACATGTTGTACAATAGTCCCTTTCCCCTCTGGTCATTCTTTCCTTTCTCATACTCGCATTCGATGCAATTTATTATATTCATTACCTGATACTCTAATAATTTGTAATAATCGCCCAATAATAAACTACATGTATTGAACACTGCGGTCTCTATGGCATCACACAACAGTGGGTTGCTATGGGGGTTCTCTTGACTACTCCCCCTCTCCCTCTCCGCCTTCCATCCTCTCCCTCCCCTGTTCTCCCCTTCTTCTCCATCATCTCTCATCATCGTCAATGTCTCGTCCCCCCTCTGCTCGACCGAAGACATCATCTGGTGGTCGTCCTTCCACTTCTCGTGCGGGACGTCCATCTAGAGAACCAATTGAAGGCATTATGAGACCAAGCAGTCGAAGTGAATTGGCCAGAGAAGAACAAAGGAGTAATATAGGTACATTCAATTATTATTGTTTATATTACAAAAAAAGAATTATATTGCATCATCCCTATGCAATCTGGTGTTTATAGGATCTCGTTCTGGTTTCGTACCTCCTCCTTCCTCGGTCAGTACCATTTAAATCTTGTATTTTGTGATATGAAATTTGAATTGAGAAAACAGTTTGAATGTCGATATAATATCAGAAGGGCTTTTCTCCATCGGTGAACATGGAACGATTGGAGGGAACTGGAACGGGCCGACCACCAACTGGAATGATTCATCCTGCTATTATAAATCGACCCATCACTCAACAAGGACTGAGAGCTCCCACTAGAGCTGGAACTGCATCTGGTATGAGATTAGAAGTTGGATTGAATCAAAGGGCCGTAGTAGAGCAACGCCTGTCACACAATTACAAATCGCTATAAAGGAGTGAGGAATGAGATCCCGCCTGATCCCTTTCAATGTCAAGAGTTCAAATTACGTTATTCTTCTCAGGTAAACGACAAGTTCTCGATAAGAATTACTACGTGGGAATATTGAGATCGAAGGCAAATGAATTGAATATGGAGATCAATCGATTGAATAAAGAATTGGAGAAAGGAGAGAAAGCGAGGAATGAAACATCGGCATATGAGAAGAAGTGAGATATTACAAGTTCACCAACTAGCCGGGATGTATTGAGGTTAAATACACTACGCTCTATGCGTACACTACGCTCTATGCATAGTTCCGGGTGCAGGTTCGGTCCAGGGGGAGGTCGGTAACTGGCTCCAGGTACGGTCCAGGGGGGAGCTAAGTAACATACTTAAGATTCGGTCCAGGGGACCTCGGTAGCCTTCTTCAGGTACGGTCCAGGGGGACCTCGGTAGCCTTCTTCAGGTACGGTTCAGGGGAACCTTGGTACGAAATTTTCAATTTTTCACGTTAAAACGTGTTAGACACGTTTCCGACATCGCAAAACACTTTTCCTGTGATCCCCCCCTTTTCCAAATTTTCGATTTTCCATGTTAAAACTCGGCAAAACAGGTGAAAACGTGTTTCACCTTACTGAAGAACGTGCTAGAAGGGCATTTGACACTTGCGAAAAATGCGGCCAACGTTTTGCCCGCGGCGGGGTTCGAACCTGGGGGTCTCGGATTGTAACTCAAGCGCGTAACCCACTTGGCTATGGATTTGGTCAATTAAATATTGCAAAATTTTAAAGGGATTTTGGTCTGTTGTCGTATGCAAAAGGATCCGAGAAGGGAAGCTTCCGGATGCATGATTCCGGCCTCCAGAAAGGGGTCAGGGGCGAGAGAGTGTGCCAAAATGAGAGAGTCACTCTCAATTTTCCTTACACTCTCGTTCTAGCTCCATTCCTGCGAGATTGCCGGCATGAGGAATGATTTGGAACGAAATGTGCGAAAATTTCATGAAATCGCGTGAAATCAAGTGAAATCAATCGATATTTCACTTCAAAAATCGGCAAAAGATGCTCAAATGTAAATCTCGTTACTCAAAAATGGGTTTGGGCCACATTTGACACTTGGAAAAAATGCGGCAAAAGACTATGCACCGGCGGGGATCGAACCTGCTACCCTCGGATTTGAATTCGAGCTCGCTACCGACTTGGCCATGAAATTATCGATTTTTCAAATATAAAAATCGATGTGTTTCGTGATGGGCGATCATATGCAAAAGGATCTGAGAAGATTGCTCAACTTTGAAGAAAGTTATTCAGAAAAAAGGTCCGTCACGCGGATGGAAAAAAAACATACCAACAGACAGACATTTCAATTTCCTAGTAGTGGAGGAACACTCGTCCACAATAATAAAACGTTCCGCCGCTAAACACAAATTCCGCTGGCGAGAGATTATGGCAAAACAAGAGACACGCCGAGGTATAGAAAGAGAGTACACACCTAAGTAGTCCATATCATGAACGTATCATTTTAAAATTGTAATACAATCAATTGTGGCTTGGAATACGGTAGAAGAGATCACGGTGGTTAATGAATCGATTTCCGAGCTGAGGAGGGTGCTCTGACTCTGAAGAAACTACATGGAAGACTTCTCGATTACAATTCGATGCTAGACAAAATGCATTCGACCAGTGAATTGAGTGTATTGGAAATGGAAGCAAATGAAGCTAAGAGAAAGGCTGATCAGGTTAGAAGAAATTGAAGATGAATTATCAACTACTGATACTTCCTATTTGTGATACTCCTTGATACGGATAGAAAACTAAGTATTAAAGGATTAGAAAGCGTAAAGTAAATTATTGGAATATAAAAGTGGAATTGCAGGTTGTCGATTCACTCGAAGAATTATTCAAGGAAAAGAAACAACGAGATGATGAGATTAATCGATTAGAAGAGGAGATTGGAATACAAAAGAGGAAGAATAACTCAGCAATTGCTGCTATGGTGAGAAGAGAGAGAGAAAAATCAAAGATCAACCATTTCATTCAGGATCCATCTCTCAAAGATCGATATGAAGCACTAAAGGAACAATCTGAAGTATTAAAGGAATTTATTGCAGAGAGGTCAGAGAAAGTAGAGTTGGGAGAGATAATATCGATTGATTAAAGGGAGAACGAATTATCGGATCTAGTGAATCAGAAGAATCAATTGGAGACTGATCTACTCAATTCGCCACTCAAACAAAAAGCTGGTATATCTAGAGGGGGATTACTGTAACAATACACTCATTTGCAGCCAATCTCCGTGAACACATCGTTGAATTGGGAAAGAGAGAAAGAGATTTAATGATAGAAAAACAAAATGAGGAAAGTCTCGATGAGAAAGTGAGTCATCTACTCAATCGAGAACAACCGATTCTATCCAATTTGGAGTAAGGAGACTCATTTTAGAAAGCGAAGTTGATCGAAAGTGTGAGAAGGAACAACGATGAGATTACAGCAATGGAGAAACAGTGAGTGATGAAAGGGGGCGGATTCTATTCAAGATGGGGCGGAGTCTAACTATAAGGAAGATTGAAAATTATTCAGATACGATCAAATCAATGAGCAGATTGAGAATGCACAAGAGGAGTTACACGAGTTTAATGCGAATGTCGAGAGTGATAATAGTGAGTATCGAGGTCGATCGTAGATCAAATCGTCCATTTAGGAGAGCAGATGGATCGATATCAGGGACTGCAAATGAAAGAAGCTGAGGTAAGAGAAAGAATGGAGAGATGGAGAGGATATTGAATATGCAGATGAATGCTTTCTTTGCTTCCTTTGATGATCAGAAGAGAAATTTGAGTATGGAAATGGAGGAATTTCAAGATGGAATTGTCAAGAATTTACGACGTCTTTCTCTTAATCTCAGCAAGGTTAGTGATGATGTAATCGAGAATATCTAGTGATGAATTGAGATTAATTCATCGATGCAAGTAACTGACATGGATCCATCGATTCTAGAGATGAGTGAGGGAGCTAGTGTACAAGAATTGAAAGAATGTAAGTAACTATTGGTCTTTGATCTATTCAATATCCCATTGTTCAGTGCACGTCAGATTAGAAGAGGAATTGATTACAATGAGTGACATGGAAACTCGAATGAGAGGTGAACTACAGGTAGATCAAAATAGAGAATGAGATAGTAGGAAGATACAAATTGAGGCTTTTGATCGGAAGGGAGAAGAAATGGAAGAAGAACTGGCTCAAATGCCAGACTATCATCGAATGGTTGAGACGAGTCAAGAAGAGAATACGGTAGGAAGGAGATTACGGTAGGTCGGAAGTAACAGTATGATCATCAGAATCTGGAGAAAACGAAGGGTGAATTGATGATATCGTTGCCTCGATTGGATGAATCGCTCAATGAAATTGAGGCAGATCTGGATGAGATCACAAATGAATTAAGAGGAGATGATACGGTAGCCATTGTGAGTTGAGACGACTACTGTAGTGCAATATCGATCCATCTAAAGGCGGAGAGTCTCACAAAGAAATTGGACTATTTGGAAGAGACGAATCAACATTTGAGAGATCAGATAGAAGAAACTGAATCAGAGGGAAATTACGAGGAGATCAAAGAACAAGTGAGAAAAAGAGAAGAATTGTGAGAGATGAGCAGATTGTCACTTTGCAGGTTCTATCTCTGCAGAGAGAATACAATGCACTCTTATTGGCCATACCAAGAAGATAGAAGTGATACAATCAGATCGTGTATGTAAATTCGCAAGTAGGTATGAGATAAAATAAATAAAATTTATTCGCTATCGCAATACCGGCTATAAATAAGTTCATAATTAGACCAGCTATGCGGTACTTCCTAACAATGGCGGTATAAAACAACCCACGAACAAAATAACGGAAGATCTAAATTTTATGGATAAAACAAATGATATAAAATTGAGTATCAACGGAAAATACCGAGATCTCATTGTTACTGCATATGAATAGTCAATCTGAAGCACACAAAAAACAAATCGAGAAATCATATTGTTTTGAAAATACTTTGTGGTAGGAGATCCCTAGTTGATTTGGATATATAGAATAACGTGACGATTCAATCTACGACAGAGATATCGGATAAGGAGTTTTCTGTATTGGCTAGGTCGTCCACGAACCCCTTGTATCGCTTGAAATGAGTTCCATCCCAGTACACCTTAATTATCACTTCGTGCTAATTGGTAATGCATATAGAATTCTTCAGGGCTACGAAAATAGTTTGTCATACCTTTCCGCATTTCGCACAGATGTAGTAGAAAGGTCGCTCGCTCTCGATTACTTCCGGTTGAACCTTCAATAATTACTGTTTAAGAATAAAATGCAATAGTTATCCCCGGCTTCGTCATTATTTAGTATTACACAATAACCACAACTCACATTGATAGTCTTCACATCGATTGGAGTTCCCATTGAATCTCCCATCACGAGATTATTACTGAAAAAAAGTTACGCTCCAGAAATGTAATATGAGGCCGTTTGCGAGAGAATCAAACAATGCGATAGCACAGATCGGACAGGTAAAAATAAGAAATCTCAATTGAAGACAGTTTCCTACACATTTGAGGGTGCCGATCACGATGGCGAGTATGTCATATTATGCAAATCAATCTCCGACCTGTTATTCAAATTTCAAAATTCAGCTAATTTCACGTGTTTTTGTGCTTCCAAAAGAAAGAGTCCTCAATTCATGCCGTGAGAACACTCAACTAGGGTGAAATTGCATGAGGAATCTAATGGAAGTTTCAGAAATGCAAATTTCAGTGTTTTTTACGTGGCATCCCCAAGTAAAACTCAAAGGAGAGGTCTGGAATTAACACAGTATGTGGAAAAGTGTGTGGAGAACTCACACATCATACCGCTTCTTAAATTTGTACGCTGTTGACTTCCGGCAAATCGAGTTATGAATTTTTAAATCAGCGAATCTGGGTGGAAAAGCACCGATCTGACGAGTCAATTTGCATCCGGTCTCCCTCTCATTTCTCATTTGCCTGCTCGCGCGGCGTCTGAGAGGGCGAAATTAGATGACGATCGCATGTTAATTGCGCTTTCTCTGGTCAGATCTGTGCTTTTCCACCAAGATCCGCTTATTTTAAAAAAATCATAACTCGATTTTTTGTAAAAAGCGCACAAATTGAAGAGTACGATGTGTGTGTTCTCCACATACTGTGTTAATCCCAGACCTCCCTTTTGAGCTTAACATGGGGAAATAGACAGGTACTACGTGAAAAACACGGAAATTTGCATTTCTGAAACTTCCTTTAGATTTTTCATGCAGTTTTACTCTAGTTGAGTATACACGATATGGTTCAAGGACTCATTCTTTTGTAAGCACAAAACACGCGAAATCAGCTGAAATTTGAAATTTGAATAACATCGATTTGCATAATATGACATACTTGCCATCGTAATCAGCACTATGGAGAGTATCTAAAACAAAGTTGTCCTTCGACTTCGATTTTTCAACTGTCCGAGCTTTGCTCGATTCTCTCGCAAACGGCCTCATATACATTAAAATGTGCGTTCACGTTTCAGGAGACATGTATGTTTATACACTGTTTCAAGAAGAAATTGGACATTAAATATTCTCACAACACGCCAAATATTTTGGCTCAATTTCGCGATTTTAAAGTTCGCAAATATCAAAATGTTGTCTTCATGTGCGACTTCCTCGGGGATTCACCATCCTAGAAAAAGACTCGCTTCGGTATATAGTTAGCGGAAAGACGGATACAAATGACTCACTATACATCGATGACTCCATTTGTGCACTTCACAATGAAAATGTTATCTTGTGGGGAGAATTCAACCAATGAGCAATCGAATCCACCGTAATCCGAAGCATCGGCCTGAGTACGTTTGAATTGGATCGATCAACAATAGATGTTTAGGAGAATGGATGACACAAGTCCATTGTCACACAAATTTTTAAAAAAACAATCATATTGTATTTTATAAAATTAAAAAAAGAGTACATTCTTAATCTTTTGCATCCATGGTTGGGGGTCGAACATTTCATCGTCGTCTTCTGTATCTCCTATCCGTTTGACGCAATCGTGGAGAGTCTAAATTTTTGATTGAAATTTGATGATATAAAAGATCAAATTAACCTGCAGAACTATCGATGGAGTCATCACGAATTGATCGCCATTACATAACTGAAATTGAATGATAAATAAATATTGCGATAATGAATGACTGGCCATGCAACGAGTGAAGACATTAGCCGGATCCATTTTCATATTGAAATTGGTGAGGACTGCCCGTATCTGAAATAAATACATAGTAAAAAATTATATAATTCCGGTGCACTTCTTTCTCTCTCTCACTACTATTCGGCCAAAAATTCTAACCACGAGGTATGTCGGGCACAAGGTCGGATAAGAACTGTCGGTGCCTACTAGATGACAACCATAGGTCAAAAGGGTGCTTTGGGGGAAATCGAAAATGTGGGTTGTTTTTTTCAAAAATTATCCTTGAAAATGCCAAACTGTGGATTGCCTTCGTCATTTTTACGTACCTTTTGACCTATGATGACAAAAGTTTTTGTTGCTGAAAACTTTTATTCTGAAAAGGACCCATTTTTGCGATTTAAAAAAAGGAGTTATGATTTTTAAAGGTGCCCGCGTACCGGGAATTACTGTTTAGCGCGCCAAACACCGTAACACGCGGTAGATCAAAGCAAATTCTGAACTGTGAAAAATCATACTCCTTTCAAAAAATCGCTAAAAAAAGTGTTTTTTTTTGCATTCTAATCAGAAAATAATTTTATTTAAAATAAAAATAACATTTTGCAGTGACAGGTCCCTTTAAAAGCTCTATTTGTCTCTCTCTGGATCACAAACAAATTTAGGGACAGCAGAGCCGTGACACTTCTGCATGTAAAAGTTCGGAAAAGTCGTAAAATTACTGTACGTACACACATTTTTCACATTTTGTCGTTATGTGACTTCAATTTATCTATTTTTTTTCTTTGTTACAAGGAAATCTTATATTATATTTTATCGACGCCCGAAGGCGCAACGGAATAATGTGTGATTACGCGAACAATGTACAGTAAATAAAGACTCTCTATGGGAAGTATCGTTTGGGAAGGGGGGGGGGGGAGGTTGCAATAGGGGCGAATCAGTGGGTAGATCAATCGTCGTGGTCCCATCTGTCATCGTCTGGTCGATGTTCTCTGTGTGAACTGAGAGAGGAGGGATCCGAGGAAGGGGATTCGGGCGACCAGGTTGACTCATCTCCGGGAGCAGACTCAGTGATCTCTAATAGGAGGGGGACGAGGTTGGGACGGGGAAGTAATGCAATGCAAACTAACGAAAGGTATATTTGCTAATATCGTAATTACTATAATTCACGTAAACGACTCTTGTAAACATTCATACTATCGTACGCCAAGAACACTTTGTACAAAGGTGCGACACGGTGTCGCGCTTTTTCGCACTTTTCAGTTTCCGTTGAAATTCACCTCGAAATAGGATGATTGTATGGTGTCGCTTGTTTGCGATCGATTCATATCTAAATTTGCTACTTCTTTGGTAAAATAAAATTTCAAAATAATATTAAATAAACTTTTAAATGCTATTAAAAGAAAAATTTAAAAATTCAATCAGTTTTCAATCGTGAGCAAGGATACGGTAGGTGCAATGGTGCGATGTGTACTCTCTAATTGGAGTTCCGCCCGTCTATCACTCTCTTCTGAGCTACCTGTAATAATTTTCCTGCGATTATTGATCGATTTTCGGCATTCTCACAGTCCGTTTCATCAGTCAGAGCTTCGTTTTCGACTATGACAGCCAAATAACAATGATAGCACAAGTTTCTCGATGTTCGAATCAATATATCATGCTTAGCATGTATACCGTGTCTATTTAAAAATATATACGTTGACATTCGGTAGGACTGACGACTTATAATAAAATTAGAATAGAATATATCCATAATAAAGCAAATTAGTTGAAATCAAGACGAAGATAAACTACCGTAATCTCAACACATGATACCGTATGACACATACCGAAAAGCCGCGACTGTTGCAATATATAGTATATAATCCTTACCAAGATATTTTTTTTAATAGTGCTCTGCATGGGATAGAAGAGTTATCATATATCGAGCAGTACAGTAGTGTGCGCGCATAAGGTGTGCGGTAGGCAAATACAAGTTTGTATGTGCGCGGAAAATTACATATATTATTGGTCACAGGTTATGTAAGAGAATTAACGCACAAGATGGTTGCGATAAATATTTTTTTCGAAGCACGCTTTGATTCTAGTTTGTTCTTAAACCTACTTTCGAAACAAATTATAATATCAGCCGAACTCCCGCAGTCTACCTTGTGCGCGCACACTACTGTACTGCTCGATATATGATAATTCTTCTATCCCATTTTAAAAAAATATCTTGGTAAGGATTATATGCTATATATTGCAACAGTCGCGGCTTTTCGGTATGTGTCATACGGTATCATGTGATTACGGTAGTTTATCTTCGTCTTGATTTCAACTGATTTGCTTTATTATGGATATTTTCTATTCTAATTTTATTATAACTCGTCAGTCCAACCGAATGTCAACGTATATATTTTTAAATAGACACGGTATACATGCTAAGCATGATATATTGATTCGAACATCGAGAAACTTGTGCTATCATTGTTATTTGGCTGTCATAGTCGAAAACGAAGCTCTGACTGATGAAACGGACTGTGAGAATGCCGAAAATCGATCAATAATCGCAGGAAAATTATTACAGGTAGCTCAGAAGAGAGTGATAGACAGGCGGAACACCAAAGTGGAGAGTACACATCGCACCATTGCACCTACCGTATCCTTGCTCGCGATTGAAAACTGATTGAATTTTTAAATTTTTCTTTTAATAGCATTTAAAAGTTTATTTAATATTATTTTGAAATTTTATTTTACCAAAGAAGTAGCAAATTTAGATATGAATCGATCGCAAACAAGCGACACCATACAATCATCCTATTTCGAGGTGAAGTTCAACGGAAACTGAAAAGTGCGAAAAAGTGTCGCACTGTGCGACACCGTGTCGCACCTTTGTACAAAGTGTTCTTGGCGTACGATAGGTGACCTGTGTATGTAAGGGGGAAGAGTATTCATGTGCATAGCAACTCGGGTATTCATGTGCATAGCAACAACTACGGGGAAAGCAATGAAATCGAGGCGTTGACCTAGTACATTCTATGTGCACACCAAATGTGTTCGTTCTTTCACGAAGGGGTTTGAAAATGAAAAATTTGTTACGATCTAAGATGGTCTCGCCATTCATTATTCTACGGGCGAAAACTAAGTCAAAGATGACTCTCCTCTTAAAAGGCGCTTGAAGACCAAGAAGGACGTTGAGGATAGGAAGGTAGACCAATTGGATAAGAAGGAGAAGGAAAACATCGATAGAATAGAATTCGAGTGAATTGTTGTTGGACCTTCTCGAGCCTCTCACAGTGCTTCGTTACATAGGGATTCCAGAACGGACTAGCAAATTCAAGGTGAGGTAGAACATATGTTTGAAAGCATTTTAAAAAAAAAATCAGGACAATTGATAGATACAGCACGTAGCATGATGAATAATGCAGTTTGGGCCTTACTAATGCGGGTATCGATAGAGGCAGTTCTAAGCAATGAGGGGACAACTTGGAGGCCTAGATCACGTTGAGGAGCATTTTCTGATTTTTGAGACAGGGTTACATTGTTGATGTGATATGAGGGAATAGCAGATGCACAGTTTCGGAAAATGATTTGGGGAATGTTGTCGTAACCAGTGGAACAAGAAGGAGATAGGTGTTTTAGAGCTTTGAAAAGGGAGAAAGGAGACGTTCGAGAGAAAAGGAGGGAGTGGGAGGGAAGGAATAGTGGGGATACAGCCATCATCAAGTGTGAAATATGAGGCAAATTGGATTGCTAAAAGATTGGTAATGTTTGATATGCCCCTTAGTTTCTATGTGTGTGCTCAATCGGTAGCTCTTCCTTTTCTCTACTACATATTTAGTGGTTTATAACAATTAGATCCCCATGCCGGTTTATTTCTCACCTTTAATAAATTGCGTTCCTAATTGTTTTCACGTTTCCTCGCATAGTCTTCGAAATCGGCGTGCCCCCTCCAATTTTTCTTCGCCTACTGATCAAATCGTTCGTTCGCTTGCTCCAACCTTTGAGACATTGACAACTTGCGCTATTCTTGCAATTTTCAATAAATTTCTTCTCTCCTCTATTTATGTCGCTTACAAAACAACTTATTGCGCTCCTCCACATCCGAACAGCTAAGCTGTTCGTTCGCATGTTATGGCCTTCGAACCATTGAACACTTGGAATTGTTTGTATGATTAGCACAGGGCGAGAATTGTCGAGGGGAGGGGGAAAATGGAAGGGCGAGTGCGATGATCTCTGGTTTTTCTCCCCTACTAGTCCCCCACTGAAAATGGGCGTGGTCGGATTCCCCTACTAGTCCCCCACTCAGATTGGGGCGGAGCCAAGATGAAATCGATAGTCCCCCACTGAATACCCCTACTAGTCCCCCATTCTATCACCAAATGCGCAAGTACAACACAGACGCACTTGCTGTGGCGCCTTCCCGGAGTTTCGATACTCTGAGTATTTTCTGTTTCATTGTTGTTTCTGGGAGATTTCTTGTGTGTTTTACTGGTTAATTCGTCTGTATTCCCCTTGGAGATTACTGTAACGCCGTTATAAATGTTCCTCCTCAATTTTACACTATCGTCCCTACTTAACCTATCTTTCACTAAAATAGAAGATCTACTTAACCTATCTTTCACTAATATAGAAGATCTACTTAACCTATCCTTCACTAATATAGAAGATCTACTTAACCTATCTTTCACTAATATAGAAGATCTACTTAACCTATCTTTCACCAATATAGATTTGTACGACAATGGAAGAGATTGAGAAGACTCCTTCTATGTGTATCACATTTCTACTCATCACAACTTCTTCAGTTGAGTCAATTTTCCCCGTTTACTAAAAATATTACTTTGGAGTGCAGAAATGTGCTTGTGAGGAATTATTGCAGATCCATAACGCAAATTACATTTCAATTCAATGTGTGATGTTCCACAGAGGTTAGTGATGCTATGAAGTTATTTTTTACCGAATCGTAACTGTATGGAAAAATAAACGTGTGTCTCGTTGATAAAAGACTCCCACTGATTTCAATATAGCAGGTATGATTGCATTTGAAGAGCTATGAAGAGCCACATCGGTTTTTCAATAATCGAAGAATGTTTAATATAGAAGATCTACACCCTCTACTCGACGTCTAATTGGAAGTCAATTTTATCATTATCCATATGTTTCCTACTTGTTGATAAAACATAGTCAATGAGATCTCATTCTGACTACCGCAAAGCACTATCACAATAATAGCCATACGTCATCCCCTACTGCCATTCCCCCCCACTAGTCCCCTACTGCCATTCCAGCCCCTACTGAATGCCCTACTAGTCCCCTTACTCCCCTCCAAGTAGGGGACAAGTAGGGCAATAGTAGAGGACTAGTAGGGGAGAAAAACCAGAGATCTATATATTTATGCGTATTACAAGTAACAACACGGTAACAAAATGAAAATGAACAATTTTGATATACAAAGATTACAGAAGATTACAGAAGTATACAAAGCAATTTCTAAATTTAACTACTCAGTAAAACTGGTCATCTTTCCGGTATTTTTATGAAAAGCCTAGCCGCTCTGGGGAAGAAACTATACTGCGATAACTTTAATTGCATGAAATATCAAGAATCGGAAGTACAAACATAGGAAACAAATCATTTCATGAAAATTTTTCGAAATTTCATTTTTAGTCATCAATTTGACAGAGATCTGACACATGGAACTCGCCAAACTCCGCCCACTTTCATGCATTAAAAAAAACTCATTTTCAAAGATGGTTTGACACTTTGCTTTATTTTATTGACTCTTTTCATTTGAATTAGCCGAATCAGCGTACTCAAAAGTATCATTCACGAGAAAGCTAGTTTTTTAACGTTCGATTTCGTTGTATGCTCTAGGGTCCCTAAACCAATTATTGGAAAAAAGATAACTAACCAATTCAGCAGCGGGGAGCGAACTGTCAATCCCAAATACTCGTCCCTCGAACATCTTTTGGTACTGTAACATCGTATATATATATATATATATATATATATATATATATATATATATATATATTAGTTTTTGTTGTTGTTTAAAATGCATTCCTGGAATTCATATTCATGAAGAGTATTCTTCTTTTTTTTAAAAATCAATATAATTCATATATTATCATGTCAGTAACCTCAGCGAGATTCTTGCCGAAAGATAGGATGATTCTGTGCTGGTTCTGTGAATACTTTGCCATTCGAACTAAACTCTCCTTCGAATCAGCGAATTCAACGTCCACTCCCAATCGTCTCAACATTATCGATTAGGATTAGGGTGGCGAAATCAGTGCAGTATCGGTACACAGTGCGTTTTCGGTACGTGCATCGATGTATCGATACACTCAAAAAAAATGGAGACTGATGTATTGAAATGCACTGTGCACTGCCAGTACACGATGCGATGTGGGAGAGCGTGTAGTGCAGTGCACATCACTCTCGCTTTTTCGAGTGTACCGATACGTTTGCTTTCTTCAAAATAATGTACTACAGTGTGCATGAGACTTAAGTGCATTCCAGTACTGCACTCCTATTATCCACCCTAATTAGGATAGATCATATGTAATTAAACTACGATATAATCTATAGTATCGAGAAAGAAGGAGAACCGGTAAAAATTTACCGTAGATGCTTTCCGAGACCAGAGAACATTGCGTCAGTGATGAATGATTTGTGTTGATCGATGTGGCCATTCGAAGACAGAACAGCCGCATTGACACTCTCAATGAGAAGCCATTCAACTTTGACGATGAAACGAATGTATTCTAGGTGAATAGGAAAGGTAACAAGCAAAGAAGTTTATCACGAGAAATTGCATGGCCTCAAACTACTTTCAACAACAACAAAACAAATGTTCCGGCATTTGCATGGTTAGAATTTCATCAATCCAGGTCAAAGGTTGCACAAATGTCTTTAGTGATCAAAAAACAGGAGAATCGAAAGTAATTTCTCACACTTACCTCCACCAATTCTGCGTATTCTTCATCAGTCATCTTTGCCTTCTTTTTTTTCACCGTCTAAAATTAAACAATTCAATCGATATAGCTATTTTCATCCACCGTACTCTCTCTATCTCTCCTGTTACCTGATCTTTCTTCTTCTCAGCTAGATCATTCCAGATGCTTTTCACAATTTCATCAAAATCTCTGTTCTTCTCATTAGTGAGTCTTTTCATTCCTAGATGTAATTTGATGAGAATGTATGCGTCAGTAGCAGCATATATCAACTGTTCCGGTCGAAGTGGACGAATTGACCAATTCGATGTCTGCAAGTCGACATTATTATTTTAATTGATATTTGTCCATATTTTTGAGCCAATACTCTGCGTAGGATATAATTTCTCCCAATTTAATCGTGTGCACGGCTACAATACCTGCAGTTTCTTGTTGAGTGTGATATGGAGGATAACTTCGACGAGATCGCTCAACTTGAATGTTCTCGTCGTTTGACCTTCCACAATGGCACCACGAGCAGCCCGGTCTAGCAATATCATACACATAATTAATATAATCACATTATTGTGCGTAAATTTTCCGTCCCGACAATAACGAAACTACTGTGCAAAAAGTCGGCGAAACGCTACCACACCATATCAATATTTCCGTGATTTAATTAGGCGCTTTCAATAGCAGTAGAATGCATGTTTAATGGAATAGGAATGAAATAATTTTAGAGAAGATGTCTGCCTTAGTAGGGAAATAATAGTCCGAAACATGGACTAATTCGCGCTAACGACCGTATCGCCAAAATGGGCGGAGACCGCTAAGTTTTTAAACTGCACAATATCATGTTTTAAAAAAAAGATTGTAAGCACAACATACTGAGACGAGAAGAAATTACAACAACAAAAATGATAATAATATTATCTAATAACAAACCAATCCATGAAGTGCTCTTCGATAAATCGAACAAAGTCGGTTCGAGGTCCAATAGCTGCAATTACTCACTAATTAATATACTTAGCGCTCTAGCACTTATACCATAATGCGATACCTAGTTATCCTAATAGTGTGGTCGATGGTCGTTGACTCACATCATTGGCGAGTCTCTTTAGACAAATAACTCGTGTCATCCGTTGGAGTTCGTCTTTGACGAAGGGAAGAGTAGCAGAATAAGCATTGAGATCAGATAACATGTCGAATCCTGCAAAGCATATACAAATCATAAATAAACTAAGAAATACACCAATCACAAATTCAATCAAGAATTACAGAAATGCGAATAAAGCAGATCCGAAGAAAGAATACGAAAAGATAACAACGAACCTATTTTTATGTGTTCTCCCCCGAAAAGCCTCGATGTGAACTCTTTCCATTGTAGTTCAGTGAGACAATTCTGAGAAAGAACAATAATATAAAGGGGTGGCACTACATTTTGGTTGATTTTTATTAGATTTCCACAACGAACTCTGTGTGTCTATCAGTCTCGCTCTTGTTCGATCCTTCTTATTGGCATCTTTCGGACACCAAATGCGCTGGGGGACAACAGCGAACTGCATTTTCAACTGTTTGATATCGAGAGCTTCATATAAAAAGATTGGTACAATGATGACAACGTAACGAGATGGGTTTCTCGACTCTCGAATGTACTCTTTGATTGATGGATAGATATCTACAGATGAAAATGAGTGTTACCTCAAGCTTCACAAAGTCGAATAGGTAGACACGATGGATAGTTGACACTTGGAGAAGAGCAACTCTCAACAATATACTGTTTATTTGACTATTTCTAATATTAGTATTTGAAATTAAGAAGGCCCTTCATTGAAGGGTGATGCGATAGAAAATAACTTACTGTTGAATTGGACTATTCGTTGATCTGAACTCTGAGTCGATCCCTATAATTGCCCTGTAACAATGGATCCATAACCCAGTCAGAACAAACAAGTCACTCACTCCACTTCTTCCAATAGTTCAATCTCGTCCAATGTCTTATCACATAGAAACCAAGTATCGATCCATTTTATGGGTGTACCGTCCTCTAATTGACACTCGCTCCTCGCATCTACCGTATTGAATCTAAGAGTTTGGCTACTTCATCTAATGGAATATGATGTCATACTTTGAAAGCATCCTCCTCGCTCTTTCTTCCCATCCATTTGTTCGTTCAAAATAATTCTTGGCGCCGCCACGGAAATCGGATGGTGAGAGCTGTAGAGTACAGTTTATGATGAGTTAAAATAAGACTGAGGACGGTACACCCATAAAATGGATTTTACTGTACATGAGTAGGGGGGACTAACTAGTGTTGGCTATTCGGCTTTTGCGTAATGCAATTCCTCCCCCTCTCCTTTGCGGAATGCAATAGGCTCCGCCCACAATTGCATTACGCAATTCTGAGGGAAATCTATTCGGCGCCGCAATTAATTGCATTACGCAATTAGGGATGGGGGGACTATTGCGCCAAATAGATTTTCCGATCACAGACCAGCACTCAAATGCGATTTTTCGTGGATTTCTTTTGTTCATTTCAAATTCCTCATTGATAGGTGTGAACGAGAAAAGCTTCCCAGGGGCAGGGTCGCGTCTTATGATTAACCTCGCAGAAGAGCTGTTTGATTTTCCACCTTTACTGCGCTGTGGTGAAAAGAAATAAGCGACAAATTATTCATCCATTGAGGTGTGTATTACATAATTCCAGCGTCTATAGAATCTCTATTGACATACCAGTAACATAGGGCAATCGACAATCGCCAATCGAGACAATCGAGAGGGACTATTCCACTTTACCAAGATTATTTCACTTTCAATCAGGAATTTGAAGTGAACGAAAGAAATTCACCAAAAAAATCGCGTTTTAATGCTGGTCTTTGATCGGAAACTCTATTCGGCACCGAAGAATTCCACCCCCCCCCCTCCACCCCCGAATTGCGTAATGCAATTAATTGCGGCGCCGAATAGATTTCCCTCAGAATTGCGTAATGCTATTTTGTGGGCGGAGCCTATTGCATTTCGCAAAGCCGCTATCGTTTTGCCAACCCTAGGACTAACTGACCTCGTAGTACATCATCCACATCTCAGCTTCATAATAATAGTGTTGAACTGTGTCTAGACTCATTCCAGCTGATTTTTCTCTATCCACTCGGTCGAAGAGAGCTATGATTACATCCTTAGCCAATTTAGATCCTTTCTTCACGTGATCCTGCAAGACAACGTACACTCTTCTACCAACATATCCAATTTCTAAGAATATATCATTCATTACGTATTGATTTTCGAATATACATTGCAATTCACCTTGACATGGTCGAATATGGTAGCTGTGAACACACGTGACCCTTCATCCCTGCAAATCGAGATCGGTAAGAAATCATTCCTCAATCGATTTGCATTCAATCATGCAGTTGCTGAAAGTGCATTCAAAACCAGTGCTAGGTTGCACAATTGTGAAATGTTACCCATAATCCGCATTGCGCGTGCATATCACCTTCTTGCTGAAACGAATAGCTTGTTACGAAGCTTTACATTTTAAAAAAACTTAAATCTATCACTAAAAAAACTCAGATCTATGACTTTCTCTACTGATTGACTGACTCATTGCCTGACCGCCCAAGGGAAAATTTCGATATTTTTTATATTTTTTATTGAGCGAAGATGAGACTCCTGATTATTAGTTTGCATAAGAACGCCTGAAAATATTCCCCAAATTTAATATCAGGTCGGAGGTCGTCAATATTCTACAATATGCTGAAAAAAACAAGAATAAAGAACTTTAAATTGGCATCTGTTGCTACACAATCATACGTGGACAGCTCTTATCCGAGGCCTTTTGCACACAGCCCCCGATTGACGACTGCGTTCGCACACAGCCCCCGATCTACCGTAACTCGCCAAATCAATTTTTTTGTGCCAATAAAAATCGATTACATTGCTATTTTTTGTTGTTTCACTGTTGAATAACGCAGTGAATATGATTTAACAATCGATAAATCATATTAATCTGTATTAAAAACTGTTTTCCAAATCCACCATCCATCTCTCCGAAAAAAAAGCAATATTTTTCTCCTCCAATACGAAATATTTATTCCTGATTTTTTAGGGGAATTACTCCTCCCAAAAGGCCATATACTAAGCAGATTGGCGAACGATTTTGTAGCGAGAAAGTAAATAAATTGAATATTTCATAACAGGGAAGAAAAATTAATGCCCACCCGAACGAACTACCGTAGTTAAGTTAAGGTGGACTGCCGTCGTCTTGCCTTCTCGCCTGCTAGTTTTTCGTTTTTTTCTCTCCAACTTTCCACTGTCCCCGAAAAATCCCAGCCCCCGTTTGCACATAGCCCCTGCCCCCTGCTGCCCATGTATGTACACAATACTTTTAAAAAAAAATCTTCGTTTTTTTTCGTTCATATTTTTGCTATTTAAAACATAGATTTCTTCCATGCATTCAACTACACGATGCTACTACCCTCAAAACGGGCGCTTGTGGATTTTTTTCGGCGAAGGTCGCCGCTTTTGACGACAGGCTCGCAAATCGTTGCTTCTCAACGAAATAGTCCAAAATTTTTGCAAGCGAGTACTGAATTAAAATTCCAGAAATCCCCTATAGCAACCTCCCTCCCTTCCCAAACGATACTTCCCATAGTCTTAATTTACTGTACATCGTTCGTGTAATCACACATTATTCCGTTGCGCCTTCGGGCGTCGATAAAATATATAGAAATGCGTTTTGGGGAATTAGAAAATAATTGATCGGAAGTCGTGGAAATACCTTGTGTATCAGGGTTGGGCGGAAAAAAAATTTCCCGTTTTCAAATTTTCCGACCCTGTAACGGAAAATTTGACGACTTTTACAGTAGATATTACACGAGTATAAAACAATGAAAACCAAGGAAAACAATTAAAATGATTTGCTTTCTTCAGAATCAGTACACTTTGTGCTCAATACTATTTGCATTCTATGATTTTTCAGTCAAAACTTTGAGGAAAAAAATACTGTATTCACATTTCACATTTAGTCATCACAATTTCTCTATCGCACACAGTGATATTTTTTTTACTGTTGAAGGCGTCGTGGTTTTTTTTCTTCATTGATTTGTTGAAGCTGGATCAAATAATGTTGATGAAACAATACTAAAATTGACATTCCGTTAGCAAAAACCGTTTTTTAACGAATTTTCCGTATTTTCCGACTTTTTGAGATCCAAATTTTCCGTTTCCGATTTTTTCCGTCACGCTTTTTCCGCCCAACTCTGTTATGTATTCTCATTGTTTACAGTGTGGTGCGATGGGGGCCACCATTCCCACGATGGGGCGACTTTTCCTCGCCGCACAACTAGTAAACAAGATGGATGCACATGCGATTTCCATACTTTCCGGTCAATTTTTTTTTGGAATTATGGTTCTGTGCTCGCATGCAAAAATTTGTATTTCGTTGAGAAACAACGATTTGCTAGCCTGTCGCCAAAAAGCGGCGACTTTGGCCGAAAAAGTTCGTCCGTTTAGAGGGTGCAATTGATTCCGCATATTTTATTGATTCTACTTACCAGTATACTGCAGAATATTGACGATCAGGATGACCCTTTCCGAGCTTATATTAAATTTGGAGCTTATTTGCAGGCGTTTTCTTGTGCAAAGTCAATCAGCCAATCCAATATCCATAGGTCAAAAGGTACGTAAAAAACGACGAAGCCAACCCACATTTTGGCATTTTCATGGCCAATTTTTGAGAAACCCTAGGCACATTTTTGGATTTTCAGAAAAAATTGAAAAACCAACCCACATTTTTAGTTTGTCATGCCCATACTTGAAAAACTCAATCCACATTTTCGACTTTCCTCAACGCACCCTTTTGATCTATGCCAATATCGAAATTTTTCTTTGATCGGTAACTTTAGTAAGTGAGAACCTGTCGAACAGGAGATATCTCAGTTTGTCCTTCGTCTTCTTTATTTCATATTTCGGAGCATCTGAATCCTCCATTTCGAAATCGGGCGACACCAACTTCTTCAAGATATTCTGAACTTTCTTCCCTACAAACAAATTAAAAATTGTCAAGTCATATAGCATATCTTACCATTAATGAAATCCTCAACAACCTGCTTTGTAACCACTTTCCGATCGATGTAAGCTTGCAATCTAGCGATTTTCTAAAATATTTTATATAATCAGAAGCAATAATAGTGGTAGACTTCGACCTATCAAAATACCAAAGAATATTATTTTTCACTTTTCTCTCATTATTCATATAATAAAGGCGTTAAACTTACGTAAGAATCGGACTCGTCGATAAGATCATCAAGGAATCTGACTAGCTTTCTCTGAAAATAAGTTACGTAATTAAGGAGACTACGAGATCTGAAGGTACCGTAATCGTATGATGTCCCTTGACGAATTGTTCTACATCGTCTTGCTTATTCTAAATTTATAAAGCATTGTACTCATAGTATAAATATATGGCCACCGTAAGTGGCACACTGATATACGATCACAACAAATACATACTTCTTATTAAATAGTTTCACATCGAGAGGGTAAATTGGCTCCTCAATGAGGTTAATTCACCTTGAGCAAGCAGGGAATGAGGAATAGATCGACGTCGAATCTTTCGTGCAGTTCAAAATGTTTCGCCAGTTTCATTGCCTCGGGGAATTGATGTTTGGACGCCGACGTGCACATATCCTGCAAGTATCATATGAGAGGCAGGTTCATTTGTTACGTCTTCCAAATAATATGCGAACCGACGTGAATATATTGATTATTACCGTGATCTTCTGCTCCACTATTTCTGTTACTTCTATCTCTTTCAACTGGAAAATTCGAAGGAGATTCTCAAGTTGTCCAGTGCCTTTGTTCACGATCCTCTTCATCGTTTCCACCTACGAAAGCCTTTAGATATAACAAATTTGGTATTCACACGTGGGCAGCAAATTATAGACATTTTTTGCAAAGTGCTCCCACCCCGATTTCATTCGATTACATAGTGCCCTCAGCATTGATCAACTTCCCAAATCTTTAACTTATCACATTTTGAACTTTTGCATAGTGCCCATCGACAAGAATTCTCGAAAATGCAGAATGCCCATCTGTGACCGTGCCCACGTATGTTCGTATCATTCACACCTTGAATTCGCTAGTTAGCCAGCCCTCAATCTTCTCTGGAGTTCCGCACTTTTCAATCCATGCTTCAAAAGTCTTGAAGAGGCACCTGTGCACTCGCTTGTACTGTAATAGAGCAGAGCACATTTTGAATCTTCAGATAATAAATATTTACATTGAATAACAAAAAAAACGTTAATCACCTTAATCTTATCAGAGAACACATCGTAGATGTCATAAGTAGCTTGGTATGGATTCTCCACCCCTCCAAACACCTCGGTGAGAACATTCTCTGCTAGTTCATTCGCAGTAACTTCCTCCTCGCTGGTTCGGACACTCTTATCCCCTGGGGCAAGTAGCTCCTGAAGTAGACCATTCCATTCACAGTAGTATTTAAGCATTAGTCGTGAAAACTAGTGCCGATAGCCGAAAAAATATATATATGAAGATTAAATACACATGCGAACCTTGACTACGTCTCTCCACGTCTTAAGTGGTTCATCCTTCACAGAAATTCCAAAATGGGCTTTCTTCTCTGCCTTTGTCATTTTCTTCTTTTCTTGACCAACTACAGATGTCGATTCAGTTGCTCCACTTCCTTCTGTTTGTGGATTATCAGCCCCACTAGTGACCGCCTCACCGGTTGACACCTCTGTTGACAACATTCCCTGTAAAAAGGAATAGTAAATGTTGTGAAATCAAGAACCATGATTCTAACAATATTAAATGCACATCTAGCGACGAACGACGACCGTTCTTGTTATAAACAAACTCATTCAATATTTTCCAATTTACAAAATATAATTTACATCCAAGAATCGAAAAATCCGAACTAAACATATCGACAGGACACATCACTCCACAGGCCAATCACTAACCCAAACAAATGCAAATAACAACGTTGCAGTAATTCTTCTCAAAATAACAACAGAACCGGTATAACGTCCGTTTAAAATACCGATCGATGTACTAAAATCCGGCTGTTGGCTCTCGGCACGGCTAGCGGACGTGATGCCAAAAGCCGGCTCAGTCGACGGCTGAGAGTGTTAAAAGCTGTCAGATAAATAATTTTAATTTTTGTGTCGATAATTCGATCCATCAGTTCGTTTAGTAATCTAGTAAAGTTTGAAATCAACGAATTAATGAAATGAATCTGATAATTCATCAAACTTCTCTTCTTTTCGAAGAGGGTTCATCACGGTAGATTAGTGAACCGCAACGTATCTCAGATAAATCCGTTGATCTATACTATGTTAGTATGTTTGATTGCTCAGTGTATGTAAGATTAGAAGAAGAGTTGATTGCAATGAGTGACATGGAAACTCGGATGAGAGGAGAACTACAGGCAGATCAAAATAAAGAATGAGATAGTAGGAAGAGACAAATTGAGGCTTCATGAGATTATACGGTAGCTATTGTAAGTGTGAGTAGTAGTGGACTACTGTAGAAATGAAAAAAATGGATTAGTTGAGAGAGGGTGTGAAAAGTGAGAGAGCCCTTATCGATTTTATGAAAGTGTGCGCACACTCAATAACTTTTGACCCTCTTGCATATATGGGGAAGGGGGAAATATGGGAAAGGCAAGGGGTCGAAAACGGGGAATGGGGACATGGAATAGCCCCGGGACATGGGAAGAGGTCGGAGAGGGGAGGAGATCTCACCATACTCTGAGAATCTTGGACAGACTTCCATTTCGATTTCAGCGAGAAACTCGGCTTCACAATCAGTGAAAAGAGTGACTCAAGCGGATTTCGATAGGGAAGAAGTGTCGCATTCTCATCGCAAGGTCAACCTCCAAAAGATAAGTTTCTCTATTTTTTCTTCCAGGAATTATCCGTGTGGAGCGAGAGCCGCCGCTTGAGGTCCATTTTCGCAGGTTTGCGTTTAATTTATTCTCTCGGAGCGTTAAGAGAGACTATCTGAGTAGGTCGACATATTTATTCAGGAAGCTGGCAGTTGACGAAATTTCCGATTGAAGACTGACAACGTTATGTTGTAGTACATTTGGTGAGAGTTACGAATTTGCCATTCCGGAAGTTCGAAAATGATTCTACGCCTAAGGGCAAAAATATTGGTACTTGTGACGTCACAAAACGTTTTCGTCAGATCGAATGGAATCTTTCCGATTCTTAGTGTGATAGATAGCCCATCGAAATACAAGAGTTTTTTACTCTCGCAACTTTTTTGATCAGAGTTCACGCAGCCCAGTTATTCATCAAAAACAGTTTCTCACTTAATTTTCAGTACTACTAGAGGTCCTGCAAAATTATCCCTCGTCCTACTACATCGCACGGCAGTTGCACACAATCTGTGAAAAATAGAGAATTTAAAAGCTTCTGGCAGGAAGTCAAAAACGGAAAAGTATACGAAAAATCTTAATAAAATCAGTTCTCGATTAAAGAAATATGGGTCAAATTCTGTGTTAACTGTAATATTTCTCATATTAGTTAGCGTTTGCAATGTTTCTGGTAACATTAGTGTATACTAAGAGTGAAAAAATGGGCGAACCTAAAAGCACACCCACACCCACTATCACACCCACACCCACACCCACACTCACGCTCACACCCATTTTCAAATTTCATTTTTATTTCTGTGTTTAGCTGAATTCGTACTCTCAATATTTACGTATTATTTTTTTCTTTGTGTATATGATTTGAAGAAGCACAATCAATAGTTCCTACTCAATAGTTGTAATCGGTTGTTTATTTTCTCTACTCCGAAGTTTACTTTCGTCCTCTTCAACTCCTCGATGCCCCTCGATGCCCCTCGATGGTAAATACGTTTCTATTTGTGATCTCCTATGCGGATACTCAAAATGTGAGTGATTTTCTTTTTTACCATTGTGATATTTGGAACAACGCTTTACTTACAAGTATCGATTGATTGCCTATCATGGGTACCCTTTCTCATTGAGTCGTTAAGTCTCCGTGATATCTGTCGAGCTGACGGACGGATATCTCTCAGACTTAATTACTCTAAGAGAGTGGAAAACCATATTAGTAATCAATCATGCATGTCGGTCCACCATTCCATTCCCACTGATCAGAGTTAGAACACCCTAATTACTTTTCAATCGCCTATTTGGATTTGGATTTTAACACATTTATCAAGAGTAGGCTCTGATGTGCATAGCTGGCCAGTCTTGACTCCTTGCTTGTCTCATAAATGTCGGCCCGATTATTCGCATGAATAGATCTTTCCATCTTGTTGGTGGTCGTCCACGTCGCCGTCTAGGTCCTGGGGGGTCCAATCGATTACGATTCTGCTCCACTTCAAATCGTGATCATTAGCAATCTTGTGTACCCATAGCCACTTTCTTTTCAAGGCGACTCGAACAACGTCTCCTACCTTTGTGCGATCACGCAGCCGCTCGTTCGAGATATGATCCATTACAGTACAACCGACCATCCAACGCTCCATGCGTCTTTGGGCCACCGATAATTTGTCACATTGTGCATTGGTCAGAACCCAGGTTTCACATCCGTACTCTGAGAAAAAAGTCACTAGGATCAGGACACAAAGTGAAAATGTTAACTTACCTGTAAGTGAAAGTCACTAGAAATAAGAGACATTTCACTTACCGGTAAGTGAACTTTTTCACTTTGTGTCATGAACCTAGTGACTTTTTTCTGAATGTATAGGAATGTGGGAAGGATGCAACCATTGAAAAGACGCCTTTTATGAGCCATTGGGATCGAGCGATTCACTAAGAATGCACGATGTTTATGGAATGACCCATAGGCTGCTCTAATTCGCCTGCCTATCTCGCTCCCATCCTTACCATATATACTAATTGCGTGATTGATTGCTAATATGGTTTTCCACTCTCTTAGAGTAAATAAGTATGAGAGATATCCGTCCGTCAGCTCGACAGATATCACGGAGACTTAACGACTCAATGAGAATAGGCAATCATGACACCCATGATAGGCAATTAATCGACACTTGTAAGTAAAGCGTTGTTCCAAATATCACAATGGTAAAAAAGAAAATCACTCACATTTTGAGTATCCGCATAGGAGATCACAAATAGAAACGTATTTACCATCGAGGGGTAAGTTGAAGAGGACGAAAGTAAACTTCGGAGTAGAGAAAATAAACAACCGATTACAACTATTGAGTAGGAACTATTGATTGTGCTTCTTCAAATCATATACACAAAGAAAAAAATAATACGTAAATATTGAGAGTACGAATTCAGCTAAACACAGAAATAAAAATGAAATTTGAAAATGGGTGTGAGCGTGAGTGTGGGTGTGGGTGTGGGTGTGATAGTGGGTGTGGGTGTGCTTTTAGGTTCGCCCATTTTTTCACTCTTAGTATACACTAATGTTACCAGAAACATTGCAAACGCTAACTAATATGAGAAATATTACAGTTAACACAGAATTTGACCCATATTGCTTTAATCGAGAACTGATTTTATTAAGATTTTTCGTATACTTTTCCGTTTTTCCTGCCAGAAACGTACTTCCTGCCAGAAACTTTTAAATTCTCTATTTTTCACAGATTGTGTGCAACTGCCGTGCGATGTAGTAGGACGAGGGATAATTCTGCAGGACCTCTAGTAGTACTGAAAATTAAGTGAGAAACTGTTTTTGATGAATAACTGGGCTGCGTGAACTCTGATCAAAAAAGTTGCGAGAGTAAAAAACTCTTGTATTTCGATGGGCTATCTATCGCACTAAGAATCGGAAAGATTCCATTCGATCTGACGAAAACGTTTTGTGACGTCACAAGTACCAATATTTTTGCCCTTAGGCGTAGAATCATTTTCGAACTTCCGGAATGGCAAATTCGTAACTCTCACCAAATGTACTACAACATAACGTTGTCAGTCTTCAATCGGAAATTTCGTCAACTGCCAGCTTCCTGAATAAATATGTCGACCTACTCAGATAGTCTCTCTTAACGCTCCGACGTAACGCATCCTTTCGACCTATGGGGAAGTGACAACTTCTATTGGGAGCATATAATAATATCGGGCAGTAAGTAAAGAGAATGAATGGAATCTTGCATTACTGGATGTGAATTCAATATTGATACCGAAAGATGCCACTCGATAACGTAGAGGTTTGTACACATAGAAAGATGAACGAGGTATAATTGTTGAATCATTCATAATTAAGTTTGTCATACAAATATGTAGAGTCATAAGAGATCTATGCACATATGACTCTCCTCTCAGTTAACGCGCGCAGACCGAGTTTCTTCAAACGTTCGGGATAGGAGGGGAGGGACTCTGGGCATGATAGAGATGGAAATCAACGAAAATATACTTGGTTAGTGAAGATGTGTTGTATTTTTTTGGCGGAGTGTTACGGTAAGTTGTCTCGGGTCCGGGTTACGGTAGTCAGACCACATAATTACACAGGCGGGTTCGCTATGGCACATCTATTGCACGTGGTTTCTGCCAGTCTGCGAAAATCGGCTAGATGTTGTGGCCCCTAGACACAGGCTCACAGGGATCTGATGTAGCTTTACAGCTGTAACCAGGATGTTATCTCTCGTTACCGTAACTCATGACATGACCCGGGAAATTGTGATCAATGAGTCATAAAACGCCGTACTTGTAAGGATCGAACAATCGGTGGTACAGCAAAAACAAATTCGATTTCCTAAAAACTTCACCATCGGGGTTATTTGAGGTGCTGATCACGATAGGCTATCTCATTTCGCGTATAATGACTCGTTAGCTCGTTGGCGCGGTATGGCGCTGCGCCATTTGGCGACTTTTGAGGTTTTACGAGAATACCGATTAGGCTGAATTTTGTTTTACAGGGCTAACTTTTTGTGCTGATCATCACTGAGTGCTTTGTTTGGCGATATCCATTCGGTTCTCGAGATATAACAACTTCGTTGTAAGGCTCGCCAGAACAAATGAAATACATGATTGTCTTTGGATTTGCGTCTGTGATTTGCGCCTGAGGCTCCTTAGTACTCCTCGTTTCTACTATCAACTAAAGAGGACTGGAATCCCCATCCAACCCGGAGTGGTCGCCGTGCGATGGTTTGACCTACAAGTTGAATTGATTCTCACAGTCGTTATACTCGATGATTCCCTCTAAGAACTCGAGGACTCAGGCTCAAGTTTTACTCTAAGCTCCCTGTTCCGCACGAGATTCTCACAGATGGAGCCCTGACTGTTTCCTGTTCGCAAATCGTCTCGCATTTTCACTCATTCACTGACAGGACCGATCATCACTACGAAAATCATTCAAAATCGTTTGCTCTGCTGAAGAAAACCAACCAAAGAGCCTTTTCGACGTCTCCAGAGGTCCCATTCAATTCGCCTGTGAACTCGACCACCCTCTTGATAAACGACTATTAAACAAAATCGTTTTTTACTTCGGCTATTGATTTAACATAGCAGGGGATGAATGATGTCACAACAGCTATGATTCAATACGTTCTTAAAGATCCAAATAAATATTCAATTGATGGGGATCATTAACGTAATGTGTAACAATTAGTTCAACTATAGGCGATTGAAAAGTAATTAGGGTGTTCTAACTCTGATCAGTGGGAATGGAATGGTGGACCGACATGCATGATTGATTACTAATATGGTTTTCCACTCTCTTAGAGTAAATAAGTCTGAGAGATATCCGTCCGTCAGCTCGACAGATATCACGGAGACTTAACGACTCAATGAGAAAGGGTACCCATGATAGGCAATCAATCGATACTTGTAAGTAAAGCGTTGTTCCAAATATCACAATGGTAAAAAAGAAAATCACTCACATTTTGAGTATCCGCATAGGAGATCACAAATAGAAACGTATTTACCATCGAGGGGTAAGTTGAAGAGGACGAAAGTAAACTTCGGAGTAGAGAAAATAAACAACCGATTACAACTATTGAGTAGGAACTATTGATTGTGCTTCTTCAAATCATACACACAAAGAAAAAAATAATACGCAAATATTGAGAGTACGAATTCAGCTAAACACAGAAATAAAAATGAAATTTGAAAATGGGTGTGAGCGTGAGTATGGGTGTGGGTGTGGGTGTGATAGTGGGTGTGGGTGTGCTTTTAGGTTCGCCGAAAAAATGCGAAAGTATTCAGGAATTTCCATAAAATTTTTTTTTTACAGTACTTTATCTCTCCGGAGGCGGGCGACTCATATTTTATTAAGAATTTCTTATACTTTTCCGTTTTTGACTTCCTGCCAGAAACTTTTAAATTCTCTATTTTTCACAGATTGTGTGCAACTGCCGTGCGATGTAGTAGAACGAGGGAAAATTTTGCAGGACCTCTAGTAGTATTGAAAATTAAGTGAGAAACTGTTTTTGATGAATAGCTGGGCTGCGTGAACTCTGATCAAAACAGTTGAGAGAGTAAAAAACTCTTTTATTTCGATGGGCTAACGATCGCACTAAGAATCGGAAAGATTCCATTCGATCTGACGAAAAAGTTTTGTGACGTCACAAGTACCAATATGATTGCCCTGAGGCGTAGAATCATTTTTGAACTTCCGGAATGGCAAATTCGTAACTTTTTTTTTCGTAACACTATTTCATAACACTAATTCGTAACACTAATTCGTAACACTATTTCGATCCGCTCAGATAGTCTCTCTTAAGTCGCGAAGCTCATGACCATTTTTTGTGCATGGGATTTGAGTAATCTGAAATGCTAAGCATCGACAAATTACGAGATCTCGAAGTTCTCACGAGACCAACCCTAGTTGAAATGTCGAGCAATACACGGAGCTCATTTTTCTCGCAATTTCGTAAAACTTGCGACCGTAAAGCGCGAAAAACCAATCTTGGCGGTCATGCGATTTACCCTTGCAAAATAAACGACGAACCTCGAACAGCAATCACAATTTGGGCATGGCACAGCATCCAGTTGGCACCGTGCCAAGAACGTCTCTCGTTGTCTGACCCTCTTATTTGGCGCGCTCTCTCGCCATCTCTCTCTCTTTCTCTAACTCGTTCTCTCTGACTCGGTTTCGAATGCTGTGCATGGGGTCCACGGAGCCGCATCTGCCCGGGTTAAAAATGTAGGATCAACCTCGGAAGTTGAAAAAATTGGGCATGGGCTTCGCGGGAATGTTGATTTGCCGAGTAAAAATAAATGACTAACCTCGCGAGGCCAGCGATGAAAAATCGGGCATGGGCTTCGCGGAGAAGCGCCTGTCGAGATTAAAATAAAATAACTAATCTTCGGTGCAATCCACACTCTCCTGCTCGAGTAGATTCCTGAAGGGGGATGGAATAAAATCAAACCTTTGTAGATGACGACGCATTGGCTCGTGAAGGGCAATGAGTTTGGGACAATTCATATTAAAACGCGTTCTCTGTAGCATCGGGAGGAAACTTGTACAATCTTTTCAAACTCATCACCAATGATCCATACTTTGGGTATGGAGTCCCCAGGGGCGGGATACACCTCAGCCAAAAAAAGTTTTGCAAAATTTCAAAATTTGGCGCGAAAATCTAGAAAAAAATTTTTTGGAGTTGCGTTCTGAAACATATATCATTCGAAAGAGCGTGAAAAGTTATCCCAGAAACTCATTCAGTTTTCAAATTGATCACCTATTACATAAGTTATGTTCCGAAAACTTCGAACATTTACATTTTTCTCGAAGCGACGAGTCACATCTCAAGTTCTTATGAAAACTAGATCGGGTAAAATTTACATGTTGTGTAGGTTTCATCGAAGAATATGATAGCGTCGAGAAAATTGAAGATATCATGGACAGGACATGCTTTTTTTGCAAAAACAACATGACCCGTTTGTCGACGCGGGTTCGATCCCCGGCCAAAACTCAATCTTTTGCCAACTTTTTTCATTACCTAAGCTAATGTCTCCTGCGATTTTAGTAACTTGTATGATGTTCGGGGACATTACATGATATTTTCAAGGAGAAAGAAAACAATTTGGAGGTATTTTATTTTTGGTCTAATGTCAGAATTTTCAAAAAAAGTTCATGGTGATTTTTCTCAAAAAAAAATTCTTTCAAATGTTGCACCAAATTGAATATAGTTTCACATTTTGACGTACTGAAGGTATAAATTACTTTTCCAGCCAATTTGAGAGAATTTTTTTTGAGAAAATCACCATGAACGGGTTCATGGTTGAAAATTCTGACATTCGACCAAAAATAAAATACCTCCAAATTGTTTTCTTTTTCCTTGAAAATATCATGTAAGGTCCCCAAACATCATACAAGCTACTAAAATCGCAGGAGACATTTGCTTAGGTAATGAAAAAAGTTGGCAAAAGATTGTGTTTTGGCCGGGGATCGAACCCGCGTCGACAAACAGGTCATGATGTTTTGCAAAAAAAGCATGTCCTGTCCATGATATCTTCAATTTTCTCGACGCTATCATATTCTTCGATGAAAACTACACAACATATCAATTTTTCCCGATCTAGTTTTCATAAGAACTTGAGATGTGACTCGTCGCTTCGAGAAAAATGTAAATGCTCGAAGTTTTCGGAACATAACTTATGTAATCGGTGATCAATTTGAAAACTGAATGAGTTCCTGGGATAACTTTTCACGCTCTTTCGAATGATATATGTTTCAGAACGCAACTCCAAAAAAAAATTTTCTCGATTTTCGCGCCAAATTTTGAAAATTTTCAAAACTTTTTTGGCTGAAGTGTATCCCGCCCCTGGGGGCTCCATACCCAAAGTATGGATCATCTGCGACCATTTTGAAAAGATTGTGCAGTGCCCCTACACAAGTTTTACCGCTGCAACGGAGAACGCGTTTTAATACTTCAACTAGTGCTGTCACTGGGCGCTTATACGGCCCAATGGCACAGATCAGAACTAATAAGGGCCTGGAGGGTGTGGGCCTGGAGGAATGATTTCCGAGTACAGTTAATTTTCTAAAATCAGAATTTTTGGGCGCTTATCATTCCCGGGATATCATGGGACGCAATACGTGGGAAAGTAGAGGGGCTGGGAGTGGAAGCAAGGCCACGGAGCTCCAAAGGGAAGAGAACGAGATGAAACGTCTTCTGCAACCAAATACTTTTCTCACTATCTCTTGTTACTATAATTTATCACAGATATTCTGAGACGGAGTAGGAACACTGGTAGCAAAATATTTTTTATGTCACCGATTTGGATGCAACATAAAATAGTGATGATAGTAAATATCAGTGCGTTCGCGTAAAGATTTCAAACCCTCCGTACAGCAAAGTGACAGCTTGAGTTTTTCACCAATTCTGATCTCGGCATTCTGCATCGATTTCTGTTTTATTCATGACCAGATCTTTCTAATTTGCATAATTACAGCATGTCAACGATACGGTATATTTGCAGTTTTCGAAGTGTAGCTCATCAGGGGGCTGTATAATCTGTCAGAAATGTGCGAGAAAAACATGGCAAAAAACATCGCTAAAAACATGGCAGATTTTTCTCTAATTCTCTCAATTTAGCATGCTATTTTCGTCACTCTAACCAAATTTCAATCGGAAATGTGCGAGAAAACTTGGCGAAGTTCTAAACGGAACTTGGCCAAGTTTGGTTAGAGAAAGAGAAATAGCACGCAAATCGAGAGAGGGAAAAGTATGCATGTATGCGAGCCTTTTTTTAGAGGGGAATTTGAGGCGCAATGAAGTGAACGCTAAAATTCCATTTTTGGCATTGTTGGGTGCTGATGGTCTGTTGCATCCTTGTTTTCATAATGAAATTCCAGCAAATTCTAAATCAACGTAACAAATTGGGTTGAAAGAAGAGTTTAAAAATCGGTCATGTGTAAATGTCTGAATCATCGGAACGTTTTATTCGAATTTCGCATTTTTCTTTATTTTTGCAATTTTGCATGGTTTGTTTTCGCTCCTTTTTATCGTACAACTACATCCGCAATGCTCTTATCGTCTTGTGAAGCCCATTTTCTTATATAACACTGCATTATAACGCTTCCTATGAAATTTATTGTTTTCTTTGTAGAGACTGATTTTGTTCTTGGAAGTGAAGGAATGGTTGAAATGGAATGATCCTGCCAGTTAATCAATAGTAATTGCATTAGAAATTGCCAAAAATATTAATACTAAACGAGTATAAACAACAGAAACAAAAATGTAAACAGGCTGATGACGTAGATGGCTGATTTCTAAAGAAAACTTGGTGAAGTTTAGAACGATGTCAGTGAAAACTTGGCAAGTTTTTTGGTGAAGTTTTGACAGATTATACAGCCCCCAGGGAGAAGATATAGAGATTTGGTACCAACAGCAATATTGACCGCTTTGATTAGCTGCATCTGGCTATGTCATTTGTTTATTTAAATTTTTTATTCTAATTTTTCATCCAAATTTCAAATTTGAATATCTCAAAAAGGAAGCCGTATTGCAACTCCAACTTTTGATATGTTGTGGCCAATGACCATGTCTGTCCATTGTACTCAGTCACATGGAGTATCGAGGGAGGGTAAGTATTCAAATTTTAAGAAAACTATAGCGTTCTAATAGAGAGAAACCCCTCATTCACCCATGTCACTCCACCTGCGCGGTCTCCACCCACTTGAAATGTATCGACTCGGCCACAATTCATTTTTCAAGTGTAATTTTAGACCGCGCAGGTGGAGTAAAATGGGTGTAATAAGGGGGAAATGAGGGGTTTTTCTCTATTAAAACGCTATAGTTTTCTTAAAATTTGAATACTTACCCTCCCTCGATACTCCATGTGACTGAGTACAATGAACAGACATGGTCATTGGCCACAACATATCAAAATTTGGAGTTTTAATTCGGCTTCCTTTTCGAGATATTCAAATTTGAAATTTGAATGGAAAATTAGAATAACAAATTTGAATAAACAAATGACATAGCTAGATGCTGCCCATCAAGGCGGTCCTTATTGCTGTTGGTGCCAAATCTCTATCTCTTCTCCCTGATGAGCTACACTTCGAAAACTGGAAATATGCCGTATCTTTGACATGCTGTAATTATGCAAATTAGAAAGATCTGGTCATGAATATAACAGAAAACGATCCAGCATGTCAAGGGCTATCAGAATTGGTGAAAAAATGAAGCGGTCACTTTTTGCTGTACGGATTTGTGCACTATGTTTGCGGTCCTTACGCGAACGCACTGATATAAGAAATTTTTTTATAAAGTTCATTTTTCGAAATTTGAATATTATCGATTTTTTTGATCTACCACTTTGGAGGGTCATATCTCAGTCAGTTCGAAACATTTTCGCACATATTTTTTTTCCAATCTATTGCCCTGATATAGTTCCACACTTTTCTTCATTAGGTGCCTTGTCTAAATTCTATGGATTTGAAGATATTTTTTTAACGGATTTTTGATACATAAAATGTTTCTTTCGAAATAATTGGACAAAGTATTCAAAGTGGTTTTCTTTTAGAATCGGATTCCCCGTAGCAGGTTTACTAATTTCTGTGACGTTTTTGCTGCACTCTCCAGGGAGAGTTTGGATTTGTAAATTTTAGCTCGCGGAAACATTTTCTTTCGTAACTTCCTTCAATTTCATCATCCAGCGACCTGGTGGGCATCAATCGATAGCTCTTGAGAATTCCAATAATTCATTCGACCATCATCTAAGCGGTACAACTACTGGAATTCAAGTTATTTTCAAAAATCCATATTTAGCTATTGGAAATGGCTAAAAATAGCTCCCACTTACACATAGGTGAAAAAAAGTTGGTAGAAATCAACATAACCTGCCCGCAGAAGGCGGGAGCGAAAAATAAATGCCTGATCAAATAGACCCCTAAAAACGAAACCTGCACGTCAGAGTCTCCGAAAACAGCCCCGAAATGTAGGAACCTGCCCGGTAGACCATACAAAAATTCGAAAACCTGCTAGACCAGGTTTCCAAGCTACTTTACTTTTTGACCTCTGCACTTACAGAAATCTAGCGCAAAATATATTGTCTTGTTTTGCACATAGTGCGTAATGTATTTGATGACTGATTTAATTTGAAAATGAAAGTATGAAGATCAGTGTAATGCACAGCCTTTCACACCTGTCGCTTTTTGGACTTTTGGTTTTGAATTTCTTTGATGTAAGACTGCGTTCTGAATAGTGTACCAAATGGACCAACTGAAAAAAACGCCGTATAATTCTCGTGTGATGTGTCGTGTGATTTTCACGCATGCAAAGTGTTGGTAAAGGCCATTTTGCTTTATCTGTACGCACTAAAATCGTGCGTGAAATCCTCACAAGGGTGCGTGAAATCCTCACAAGGGTGCGTGAAATCCTCACAAGGGTGCGTGAAATCCTTACAAGGGTGCGTGTAATCCGAGGGTAATGCGCACAATGTGCGAGGCATTTTGTGCGGAGAAAATGGTCCTCGCGCACAATCTGCCGGGCTTATTGTGCGCGCTCTCGCGCACAATCTGCGGGGCATGTTGTGCGCACAACATCACTTATGTTTTAATCGATTGTTTGACGACGAACTCGAGAGGATGAGGGGAAAGAAAGGAGGAGTCCTAATGACAATGGAGGTGGATATTTGTACTTATGTGTTCCACAAAGAAAATTCGATAAAGACAAATTACTGGTTTACTGCTATTACAACGAAATAATTACAACCGACAAGCATAATGAGATGGCATATTCTAAGTACAAAACTGGCATGAAAGACTAAGTAGAAAAGTGTCTATCCGATCGGGCCCGTGGTATAAGAATAAGTTATAGTATAACCATAACACTCTTCCCGGGCATCACGGGTTATGACGCAAGTCTCTTTGCAAATACGCATTTTCTGACAAGTCCAGACCCACCCTGAAAGCACCAAACGTTTCGAATCATCCTAGTTTTAGCGTAGTGCATCTTAGGAAGCTACAGAGAGTCCCCACAGCGAGTTTCAGGCCTTTCTGAGACTATGAGTGCATCCCCCATCTGGACCTCGTTGCGCGGAGTTCGCATTTTCCGCCAAGTCCAGACCCACCCGGAATCCGTGAAAGTGGGAGAATCGCCCTACTTTTCGCATAGTACATGTTAGGAAGCTACAGAGAGTCCCCACAGCGAGTTTGAGACCTTTCTGAGACTATGAGTGCATCCCCCATCTGGACCTCGTTGCGCGGAGTTCGCATTTTCTGCCAAGTCCAGATCCACAGTAAAAGCGCCAAACGTTTTGAATCACCCTAGTATTAGCGTAGTGCATCTTAGGAAGCCACAGAGAGTCCCCACAGCGAGTTTCAGGCCTTTCTGAGACTATGAGTGCATCCCTCTTCTGCACCTAATTGCCCGGACCACTCATTTTCTGCCAAGTCCAGATCCACAGTAAAAGCGCCAAACGTTTTGAATCACCCTAGTATTAGCGTAGTGCATCTTAGGAAGCCACAGAGAGTCCCCACAGCGAGTTTCAGGCCTATCTGAGACTATGAGTGCATCCCTCATCTGGACCTCGTTGCGCGGAGTTCGCTTTTTCTGCCAAGTCCAGACCCACTCGGAATCCGTGAAAGTGGGAGAATCACCCTTGTTTTAGCGTAGTGTATCTTAGGAAGCCACAGAGAGTCCCCACAGCGAGTTTGAGACCTTTCTGAGACTATGAGTGCATCCCCCTTCTGCACCTAATTGCCCGGACCACGCATTTTCTGCCAAGTCCAGATCCACAGTAAAAGCGCCAAACGTTTTGAATCACCCTAGTATTAGCGTAGTGCATCTTAGGAAGCCACAGAGAGTCCCCACAGCGAGTTTTAGGCCTTTCTGAGACTATGAGTGCATCCCCCATCTGGACCTCGTTGCGCGGAGTTCGCTTTTTCTGCCAAGTCCAGACCCACCCGGAATCCGTGAAAGTGGGAGAATCACCCTAGTTTTAGCATAGCACATGTTAGGAAGCTACAGAGAGTCCCCACAGCGAGTTTGAGACCTTTCTGAGACTATGAGTGCATCCCCCATCTGGACCTCGTTGCGCGGAGTTCGCTTTTTCTGCCAAGTCCAGATCCACAGTAAAAGCGCCAAACGTTTTGAATCACCCTAGTATTAGCGTAGTGCATCTTAGGAAGCCACAGAGAGTCCCCACAGCGAGTTTCAGGCCTTTCTGAGACTATGAGTGCATCCCTCTTCTGCACCTAATTGCCCGGACCACTCATTTTCTGCCAAGTCCAGATCCACAGTAAAAGCGCCAAACGTTTTGAATCACCCTAGTATTAGCGTAGTGCATCTGAGGAAGCCACAGAGAGTCCCCACAGCGAGTTTCAGGCCTATCTGAGACTATGAGTGCATCCCCCATCTGGACCTCGTTGCGCGGAGTTCGCTTTTTCTGCCAAGTCCAGACCCACTCGGAATCCGTGAAAGTGGGAGAATCACCCTTGTTTTAGCGTAGTGTATCTTAGGAAGCCACAGAGAGTCCCCACAGCGAGTTTGAGACCTTTCTGAGACTATGAGTGCATCCCCCTTCTGCACCTAATTGCCCGGACCACGCATTTTCTGCCAAGTCCAGATCCACAGTAAAAGCGCCAAACGTTTTGAATCACCCTAGTATTAGCGTAGTGCATCTTAGGAAGCCACAGAGAGTCCCCACAGCGAGTTTTAGGCCTTTCTGAGACTATGAGTGCATCCCCCATCTGGACCTCGTTGCGCGGAGTTCGCTTTTTCTGCCAAGTCCAGACCCACCCGGAATCCGTGAAAGTGGGAGAATCACCCTAGTTTTAGCATAGCACATGTTAGGAAGCTACAGAGAGTCCCCACAGCGAGTTTGAGACCTTTCTGAGACTATGAGTGCATCCCCCATCTGGACCTCGTTGCGCGGAGTTCGCTTTTTCTGCCAAGTCCAGACCCACCCGGAATCCGTGAAAGTGGGAGAATCACCCTAGTTTTAGCGTAGTGCATCTTAGGAAGCCACAGTCCCCGCAGCGAGTTTCAGGCCTTTCTGAGACTATGAGTGCATCCCTCTTCTGCACCTAATTGCCCGGACCACTCATTTTCTGCCAAGTCCAGATCCACAGTAAAAGCGCCAAACGTTTTGAATCACCCTAGTATTAGCGTAGTGCATCTTAGGAAGCCACAGAGAGTCCCCACAGCGAGTTTCAGGCCTATCTGAGACTATGAGTGCATCCCCCATCTGGACCTCGTTGCGCGGAGTTCGCTTTTTCTGCCAAGTCCAGACCCACTCGGAATCCGTGAAAGTGGGAGAATCACCCTTGTTTTAGCGTAGTGTATCTTAGGAAGCCACAGAGAGTCCCCACAGCGAGTTTGAGACCTTTCTGAGACTATGAGTGCATCCCCCTTCTGCACCTAATTGCCCGGACCACGCATTTTCTGCCAAGTCCAGATCCACAGTAAAAGCGCCAAACGTTTTGAATCACCCTAGTATTAGCGTAGTGCATCTTAGGAAGCCACAGAGAGTCCCCACAGCGAGTTTCAGGCCTTTCTGAGACTATGAGTGCATCCCCCATCTGGACCTCGTTGCGCGGAGTTCGCTTTTTCTGCCAAGTCCAGACCCACCCGGAATCCGTGAAAGTGGGAGAATCACCCTAGTTTTAGCATAGCACATGTTAGGAAGCTACAGAGAGTCCCCACAGCGAGTTTGAGACCTTTCTGAGACTATGAGTGCATCCCCCATCTGGACCTCGTTGCGCGGAGTTCGCTTTTTCTGCCAAGTCCAGACCCACCCGGAATCCGTGAAAGTGGGAGAATCACCCTAGTTTTAGCGTAGTGCATCTTAGGAAGCCACAGTCCCCGCAGCGAGTTTCAGGCCTTTCTGAGAGTATGAGTGCATCCCCCATCTGCACCTAATTGCCCGGACCACGCATTTTCTGCCAAGGGGCTGTATAATCTGTCAGAACTTGGCCAAGTTTTCGGCGATCTTTTTTCGTCAGTTTTTGACTTAATCTTAATTTCTTTGCAATGGGTAGATTAAGCAAGGTGCAAAATTAACAATGCCAAAGAAATTAACATAAAATATAATGATAGCAATTAGCAAATCCGTGTTAAAGATGGACGAAAACGGAACTTCGCCAAGTTTTGTTTTGGGCGAGCTAGAAAGTGACGAGAGAGCATGGAGATCGAGGAGAGGGAAAAGTAAGCATGTGTTGTTCACGTTTATTGCGAAACTCTGCGCTCTCTCTTGTTTACGCGCTCTCTCGTCACCGTCTAGCTCGCCCAAAACAAAACTTGGCGAAGTTCCGTTTTCGTCCATCTTTAACACGGATTTGCTAGTCTCTAATATTATATTTTATGTTCATTTCTTTGGCATTGTTACTTTTTCATCTTGCTTAATCTTCCCATTGTAAAGAAATTAAGATTAAGTCAAAAACAGACGAAAAAAGATCGCCGAAAACTTGGCCAAGTTCTGACAGATTATACAGCCCCCAAGTCCAGATCCACAGTAAAAGCGCCAAACGTTTTGAATCACCCTAGTATTAGCGTAGTGCATCTTAGGAAGCCACAGAGAGTCCCCACAGCGAGTTTGAGACCTTTCTGAGACTATGAGTGCATCCCCCTTCTGCACCTAATTGCCCGGACCACGCATTTTCTGCCAAGTCCAGATCCACAGTAAAAGCGCCAAACGTTTTGAATCACCCTAGTTTTAGCGTAGTGTATCTTAGGAAGCCACAGAGAGTCCCCACAGCGAGTTTCAGGCCTTTCTGAGACTATGAGTGCATCCCCCATCTGGACCTCGTTGCGCGGAGTTCGCTTTTTCTGCCAAGTCCAGACCCACCCGGAATCCGTGAAAGTGGGAGAATCACCCTAGTTTTAGCATAACACATGTTAGGAAGCTACAGAGAGTCCCCACAGCGAGTTTCAGGCCTTTCTGAGACTATGAGTGCATCCCCCATCTGGACCTAATTGCCCGGAACACGCATTTTCTGCCAAGTCCAGACCCACCCGGAATCCGTGAAAGTAGGAGAATCACCCTACGTTCAGCATAGTGCATCTTAGGAAGCCACAGTCCCCGCAGCGAGTTTCAGGCCTTTCTGAGAGTATGAGTGCATCCCCCATCTGCACCTAATTGCCCGGACCACGCATTTTCTGCCAAGTCCAGATCCACAGTAAAAGCGCCAAACGTTTTGAATCACCCTAGTATTAGCGTAGTGCATCTTAGGAAGCCACAGAGAGTCCCCACAGCGAGTTTCAGGCCTTTCTGAGACTATGAGTGCATCCCCCATCTGGACCTCGTTGCGCGGAGTTCGCATTTTCCGCCAAGTCCAGACCCACCCGGAATCCGTGAAAGTGGGAGAATCACCCTTGTTTTAGCGTAGTGTATCTTAGGAAGCCACAGAGAGTCCCCACAGCGAGTTTCAGGCCTTTCTGAGACTATGAGTGCATCCCCCATCTGGACCTCGTTGCGCGGAGTTCGCATTTTCTGCCAAGTCCAGATCCACAGTAAAAGCGCCAAACGTTTTGAATCACCCTAGTATTAGCGTAGTGCATCTTAGGAAGCCACAGAGAGTCCCCACAGCGAGTTTCAGGCCTTTCTGAGACTATGAGTGCATCCCCCATCTGGACCTAATTGCCCGGAACACGCATTTTCTGCCAAGTCCAGACCCACCCGGAATCCGTGAAAGTAGGAGAATCACCCTACGTTCAGCATAGTGCATCTTAGGAAGCCACAGTCCCCGCAGCGAGTTTCAGGCCTTTCTGAGAGTATGAGTGCATCCCCCATCTGCACCTAATTGCCTGGACCACGCATTTTCTGCCAAGTCCAGATCCACAGTAAAAGCGCCAAACGTTTTGAATCACCCTAGTATTAGCGTAGTGCATCTTAGGAAGCCACAGAGAGTCCCCACAGCGAGTGTCAGGCCTTTCTGAGACTATGAGTGCATCCCCCATCTGGACCTCGTTGCGCGGAGTTCGCTTTTTCTGCCAAGTCCAGACCCACCCGGAATCCGTGAAAGTGGGAGAATCACCCTAGTTTTAGCATAGCACATGTTAGGAAGCTACAGAGAGTCCCCACAGCGAGTTTCAGGCCTTTCTGAGACTATGAGTGCATCCCCCATCTGGACCTCGTTGCGCGGAGTTCGCTTTTTCTGCCAAGTCCAGACCCACCCGGAATCCGTGAAAGTGGGAGAATCACCCTAGTTTTAGCGTAGTGTATCTTAGGAAGCCACAGAGAGTCCCCACAGCGAGTTTGAGACCTTTCTGAGACTATGAGTGCATCCCCCTTCTGCACCTAATTGCCCGGAACACGCATTTTCTGCCAAGTCCAGATCCACAGTAAAAGCGCCAAACGTTTTGAATCACCCTACTATTAGCGTAGTGCATCTTAGGAAGCCACAGAGAGTCCCCACAGCGAGTTTCAGGCCTTTCTGAGACTATGAGTGCATCCCCCATCTGGACCTCGTTGCGCGGAGTTCGCTTTTTCTGCCAAGTCCAGACCCACCCGGAATCCGTGAAAGTGGGAGAATCACCCTAGTTTTAGCGTAGTGTATCTTAGGAAGCCACAGAGAGTCCCCACAGCGAGTTTGAGACCTTTCTGAGACTATGAGTGCATCCCCCTTCTGCACCTAATTGCCCGGAACACGCATTTTCTGCCAAGTCCAGACCCACCCGGAATCCGTGAAAGTAGGAGAATCACCCTACGTTCAGCATAGTGCATCTTAGGAAGCCACAGTCCCCGCAGCGAGTTTCAGGCCTTTCTGAGAGTATGAGTGCATCCCCCATCTGCACCTAATTGCCGGACCACGCATTTTCTGCCAAGTCCAGATCCACAGTAAAAGCGCCAAACGTTTTGAATCACCCTAGTATTAGCGTAGTGCATCTTAGGAAGCCACAGAGAGTCCCCACAGCGAGTTTCAGGCCTTTCTGAGACTATGAGTGCATCCCCCATCTGGACCTCGTTGCGCGGAGTTCGCTTTTTCTGCCAAGTCCAGACCCACCCGGAATCCGTGAAAGTGGGAGAATCACCCTAGTTTTAGCGTAGTGTATCTTAGGAAGCCACAGAGAGTCCCCACAGCGAGTTTGAGACCTTTCTGAGACTATGAGTGCATCCCCCTTCTGCACCTAATTGCCCGGAACACGCATTTTCTGCCAAGTCCAGATCCACAGTAAAAGCGCCAAACGTTTTGAATCACCCTACTATTAGCGTAGTGCATCTTAGGAAGCCACAGAGAGTCCCCACAGCGAGTTTCAGGCCTTTCTGAGACTATGAGTGCATCCCCCATCTGGACCTCGTTGCGCGGAGTTCGCTTTTTCTGCCAAGTCCAGACCCACCCGGAATCCGTGAAAGTGGGAGAATCACCCTAGTTTTAGTGTAGTGTATCTTAGGAAGCCACAGAGAGTCCCCACAGCGAGTTTGAGACCTTTCTGAGACTATGAGTGCATCCCCCTTCTGCACCTAATTGCCCGGAACACGCATTTTCTGCCAAGTCCAGACCCACCCGGAATCCGTGAAAGTAGGAGAATCACCCTACGTTCAGCATAGTGCATCTTAGGAAGCCACAGTCCCCGCAGCGAGTTTCAGGCCTTTCTGAGAGTATGAGTGCATCCCCCATCTGCACCTAATTGCCGGACCACGCATTTTCTGCCAAGTCCAGATCCACAGTAAAAGCGCCAAACGTTTTGAATCACCCTAGTATTAGCGTAGTGCATCTTAGGAAGCCACAGAGAGTCCCCACAGCGAGTTTCAGGCCTTTCTGAGACTATGAGTGCATCCCCCATCTGGACCTCGTTGCGCGGAGTTCGCTTTTTCTGCCAAGTCCAGACCCACCCGGAATCCGTGAAAGTGGGAGAATCACCCTAGTTTTAGCGTAGTGTATCTTAGGAAGCCACAGAGAGTCCCCACAGCGAGTTTGAGACCTTTCTGAGACTATGAGTGCATCCCCCTTCTGCACCTAATTGCCCGGACCACGCATTTTCTGCCAAGTCCAGATCCGCAGTAAAAGCGCCAAACGTTTTGAATCACCCTAGTATTAGCGTAGTGCATCTTAGGAAGCCACAGAGAGTCCCCACAGCGAGTTTCAGGCCTTTCTGAGACTATGAGTGCATCCCCCATCTGGACCTCGTTGCGCGGAGTTCGCTTTTTCTGCCAAGTCCAGACCCACCCGGAATCCGTGAAAGTGGGAGAATCACCCTAGTTTTAGCGTAGTGTATCTTAGGAAGCCACAGAGAGTCCCCACAGCGAGTTTGAGACCTTTCTGAGACTATGAGTGCATCCCCCTTCTGCACCTAATTGCCCGGAACACGCATTTTCTGCCAAGTCCAGACCCACCCGGAATCCGTGAAAGTAAGAGAATCACCCTACGTTCAGCATAGTGCATCTTAGGAAGCCACAGTCCCCGCAGCGAATTTCAGGCCTTTCTGAGAGTATGAGTGCATCCCCCTTCTGCACCTAATTGCCCGGAACACGCATTTTCTGCCAAGTCCAGACCCACCCGGAATCCGTGAAAGTAGGAGAATCACCCTACGTTCAGCATAGTGCATCTTAGGAAGCCACAGTCCCCGCAGCGAGTTTCAGGCCTTTCTGAGAGTATGATTTTTTTCTGAGAGCTTTTGATCGTGAATTGAGAATCGAATGTGGAAAGAGAAACGCGGAGGCCGGTGAGCAAAGATTCATTGTCCGTGATCTTGCCATCGTTACCCCCCCGCAATCCTCGTCCTCTCCCCACTCGAAACTCTGGTCACAAAGCTCAATCCAATGATAATGCACAGAATTCTAACCGTCGTCCCAGCCATAATCAGTACCGTCGTCCGTCCCAATCCACTCGTGCTCCTCCCAAGTCGTCTTCCAATCAGAACAACACTGGAAAACCAACCAAGAGAGCACATGGTCAACAAGGAGGTCGTCAGCCCAAGCAGATGAGAGCAAGTCAGGTCAGTTCTAGTGATGTCGACGTGGAGGGAGTTGATGAAGTGGATGACAACGTCTTTGACGAGTCTTCCACTTCGAAACTCCCTAAGGTCACATTCTCTCATCCCCCTCGCATCCCTGCCAATCTGTCCTACTAGGAAGCATGCGACACCGGTGATTCGTTGTTATGCTCGCTCATTAATTGTCGCTCTCTTCTCTCTAAACTTGATATTCTTGATTTCTACATAACGAGTAACAATCCCTCCATTCTCCTACTTACCGAAACATGGGCAAAAACTGAAACCATTCTCGACTCTATGATATCTTTCGACAGATATTCAGTATTCCGTTGTGATCGCCCAGGTAGTACAGTGGGTGGAGGGACTGCTATCCTCGTTGATTCCTCAATCTCATCCTCCCTGTTAGTCTCTCAATCAATAACTGATTACCTCCAATACATAGTATGCACACTACATTTTCCAACCCGTGATATAAATGTTGCCCTGGTTTATCGATCTCCCTCCTGTGAGGCCTCCGCTTTCGAGCAGGGTCTAAATAACATTTTGAACCTCATGATATCAAATTCCAATCAATGGCTCGTTTGCGGTGATTTCAATTGCAAGGAAATCGATTGGCCCAATCTCGCACTCTCTCCACGTTTCCCCCATTCAATCGCATCTTCCCACCTTCTCGCTTTTTCGCGTACCGCCATGCTCTCTCAATTAGTTTTGACTCCCACACGTGGTGAATACACCCTCGATCTCTGTCTGTGTTCTGACCCATCAATGGTTACTTCTTGCACGGTAATTGAACCTCTCCCTACACTCGACCATAATGTTGTACAATTCTCTCTTAATCAAAAGTTGACACCTCCACCTAGAATACAAATCAGAGATTTCCGAAATGGCAATTACGACCTAGCCAACTCTATGTTGGTTAGTATTGATTGGAATAGAATGTTCTCGGAAAGTTCTGATCCCGACCTCCTATATTCCCTGTTCTGCACGCACGTCGATCATGTGATTAATCAAACTATCCCTATCAAAACACTCTCGCCCAGGAAATCTAAGTATAGTAAGCGCTCTTTAGTTCTTCTCCGTAAGGCACGCTCTCTCTACAAACAACGAACCTCAATAGGCCTTGGCCCTTTCAAACAAATGATGCGCAAACTCCGTTCCTCCATTAGATCTGACACTAGATCGCGAGAAAAGAAATTAGCCTCGTCTTTCAATCTAAAAGGTCTCTACTCATATGCTTCCTCTAGGCTGAAACCCTCTCAGTCAATTCCTACACTCATCTTGCCCTCAGGCGAGAAATTGCTTAGTAGTTCATCTAAGGCCGAATCTCTTGCTGCTCACTTTCGTGAGTCTTTCAACCTCATACATCTCCCTCCTCAGCCTCCCCCCAGTATTGCACACTCGATAGATTATGTCGATATCAATCTTCCCATAGTCCACAAATTATGCATGAAACTCCCGGCGCGAGCATCCACTACACCCGATCATATTCCATACATCTTCCTTAAATATTGTGCTGACTCTATCGCGCTACCCCTATGCATACTTTTCAATAGATTCTTACTTCATGGTAACTGCCCTTCCATATGGAAACACGCTATAATAAAGCCCGTTTATAAAAACAAAGGGAGTAGGCACAGTGTAGATAGTTATCGCCCCATTAGTCTCACTTGCTGCACCAGTAACCTTTTCGAGAAAATAATTAGTTCGGCACTGCACGAGTACTTTGCATCGAATAGTCTCCTCCACCCTTCTCAGCACGGATTCCTCAAGGGAAGATCTTGCTCTTCCGCCCTTCTTCTTTCCTCCACCTCCATCTATCGAGCATTAAATAACGGATCTCATATTTCTATTTGTTTCATAGATTTTACAAAGGCTTTCGACACTATTCCACTCAAATCACTAATTGAGTCTCTCAGAGATAAGGGAGTCAGTGGATCTCTACTGAGGTTCATCAGTGCCTTTATCTCCGGGAGATCTCAATGTGTGAAAATCGACAATTATAAATCAAAGATCTACACGGCTGAGAGTGGTGTCCCTCAGGGGCCGTTCTCGGCCCGCTTCTCTTTCTAGTTTATATCGATTCGCTCGCTCGTTCTCTTCCGCCTGGGGTCGAGGTCACTCTCTACGCTGACGACGCCAAGATTCTGGCAGTGGACGATCCGCCCCTCCTCCAGCGTGCAATCGACAGCGTTGGGACATGGGCGAAATCACACGGATTGGAAATCTCTATCTCCAAGAGTGCAGTAATGCAACTCGGCAACTCCCATCCCCAATTCACTTTTAAACTCCTCGATTCCGATCTTCCCACTGTTAGTGAATTCCGTGATTTAGGAATCCAATATAATGACAATTTATTGTTTAGACCGCATATCGATGCTATTGTTCAGAAAGCCCGCACTCGCTCTTTTTATATTCTCCGTACCTTCAAAACAAAAAACCTTAAATTACTCTCCCGATTATTCACAACTTATGTTCGCCCTATTCTTGAAACCAACTCTGAAGTCTGGTCCCCCTCCGATGTTGACGCTTGTAAGCTGTTAGAAAACGTTCAGAAAGTTTTTACTAAAACCTGTCTCAAAAGAACAGGCTCCGACCCTTCTTATAATAGGAGACTCTTGATGATGAACCTGTGTTCACTTTCTAATCGTAGAAAACTCAATGATCTTGTATCTTGCTTTAAGATATGTACCGGCCTTGTAAACATCCCACCATCATCTATTTTTTACTTTGCACCCAACATTCGTATTCTAAGAGGTCATCGTTACCGTATGCAGAACCCTCGCGTTCATTTGTCCCATTTTAAATCATCGCTAGGTTATCGCATCATATCTGACTGGAATAGACTTCCCGATAGAGTATTCGACCTTTCCGTTAAAAGTTTCTCGTCATATATAACTTACCACTCTTGACATCTCATGACCCCCCCCCCCCTCCACACTTGCTAGTATTTGAACATCGAGCTACACGATTAGCTCCCTTACCTCATTACACAGTAAACAACCATCTACCTATGCACTCCCACAAAGTTCCTATTATGTGTTGCTGAGATAAATGAATTGAAATGAATTGAAAATATGAGTGCATCCCCCATCTGCACCTAATTGCCCGGAGCACGCATTTTCTGCCAAGTCCAGACCCACACAGAATCCGTGAAAGAGGAAGAGACCCCGAATGATCGGCTAAATGAATGACAAGAATACAATAATTAGTTCAAATACTATCTATCTATCTTGGAACGTCGCAAGCGAAGAGCCAGACAATCGAAATATTTACCAAAATGATATCTTTTTACCAATTCCAAACAATAAATGCAGCTGATCGGATTTTTATTGCCATAACTGTCTGACAACTCCGCAAGCGGCGTTGTACAATTGTGAGTTTATCGAACAATAACTAGCAAGTGAACAATGGTATCCGATTTTGTTGTTGTCATTCAATTATCCGTTATTCGATTCGATGCCAATTGGTTCCGACTGACGGGGTCGTTGAAGATGTCGCCATAGATCTCGTGTTAGTTGAAGCCAATGCCTGAATACGATTATGTTTTTAACATACAGTAAGAAATATGCACACTGAGAACTGGTCAGATCCAGACAGATCCAACTCTAGAGGTCTGATCTTTGAACCCGTTGAAAATAGGCGAAAACTTTTTTTGCTCCGATTTGGCTAAAACTTGAACTGAATGTCGCCCGGGGAATCCTAAGACTGTCAAACGTTGTTTGATCGTGCTCGGACAACCTTTGCCAGAGTTATGGGCTGCTGAACGCCCTTTGATGTTTGATCCCGTTGAAAATAGGCGAAAACTTTTTTTGCTCCGATTTGGCTAAAACTTGAACAGGATGTCGCCCGGGGAATCCTAAGACTGGCAAACGTTGTTTGATCGTGCTCGGACAACGCTTTGATCTGAGATCTCGACCCCTTCCCCGTTGAAAATCGGCGAAAACTTTTTTTGCTCCGATTTGGCTAAAACTTGAACTGAATGTCGCCAGGGGAATCCTAAGACGGGAAAACTTTTTTTGCTCCGATTTGGCTAAAACTTGAACTGAATGTCGCCAGGGGAATCCTAAGACTGGCAAACTTTGTTTGATCGTGCTCGGACAACCTTTGCCAGAGTTATGGGCTGCTGAACGCCCTTTGATGTTTGATCCCGTTGAAAATCGGCGAAAACTTTTTTTGCTCCGATTTGGCTAAAACTTGAACTGAATGTCGCCCGGGGAATCCTAAGTCGGGCAAACTTTGTTTGATCGTGCTCGGACAACCTTTGCCAGAGTTATGGGCTGCTGACCGCCCTTTGATGTTTGATCCCGTTGAAAATCGGCGAAAACTTTTTTTGCTCCGATTTGGCTAAAACTTGAACAGGATGTCGCCCGGGGAATCCTAAGACTGGCAAACTTTGTTTGATCGTGCTCGGACAACCTTTGCCAGAGTTATGGGCTGCTGAACACCCTTTGATGTTTGATCCCGTTGAAAATCGGCGAAAACTTTTTTTGCTCCGATTTGGCTAAAACTTGAACTGAATGTCGCCCGGGGAATCCTAAGTCGGGCAAACTTTGTTTGATCGTGCTCGGACAACCTTTGCCAGAGTTATGGGCTGCTGACCGCCCTTTGATGTTTGATCCCGTTGAAAATCGGCGAAAACTTTTTTTGCTCCGATTTGGCTAAAACTTGAACAGGATGTCGCCCGGGGAATCCTAAGACTGGCAAACTTTGTTTGATCGTGCTCGGACAACTTTTGCCAGAGTTATGGGCTGCTGAACACCCTTTGATGTTTGATCCCGTTGAAAATCGGCGAAAAAATTTTTTGCTCCGATTTGGAAAAAACTTGAACAGAACATACCATTATCGGCCACAAATATTCCGGCGCCATCTATTCCGGCGCCATCTGTGGCCATTGCCCATTCGCCGCCACCTCGATCCATTTGGCAACTTAAAATGAAAATAATAAATATGCACGAGTTTAACATAGTATACACAGCATCCATCACAACTGTGTTTGATTTATTGAAGCTGGACTCACTTTTATTGCGATATATGCCATACTCAACATAATCGTTCTCTCGCCGTCGTTCAGCTTTGTGTGCCACACGTCTCCAACCAGAATCAACACCTTCACTGAAATGACAAGCGAAACAATTTTAAACTGAAGAACTCCTATAGGCGTTAAGGAATGAAATGTATAAATTGTAAATATTAATTGTACAAACCTCATTTTAGCTCTATCGACATCAAATCGTTTGCCAGAAATCAACGACACCTTCACTTGTTATTGGGATGCCTGGTCTAGTAAATTTGCATTCTGCCATTACAGAGCCGTCGTGACATTGTTGTTCGACCTCATCTGAATCGTCTGATTGGAAAAAAGTAAATGCATAACATACTTTTCAGAGCCACAAACTTCCATTCACCACTTCTGCCAATCGCACAGGTTGATGCCATTATCCTGAAAAAAATAATTCATAGTTTTATAGTTAAACTATTACATCGAGCGATGGCATACCATTTACATCCAGAAAACGCGCCGACGTGGCCGAGTCTCTGCAAGCTCCATCCATTTAGTAACTGAAAATAAAAATAATAAAGAGCGAAATGTTCAAAACGATGAGTAATTAAGGCCACTTCGAGTAATTAACAAGTTGAACATAATTAAACAACACTAAGTATTCTTAAAAAGCAATGGAATAACAAATACAAAAACTAAACAAACGAAAAAGAAAGAAAAATCAGTTCACGAAATACTCGGATTACTGTGGATATTGTGTGGCTGCCCATGTTTCACACGAAAAGGGCTGCCACGCAGTCAACGCGCGCCAAAATGCACCAAAGTGGATATTTTCTTTTTTTCTTGTTTCTTTAGCTTTTTAAAACATTTTATTGATTATTTTTATCGTATTATTTACTCACATTACATTATCAGTTCCGATACTTGATAACTTCTGTCCAAGATTACTCTTATTGCTTTAGTTATGCATGTGGTTAATTATTTTCTTGATATTTTGATATTTTTCAGTTGAGAACTCGAAAGCGGTCATGGCAGGATCACTCACATCCATCCCGTGCAGGAAGAATGGCAATACAAGGTGTGTCACGTGCTTTTCGTTTGTCAGGGTCATATTATATTTTCGAAACCTTTTCCCTCCCCTTTTATATTAGTTTCATTTTCAGTTTCCGTGGCATGATCGGGTGGCCTACAAGAAGATGGATAAGGAGTTATCGGATGCCATTTGACATGACGGGATAGGTGAGTAGTAGTTTTCTTGTAATCTTTTATTGTCAAATGCTATATTTCAATAGATGTTGATGTATGTCGAAATTCTCAATGACTTTTATCCCAACCCCACCCCTTCCAGAGGCAATCGGAAGGACGAAATGGCAACGGATGGAAGGAGATGAGGAACGAATACGGGAGGACTGGAGGATTATCGAGAGAGGCCAGTTATTTTGGTCATATTTATGTTGGTCATTTTTCCCGTCTCTACACTATCCCTATATTCTCTTCATCTCTCTTTTCTACACAGACACGGTTTCTTTCTATCTCTTTTATCTTCTAAATTTGCTTCGACGAGACTCCCTCTCTTCATCCTTCTGGCATTCAGATATTTGTTTTAATTTTGTCTACAGACATTATACATCTCTCTCTCTTTTTTCTCGTCTCAGCACAGACATACACAACACTTTATCTTTCTATCTCCTTTTCCCCTCTATCAATCTTTGCCTTTCACATCTCCACGTGCACTTCGATGATCATCTGCTCATTTCACTGTAGGAAAGACATCAACTCTATCTTAATCTATCTTGTTCTCTTCCAATTTCCAGTTTCTCCAACTCTCGATATCTCTCTCTTATACGCATTCGTCTCAAAAATATTTTTAAAGATGTATTTTTTCAGCGATAGGTGGCTTGGCAATGCGCAAAAGGATTGATGGCAACTGTTGAAGAAGCACAAACGACGCTTGATTTCATTTGCGACGAGTGTTTTGGTCTCTTTAAATTATTAGTGAAATTTCACATTTTTACTCGCGAGTGACTATGTGAGAGGTGGCGGCTACTTAAGGTCACCTATTATTTTTCAACAGCACTAGCTTAAGAATGGTGCATTAGGTGAGGGGAATGGGACAATAGGAGGCACTCCGGAGTTTCAACGCACGATGTGCGCGCGATTTCCACTACTAGTTTCGCGTCATGCAAAACGAGTAGCGGAAATGTCGCGCGCGTCGTGTGGAAATCGTGTGCTCTGTTGAAGGTCTTGAACGGAAATTACGGTTTCAGGATCAGGCCCGCGCGCGACTTGTGGAAATCTCGCGGCGCGTCATGTGAAAATCGCGCGCGCACGATGTTTTCCCGGAATCGCGCGCACATCGTGCGTTGAAACTCCGGAGCACACGTGAGTGTTATGCAAAAAACAGCCGCTCACTCGAGAGTGAACATGTGAAATTTAACTCATGAGTTCTCTCACTCACGAGTAGCGAGTGGTTTTCGGAATACAAATCACTCGCTAGTCCGTCACTAGCGACTATTGTCGAGTTACTCGCCCTAAAACAAAATACGCTAGCTATCGATCAAGCCCATCTCACAATTGTGGATATTATGTAATGTTCTTGCACTTATGTCTAGAGAGATGGGTTTTCTTCTAAACCTGGCGTATTTCTGTGTCAGTTGTTTGTTTAAGATGAAGATTTTCTATGCAGTCACTAACCATATATCGCGTTACATACGTTATATTCTTCTTGAGTATGTCATTAAGTTTTATCAGCATTATATTGTATACGAAATAAGTTTTATCAATTACTGTCCCGAGTCCCGTTTCCAATCTTTATATTGCTCATTTGACACTCAATGATTATGGTTACGTATGTGCCGCGGCGCACACTGTATTGTCAACTCCCTAATGCCAACTTACCGTACCCAATTTTATAGTGACTCTACTTAAATCCCATTTTATTTGACCAAGAAGTAACTGTTTAATTATGACACCACACTGCAGGCCGTTGGCACCATTGTATCCAATTTGGTAGCTCTTCTTCACCCCCCCCTCTCCTGTGTTCCCTTTTTGATTATTAAATGTCTCATTCAATGACAATGTCCCCGTTGCACCGGCATTTATTGACAAATGTATTCCTCCTCCTCGTTAGTTGTCTATTGAATTCATTGTTTTTTTGTGTAATTAGAGTTCTTTGATGAAGCTAGAAGTGTCATTCAAACATTGTCTTTATCTTCCACACCGAACAACCACAACACACATATTGTAAGATAGTATTATGGGCTTCACAACGGCATTTCATCTTGCTTCAAATTTACGTAGTGTATGTGATGCGGCGCACATTGTGCGCACTTCTTCCGCATAATGTGCCTCGCGTCTTGTACGCCAGCCGTCGGGAAGGTCGGGCGCACAATCCGCCTCGCACATTGTACGCACTGAAAAAGTGCGTGAAATCCTCACAAGGGTGCGTGAAATCCTTACAATGGTGCGTGAAATCCTTACAAGGGTGCGTGAAATCCTTAGAGGGGTGCGTGAAATATGGAGAACACTAAAAGTCAAAATCACACGGGCCCAAAGGGCTGGTAAAGGCCAATTTGCTAGAATTTTACGCACAAAAATCGTGCGTGTGATTCTGAAGAAAATTTTTTTGAAAAACGGCATTTCAGGTACACTATTCAGAACGCAGTCTTATGTGCATGTCAGCGGGGACGTCGAAATTGAGAGCGAAGCGGACGCGTTGCGTGCGCTCCGGATAGGCCATGCAAAACTCGAGCGATAAGATGTGTCGATGAACCATGGAAATCAGAGACGTTGTCGCTAATTCGCACGCGCTGCATATAAGACGGGTTCATCTAATTTATTAACCATTTTTGTCTTGCCATGTTTTTTCCCGAATTTCACTGAGGTAGAGTAGGCTGTAGTGTCTGGCAATATTAAACGTACTATCTAGCTAGAACACTAAAATCACAGGATATTTCGTGGAAGTTCATGATTGCCATGCGCAACTCACGGCATTCCTTTGAGCTCACGGCTCTCCACTCCTCCGACTCGAAAGCGCGCCGGAAGTCAGTGGTCGGAGCCAAAGTTCGTTCCGTGCGGGACCTTTTTTTAAACCAAATGAACCGTATATTTTCCCGCCATTCAGTTTGTGATCAAAAAGCAATCAAGAACTGATGTTTTAGTGAATTATTTCGAAACCAACGAGCGAAGCTGTAATTTTAATTATTTAACTTATTTGCAGTAACTATTTCATGGTTTAAATGTCTAAAACTATTAAAATATACTGGATCGTAGTAAATTTGCCGTTTGTAACTTGTCGTACGTTGTCAATAGCCCGCAATATGGATTTTTAGAAGGAACTGGCCATCTCGAGGCGTTAGATGTCACTCTTCTTGCTCCTTTGTCAGGTTGGTGATCATACGGCAATGGGTGTGGCTTGTGGTTAACTCTCGCAGGGCCCCCGTGCACTACTGCTCCTGGTTCGCCCACTTGTCATATGAGAAGCTGTCTTTTGCCGGTGAAGTCGCGGATCGGTAGTTTTAATGATTTATTCGTTCGATTGATACAATAGAATGTACGATAAACATATATCCTAGGCTACAAGTATTTGCTGAATGAAGTAACTAAATGAATATTGCAAGATACCCCTGATCACTTACTAATCCTGATGTCCTGAGTGAAATTTGCAATGGCCAGATCGAGAGCCTGTGCAGTCCATCGTAGATGCTTGTCCCGCATGCAGCCATACTGTGCTTCCTTCTGTTCGAAGAACAGGTGAATTTTCTCACTAGGGTGATCGTTAAAGAAAGCTATGCTTCTGTGCTTCTCGAGTACTTGAGGAACGTGGACGAATAATGCATGTACCTTAGGAGATCAAATGCAATCTGGGAGCACAACCTTAGCGTCATTCTCCAAGTTTGTGATTGCATGTAGCAGCTCTGTCTCTTCCTCGGGCTTTAACCGCCTAGACTTGGAATGTTTCTGAATGAGAAGGAGATTGTTCATCATCCTTATGTAGTAAGGGGTGTGAGCATCTTGGGGTACGGTAGCCCAGAGCTGTTCTGGTACTCCTGGCTTCAAACACGCCCTCACGTGATTGCCTGTTAGGCACTGACCGAATGTTCGGATGTCTGCACCCACTGCTCTGAACATGCGGTCAAGTTTGACAGAAGTTTCGCCCCTTTCTTTCGAAATATCATCCAACTGTGTGCTTCTGTCTGCATGATTCTTAACCTTTTTCTCTTGCTTCTCTAACTCTATAACGAGCTTATCTCGAGTCTGTATCATGTCATTCATAATCGCCGGAATCCCTGCCCTAGGCCTTGAGCCACACCCGAGACAGACCCATTCAGGGGATGACACGCTGTCGATATCCTCGTCTGTGAAAAAGCCCTGGCATGCAGCATGATACCAGTCTCCACACACGCACAGTCCAAACCCTTCCACTTCCGCTGGGAGTCTCTCAGCTCGCTTGTCTCGCCACAAGCATTTCGAACGTGCACTGCATGGTTCCTTTTCTGATCCACCTTCAATCTTCCCATCTTTGATTGAAGTGAAAATCTCGAGCATTAGCTGACAGATTTTCAGGTCATTCTTGATGGTACTAACACATCTCTTGGCATCTCTCAGTTCTTCTTTCACCTTAATAGCTGCTTGAGCAGTTCTTTTCTGTGGGTCTGCTGTGCACCTTCCACTTTTTTGTCCAACTTGATCTCAACGATTCCATCATCATCTGCATTCTCCAATTCCTTTGGACTAAGAATGCGGATATTGAGAGCAGCGAGATCAGCATTTATGGCTGCGAGTCTGAGTGGCATGATGGCGAACTTTATGGCGGCTCCGGTGATGGTATGGAGACTACCCGGTATGTAGTTGCTGATCGGGATATCAGGAAACACCGGCTCCAAAATCATCGATTTCTCACCATTCTGGGCACACTCACACATTTTCTCCACTGTCCTAGCCTCTGCTACGGGCTCATTGTCCTTCAGTTTGTACTTGCTCGGGCGCCAACACCACGGGCAATTGAAGGAGGCAGTAGCGGTACTCATTCCGAGGACAGCATAGAGGAAATTATAGCCACCAGTGACATATTTCTCTAGCTCGATCGATATCGACTGTCCCCCTACCGTAACCTCAACATGTTTCAGTTCATTCATTTGCTTAATCACTGAAGGGAGCATGCCTCGGATCATCTCACCACTATCGTCCCCATCGTATCTCCCCAACAGAAGAAGGTTGTGAACATCGTTAACAACCATCACATCTCCGATAACTAGGGCAAGCTTAGTCTGACTCTTCCCCTTATCACCTACGATACAAACTTTCAGCTTCCCTCCCTCCTTTAGGTGATCCAACTGTCCTGACGTGATGAGATTGAAAATACGGTACTGGAGTGCCTCCCTGATATTGGTGAGCTCTTGTACCGTACCTGTCACCTCTTCCCCCTTTTTGAGTTGGACAGATCTATCGGAAATCTCGTATTTATAATGAGATTTGATAGACTTTCTCAACTCTTGGATGTGGTTGGTAACGCTGAACACATCAAGGTCTCGTTGGAGGAAGAAGGACTTCACCCTCTGACGCTGGGCCATGGTGAAGTGAGCGAGAAGAGTAAGCTCTAGGTCCTCCAGTAACGATAGGCGCTGCAATTTGGGTGGCGGTATCTTCTTCCGTTTCATGAAGGTGTGGAGAAGGCAGGAGATTTCGTGAGTCATCTCAGAAGGGGAAGCAGGTCCGATAAGTTCGCCTATAAATGATTCGAAACGCTTCAAGCGTTTTGTCTGCGTGTCATATTGTAACTCAGAGAACGTGAGCCTGCACCCGCCCTTTCTACTCTTATCGTATCCTTCATGTGGTGACACTTCTACCGTAATCTGAGTCTTTGTATCTCCCTTAGTACCCTTCAATCTCTTTATTTTCTCCTTGGTGTTCTTCATGTCCTTTCTCTTACGAGAGAGTTTCTTTTTAACGCTATCCACCTCCGCCTTCAGTTGTTCCCTTATCGATTCTACCGTAATCTCGTTCTCGGTTACGATGTTCTCCCTCTCCTGGATTTGCAGCTCCGACTCTCTCACGTGAATTTCTCTATTGGTGAGTTCAGATTCGAAAAGAGCAACCTGTTCCTCCCTAGCTTGTACGTCTTCAATACTGGAAAGGAAATGAGCGACCTGTGAGGCCAAATCCTCATTCACTGCCGCAGAGTCTCCCAACTTACCATTGAGTGCAGCTATTTCCTGCCGCAGAGATCCTATGCTGGTCTGATTCCTCTGCACTACTACTTTTAGCTTATTCCTCGCTAGTGTCAGATTGCTATTTTCAGTTTCCAGTTTAGTTATCGATTGCTGGAGGGACTGATTGTGAGAGTTCAGTGTCTCTATGGTCATCTGCAGAGACTCATTCCTTTGTTCGAGTGCAGCCATCCGTTCACGTACAGTACCCGGGGCTGCTGGACGGCCTACCGTAATCGAGAGATCCGATAGTGAGGAAGCGACACGGCCGGAAGAACCCTTCAGCGAAACAGGTAACCCACTAGGTGTCTTAAAACAGATGACGGGAGAAGCAGAAGAGAGAGGAGTTCTCGCAGGATTTCTAGCAGGAGCATTATTGCTCTTCGGTGTTACCGTAGCGGTCATGCCGTATCTCTGGGTTACGGTAGGAGAGGGGCGAGGGGAGACGATGGGAGGATGAACAATAGAAGGGGAAACGAGGGAATGAGGGACACTTGAATTACTACAGTACTCTTTATCATTCACAGGTAAATGAAGGGCTACCTTGCCACTTCTCGATACTTCATTCAGGGGGCCCTTGTCTGGTTTGTCGACTCTAAATGGCCTCTGCACGTTGACTTTTTTGTCTTCCCCTGTAGCGAAATTGCGGGGGGACTCAGTGTGGGTGGGGCCAAGCTGTAAGCTTGACCCTCGTTCACAATTTTCTCCCACACAAGAGGACAAAAGATCATCGACATCTTTATTATCAAAGCTCTTGATCGGCGGACCATCGCCCGTAGACGCGTGAGACCGCTTCATCTGCAACGAATAGAATACTAAATATATAATAATACTGTAATTTTTTTAAAATATATAACTATCCGGGATGTGTTGAGGTTAAATACACTACGCTCTATGCGTACACTACGCTCTATGCACAGTTCTGGGTGCAGGTTGGGTCCAGGGGAGATCGGTAGCTGGCTCCAGGTTCGGTCCAGGGGGAAATCGGTAGCTTGCTCCAGGTTCGGTCCAGGGGGAGATCGGTAGCTGGCTCCAGTTTCTGTACAGGGGGAGATCGGTAGCTGGTTCCAGGTTCGGTCCAGGGGGGCCTCAGTAGCCTTCTTCAGGTACGGTTCAGGGGGAACTCGGTAGCTTGCTTGAAGCTCAGTACAGGAAGGAGGACTCGGTAGCCGGCTCCAAGTACGGTCCAGAGGGAGTTTAGTATCTTGGGGAATGTTAATCTCTAGAAAGAGTACTGGCTTATTTCGTTGCAAAAGGCTCGTGAGGCTTTCTCAACGGAAACGCAGGATAGTGTTGATTTCCCTGGCGTGTTCGAACACGTTTCCGACATCGCAAAACACTTTACCTGTGATCCCCCACGCTCCGCGAATCAATTGGAATCTTTTAGAAATTTTCGATTTTTTTTTTCATTCTAAAACGTGTTAGAACACGTTCAGACACATTTCCGACACCGCAAATCACTTTTCCTATGATCCCCCACGTTCTGCGAATCAATTGGCAACTTTTCGAAATTTTCGATTTTCATGTTAAAACTCGGCAAAACAGGTGAAAATGTGTTTCACGTTATTCAAGAACGTGCTAGAAGGGCTTCTGACACTTGCGAATAATGCGGAAAACGTTTTGCCCGCGGCGGGGTTCGAACCTGGGGGTGTCGGATTGAAAGTCAAGCGAGTAACCCACTTGGCTATGGATTTGGTCAATTAATTTTTGTAAAATTTGAAAGATATTTTGGTCTGTTATCATTCGCAAAAAGATCTGAGAAGATATAGCGATTTTGAAGCGATTTATTAGGAAGCTTCCGGATGCATGATTCGGACCCTCCAGAAAGGGGTCAGGGGCGAGAGAGAGAATGGGAGCAGAAATGAGAGAGACTCTCTCGATTTCACTCTTACTCTCATTCCAAACCCCTTCCTGTAGAGTTTGCCGGCCTCTGGAATGATTTGCAACGAAATTTATGAAAATTTCATGAAATCGCGTGAAATCAATCGATAATTCACTTTGAAACTCGGCAAAAGATGCTCAAATATGTTTCTCCTTACTCAAAAATGGGTTTGGACCACTTGTTACGCTTGCAAAAAATGCGGCAAAAGACTATGCACCGGCGGGGATCTAACCTGAGACCCTCGGATTTGAATTCGAGCTCGCTACCGACTTGGCCATGAAATTATCGATTTTTCAAATATAAAGTTCGATGTGTTTCGTGATGGGCTATCATATGCAAAAGGATTCGTGATGGGCTATCATATGCAAAAGGAGCAAAAGGATCATATGCAAAAGGATGCAAAAGGAAGCGATTTTCAAGCGATTTATAAGGAAAATGCGGAAAAAAATGTCCGTCACGCGACGGAAAAAAAACCAACACACAGACAAACAGACAGACATTTTGATTTCCTATAAGTGGAGGAATAATACTGTAATTTTTGATCGTTCAGCGAAACATTTTTCCGTTCTCTTCGTCTTCACAATTCCTATAAATCCGTTGGACTTTTAGCTCACTGAAACGTTTTCGCTCGTAACTTTCTTCAACTTCATCACCCAGCGACCTGGTGGGCATCAATCGATAGCTCTTGAGAATGCCAATAATTAATTCTAACGACGGTCCGCACTCTCAAATAGGAAGCACCGTATGGAACATTGACCTAAAATGGTTTTCGTGTTGGGACCTAACTCTCTCTAAAAAAAGAATCGCTAACTGAACACAATCATACGGTATGATACTCAGGAAGTAACTGCTCGGGCGGACGGGATCTAAATAATTGCGCTTTGCGTTTGCGTGTTCGGTCGGCGCAGTACGCGCTGCGCAACGATTTTCCATGACCGTGTTCGTATACTCCCCATGAGCCTCCGTGATGTAAGCTTGCCATAGCATTACACAGCGTTTCACGGGTAGACATTGAGGGCGAGAGAGTAGAGCCGGCAGAGAAACGAGAGACACCCGCACTCTCCGCCCCTTTCTCTCCCTCCGTCTGCCTACTTTCAAACCCGTCTCGTGTAACTCGCGCTCTCCAACTATGCTATATATAAGACGGGTTCATCTAATTTTTTAACCATTATTGCTTTGCCATGTCCTTTCATTGTGTAGGAACTGGTTTTTCTACAATTCTCTAAAATCACAGGATATTTCGTGGAAGTTCATGATTGCCATGCGCAATTCATGGCACTCCTTCGAGCTCCTTGCCCCATATACTTTCCACAGTATGCTGTTGGTGTTTTACGCAACAACACAGATTGCCAAGTTTCCACTTTCACAAAAATGAAATCTCTACTTAACTGTTCCGTGCTTGGATTAGCCATTCTTTAACCGTGAGAAATTGTCTGTGTCCAATCTGCCAATTTTTCACCGTGGAAATTGGTTGATTCAAATCTGCCAACTTTTCACCGTGGAAATTGGTTGTTTCTCTCTTCATCAAACGTGGCAAAAGAAGGCGTACTTCGCCAGAGTTCGAACCAATGACACATGGATTTGTAGTAAACCGCTCTACCGACTGCGCTACAGAAGACAATGTGCGAGAGAACCAAGGAAAGACTCAGAACACATTTTCTCTGCCGAATGGTGAGGGTGCCTATCCGCTTTATCGAGTTCTACAACGTGCATAAGTATGAGTTTCAATAGTATACCTCGCAGAATGTGTTAGGAGTGTGCTATGCTATCTAATAAGTAATGAAAATTTCTGTAGCGCGTACTGCGCCGACCGAACACGCAAACGCAAAGCGCAATTATTTAGATCCCGTCCGCCCGAGCAGTTACTTCCTGAGTATCATACCGTATGATTGTGTTCAGTTAGCGATTCTTTTTTTAGAGAGAGTTAGGTCCCAACACGAAAACCATTTTAGGTCAATGTTCTATACGGTGCTTCCTATTTGAGAGTGCGGACCGTCGTTAGAATTAATTATTGGCATTCTCAAGAGCTATCGATTGATGCCCACCAGGTCGCTGGGTGATGAAGTTGAAGAAAGTTACGAGCGAAAACGTTTCAGTGAGCTAAAAGTCCAACGGATTTATAGGAATTGTGAAGACGAAGAGAACGGAAAAATGTTTCGCTGAACGATCAAAAATTACCGAGCTATGTCACTTTGAAATATTTAAAGGGAGTTCACAGCCAAAAAATCATAATCTTAGAAGGTCAGTCGGGGAACTTTTGAAAATTGGTATGGACATGCCTTTTGAAAATTGGTATGGACCTACAAGCTCATATGGTCCAAATTCAAATCGGTCTCCGGCCCTTCCCTATTTAGCAATATTAAAATATGTGTTTTTGCAATGGATTCTACTATGGCGTGCATCCGTGAGGACGAATCAGAAGAAAGAAACGCAAAATTCATTCCTTTTGAGATTCTATTGAGCAGTTTTAAACCACCGATTATTTATTACTTTTATGATAGTAATTGATCCCACTAGGTCTTATTCGGAAACTCCATATCCTCTAAACTCCATATCCCCTTGCACAGTATCATGGCCAATGCATTGAAGAAAATGCACTCCATGCACGCGTGGTGTGCCTTTCTACCGTACGCCGCGAAAGAGTGGTTGACTAGTGAAACAAGGACAGTCTCCCCAAAAATCAGCAAGAGAAGTTGCACGGGGTGGGTGTCGAACCCCCGTCCCCTAGATTAACACTGTAGAAACTTACCTCTGAGCCAAGTGGGCCGATGTAGCACTGACCAACTTAGCTCGCCCCATTCTTGCGGAATCCCTTCAGTGGATTCCTCTAGATACTGGGGGAACACTAGATACAGTACGCTAAAATTCGTGGTAAGAGAAAATCATACCTCAAATAACCATTTTCAAACTTCCCGGGCAGGTTCTACACCACATTTTGTTTCTTCACTATTTTCTTCACTATTTTCTTAAGATTCATGATACTGTGCTTGTGAGCTGTGAGCTGAGCTACCCCCATATGGTCTGCGCTCCTCTATCTCGCATTATGCCTTTTGGGCGCTGGCCATGCCTTTCCTTTACACATCAACCCACCAGGCGGAGTGAGGAGGCGGCGTAGTGCGCTCATTGGCTGGTGGATGGGGAGGGGCGGGGCTTGGCGCGGATTTAGTAAAGTGCCAAATTTTGATTATCAGTGCGTTCGCGTAAGAATCGCACCCTCCACGGTACAGCAAAATTGCACCCTCATTTTTGGGGGGGGGTCTGAACGGGTTAAAGATCGATATAACAGTGCGTTCGCGTAAGGATCGCACTATTCCCAGAATTTTCGGTACAGGGCAAAGATGCACTTTGGGGTTTTCATAGTTTCCGATAGCCCTATGGATGGTCTATCGATTTCTGATAGTCTCATGTTTTGATTCGCCTCATTTGCATAATTACAGCCTGTCCAAGTTTGGCTGTTTTTCAGTATTTTAATCGCCATTAAGTTAAAAATATAGATAACCACTCACATAGATAATGAAAAATGATCGCCATTATCAGGCGGACAACAGTGTGCCAATGAATTTTTAATTTTTCGAAATTTGCATATTTCATGAAATTTTGACCTAATGTATCTCGAATGCTAAGCAAAAAACTCCGCTAAAATGTTGATATGTTGTAGATATGACGCCGTTTGGGTTAGGATCAACAAGGCGCTGGAACAGGTAATCTCCAGCTTATGGCATCAATAGAAAAAGGTAACAATCTACCTAGACCTCGAGAAGTTGATATGACGTCATTAGCCATTGTTCTTTTCTCATTTCTCACCGCACGGGCGGAATTGAATGGGTGTAATGAGGGGACATGAGGTTCCTCTCTATTAGAAATTGCCAGTTTTTCCATGAATTTAACTACGTGGATCCCCTAGAAATCAAACAATAATCTCACATTAGTTAGATATCTACTATATGACGCCGTTTGCGTTACGATCAACAAAGTCTCAACAGAGGTCTGGAACAGGTAAAAAATCGAAATTGCTCAAAACTTGCTCCTAGGGGTAACTTTCCGCGCTGACGCTGGTGCGGTCGATTTCGCAATAGGACCCTTCCGGGTGCTGGCATGGCGCCGCGCCATTTCTGCGGAAAACGTGTTTTTTCGAGTAAAAGTCTTCGGAAACTCGTCTAAATGGCCCGAAACCTAAAGTTCAAGATAAAAAAAAATTTCTGATCATTTTGATATATCGGATAATGTATTTGACCTCGTGGAAAGTAGTTTTTTTTCACCGCACGAATTTCACGCGCGCGGAACGCGTGTAAACACGCGGCATCCGCATGGTCGATGTGGTAGTGGCCTAGAACTTCAATCCGAAGGTCATTGGTTCGATTCCCATCGGTTACCAAAGTTTTTTGCCGATTTTATTTTCATCGAAAAAATCACTTTTTCAAGATTTCAGGAAAAGTGCCAATATTGTCAGGGGGTGAAATTTCGAAGAAAAAAAATCCGGCAAAAAACTTTGGCAACCGATAGGAATCGAACCAATGACCTTCGGTTCTAGGCCACTACCACATCGCCATGCGGATGCCGCGTGTTTACACGCGTTCCGCGCGCGTGAAATTCGTGCGGTGCAAAGAAAAACTACTTTCCACGAGGTCAAATACATCATCCGATATATCAAAATGATCAGAAAAAAATTCTCTATAATCTGTGACTGTTTTTTTCCGCAATGCGGCCTGTATCAAAAATCGACTTTTTGGCGAAAACGAAAAACAAACACGATGTGGCAGTAGTGTCATTTGATAGAGCGTCAAATTCTGATCTTGAACTTTAGGTTTCGGGCCATTTAGACGAGTTTCCAAAGACTTTTACTCGAAAAACACGTTTTCCGCAGAAATGGCGCGGCGCCATACCGGCGACCGGAAGGGTCCTATTGCGAAATCGACCGCACCAGCGTCTTCAGCGCAGAAAGTTACCCCTAGGAGCAAGTTTTGAGCAATTTCGATTTTTTACCTGTTCCAGACCTCTGTTGAGACTTTGTTGATCGTAACGCAAACGGCGTCATATAGTAGATATCTAACTAATGTGAGATTATTGTTTGATTTCTAGGGGATCCACGTAGTTAAATTCATGGAAAAACTGGCAATTTCTAATAGAGAGGAACCTCATGTCCCCTCATTACACCCATTCAATTCCGCCCGTGCGGTGAGAAATGAGAAAAGAACAATGGCTAATGACGTCATATCAACTTCTCGAGGTCTAGGTAGATTGTTACCTTTTTCTATTGATGCCATAAGCTGGAGAAAAAGAGGATACGGTAACTACAGTGAGGTGATCTATTCTAGTTTTATGTCTCGTGCACATTACAGAGTTCTATTTTGTCATGAATAGTTGATATGACGTCATGAGCATTCTTAATTTATATTTCTCTCCGTTTCTTTTGGATGTGTTGACTTTTTGCATGCACATTTTCATCTTCCACTTCTCATGCCTCTCAATGTGCAATAAAAGTGGCGTCTTTTTGATAAAACATCAAATACCGTAATGGACAAGAGATATCAATCTATAGATTAGATCACCTCACTATAGTTACCGTAGCTTCTTTCTCGTTATGACATAAATCGAGAGAGGGAACAATCTACCGAGACCCAGAGAAGTTGATATGACGTCATTAGCCATTGTTCGTTTCTCATTTCTCACCGCACGGGCGGGGTTTAATGGGTGGAATGAAGGAAAAATGAGGGGTTCCTCTCTATTAGAAATTGTCAGTTTTTCATGAGTTTAACTACGTGAATCCCCTAGAAATCAAACAATAATCTCACATTAGTTAGATATCTACTATATATACAACATATCAAAAATTTAGCGGGGTTTTTTTGCTTAGCATTCGAGATACAGGATAAAATTGCATGAAATATGCAAATTTCGAAAAAATTAAAAATTCATTGACACAATGTTGTCCGCCTGATAATGGCGATCATTTTTCATTATCTATGTGAGTGATTATCTATATAAGTCGATGTGACTAGCAGGGTTCGGATCCCGTACATGTTTCATATTTAGGTAATGGTTGACACGTTGGTAAATATTGGATTTTTGGAAAAGTGTTTTTTTCCAATATTTGAAAGAATTTCAAATATTGGTGTACTATTTGAAACATTTTTAAATATTGTGAAAGTTACAATATTTACAAATATTTCAAATATTGTTAAATCCATGTTGTATTTGTATGTCCAGAATTCATTATACATTATTTATTTTAACATCTTTTATATGTGTATCGATTGCCGCAATCACGACTAGAATAAATACATTGACGATGACAAATACTATAATACGAGCAAGAACACGGCCTCAACAATGAATTAATATTAGTCACACTCAAATAAATAAAGTTGTCTATTCCACATTAGTATCGGTAGTTCAGAACCTCAGTTTGTACACTCATTTTTCGTTTAATATTGTGAGTAGTGTCTCTGCCTATACTATAGCGAGAAGGAAACAGTAAAACCTTCAATTTAGCAAAGCGACATTTTTGATAACCTTTCAAAACCAAGTTGTTTCAAAAAGAACCACTCACTTCTAGCACTCGCGTCTCTCCGTTTGAGATAATTACGGAGGATTTGAATCATCGGCGGTCTATCAGTGGGACATTGATTGAAACATAACGAAGCAATCTGCAATCGATAAGAATAAAGTCCTGCACAGAAAGATTTTCTGCAAATTACAAAGAGATTTAATCGCTGACCCATTATGTTTCATTTGCAAATACCTCAACGAGAACTGCCGGTGCTCCTTCCACGAATCGTGGTCGCAAGTTGCCGCTCGTGACCTGCTCCTTCACCTTCTCGTTCGTTATTCCTTCATAAACAGGCTTCTCAGGAGAGCACAATTCTTTCAGCTGAAAGTAATGGTTGAGCAATTACCTTTAAAATTCATCAATTTCGATTCTCGACATTTTTTTTTATTTTAAATGGAAACCGTTTTAGGAAAAGAAGGGATACATCGCAGTGCTTGATAAGCATGCCATCGGGATAAAATCACATTTTTTTAAATTATCAAATCAAGCATTACTCACACCCACAGTAACCATTTGGGGGAAAATGTATCGGCATCTCGAAAAAAATAGGTACATCAATCGGTTTTTACTCATTTAATAACTGTAGCTAACTCAATTCTTCATTTTGAATTCGGAATTTGTAACTCACGAAAACGCCGTAGGCGTAAACGCCTGCGGGTGGTGAGTGAATGTGAGATTGCAGCAGCTCCGGCGCAGCCCTGCATAATAAATATCACTAGAAACGATTTCGTTAACACTGAATAATAATTTATTACAACTACTTGATTTAACTAACATATTTATAACATAGAGTCTCTCTCAGATTTCCGATGCAATCGATTTAGTACATTTCTATCATATATTACAAGTATGCAATATTGAGAGATCTTACCAGAAGATCGGAATTCGCTCTTTTGCCTTCAGTACGTAGGTAGTTCCCCGTCGCGCCATTCCAAAATCACCCAACTTCGCTTGCCTTTTAACAACATCGAACAAAACGTTGCGCAGCGCAACATCACTGAGAAATATATTGTGCTGGCCAATACGTAGAAGCGCAAACCGGTGGAGTATGCCATGCGCGTGCAGATAAGAGAGGCCACTCGCCACATCAGTCGATATAGATTTTCGTAATTCATGAGAAATCTGTAAGAAAGACACATTCAAACATTTTGTAAAACCTTTGATTGCGAGATATCTTTATGAGAGGAATCGCGAGAAACTCGAGCATGGCTGGGACGTAGAAATTTATGATTTTTAATTTGGCTGAAAATATGGCCTAAGGTATTACGAACATCCCTCTATCGAATGGCGTTGTCAGAATTTCGATAAACAATTTCGCAATCGCGTGAAACACAAACAAACCTGGTGACTCGGCGAAAAAAATTAGTGAGAGGCATGTTCGAAAAATCATAAAATGCTTCAAAATGAAGATAGCGACTCGTTCTTTTTTGAGTTAGATAGGGAATCACCCCGACTACAAACTACAACTATTGAACTCATTCCTGGCTGATGCACCGGTGCGGAGTGGTCACTTTTGTAAAAATTTGATTAATTTTCTTAAAACTAAAAAAGCAATGGGTTTTGTTTCTCAAAGTCCGAACGCTTATTTTTCTGCACAGTTTACTTCGTTTCATTTACACCGAGCTCTGGCAAACGATTTATGCCCGGCTCGGGCGCCGGACCAGGCGAGAGAGTGCGCGGAAGTGAGAGAGTGGTAGAGAAGCAGAGCGTGCGGGATTTAGCGCATGAACGGTTTTCTAAGCGCCGTAGTTATTTTGTACGACTAGATAGCAATTCACTTTCAAAAAGGGAAGGTGTTTGAGGCATTATGAGGAAACTCCTTACCAAGTAGCGTCAGAATAGGGCCAATTTAAAATGTCGATCTCGATTACTGAATATGCAGACAGAAATAACCCATTTAAAGCTCAACAAACATTGAAATACGAGTAAATTAATGTCGAACTATCAAAACTTATAATATGGATATAGACTTGACACACTAGCGCTTAATTGAACCGCATTTTTTATGAAAAAAAAATTTAGTCGAAATTTTTTGAAATTTTTTCTTTAAAAAATACCGAACAAGAATCGTCTCAAAACTAATAGGAATATTGTTTTTAGCTCATTTACGATTATTTTCATCACTAACTTGAATGATTCCAACAATTTGGCCATGAGATGTCATTGGCCGGTCCCACATAATGGTGGGCGTCTTTAAAAGTTCTGTACGGATTTGGCCCATTTCTTGGTTTTAAATAGTACACACAGTGACTATAATAAAAAGCAACAAAACCCATTGCTTTTTTAGTTTTAAGAAAATTAATCAATTTTTTACAAAAGTGACCGCTCCGCACCGGTGCATCAGCCAGGAATGAGTTCAATAGTTGTAGTTTGTAGTCGGGGTGATTCCCTATCTTACCTAAAAAAGAACGAGTCGCTATCACCATTTTGAAGTATGTTATGATTTTTCAAACATGCCACTCTCTAATTTTTTCGCCGAGTCACCAGGTTTGTTTGTGTTTCACGCGATTGCGAAATTTTTTATCGAAATTCTGATTCGATAGAGGAAGGTTTGAAATACCTTAGGCCATATTTCCGGCCAAATTAAAATCATAAAATTTCTACGTCCCCGCTATCCCGGATATGCTCGATTTTCTCGCGACTCCTCTCTTATATCCTTTTTCAGGCAAAAATATACTTGTACTCTGGATAGATATTGAGGGAGAGCTCCTCAACTTGCCAATTCCATTACTATCATGGTTCGCTCGACAGTGCACTGAAGAGATTTCGCACTGATCACAAGTGGGGCAGGAACAAACCAATCCATATGTAGCCACTAAATTTTTGTGACTGATCTCCCTCATCAGAAGTCCTTCTGCGATCAGATCATTCAAAGCCTCCTTGCACACCGAGGTGTTCACCTAAGCAAATTTTTTAATGAACAAAATAAAATTGCGAGCACCACTTTCACAGCAACTGGGCGATTCTTTCCACGTAAATGAAGCTGGCCCTTGAAGACCTTCAGAATATTATCGTGAGAATATTTTCAAGATTACCATTTCGAAGTCTCAATGATTCAAGCATACTTACCTCTCCAAAAGCCCCTTCTCCGAGTTTATCTCCCAGCAAAACGTCCGTTCGAGCAATTATCCAAGGCTAGAAAATGACACCAATCATTGGGTTTCCCAACATCCACACTCTTCGCTAATTAAGTACAGTACAAAACTGTGATTTTACCACCGCTCCTGGTCATCTCAAAGAAAGTAAACTAGTTAGACCGGGACGGACAACACTGTAAATATAATTATGAACATTACGCAACCTGTATCGTTACGGGAGTTGATAACAGTAAAATTCCTCGAGCAGCTGACGAACACGTGATCGGTGATACGTAATGACGTCTCAAATAGGATACTATGATTCTACACGGTTCCCGTTTCCTCACCGTACGAGGTCCTTGATGCTGCGACTCTTGACTATGCCGTCGAACGAGTACTCCAATCCAGTGTCATGCTCGGTACAATTCAGTTCGAGGGGGAATAACGTAGTTCCCTCCCTGATGACAATGAATACCTGAGGAGATAATGTATTATGGTATAGCAGGAGGCTCACTCTTTGATTTCGCCCTTCTTCAACGGTAGATTTTAACAAAAATTCATAATTTGAATGAAGAAGATCATTAACAACAAGTTCCGGTATAGCTCCATGGTAGAAATCAAGGGATTCCAATTCCTGCAAATATCCTAATCTTTTCAAGGGTGGGTTGCAAATATTAGTCACTTTAGCCATCTTAAAACTTGGATTGCATTCATCTCGAGATTCAGCTTCGTTGAATGTTTCATTATTATCACAATTTCCTTGGTCATCGAAATCGAGGATTCGACCTCGTCGAACGAACTGAAAGAATCCACAAAATCCATGTTACGATACCGAAATATATGATAGCGGGATGAATTGGGAAGAGACGAAGATGAAAAAGGCCGAAATTAATTTGACAGCAAGAATGGATAAGTATACCACAGCAGTAACCAGAAACCGTCCAAGAAATTTGAACGGGGGAATCATTGAAATTTCTACCAATAGTATTTGTATTAGAGTAGAAACGTCGATTAAATGTTTACCTTCTTTCAAATTTAAATCATAAGTAAAAAAGAGAGACGTGGCAAAAATCGGACTGTAGAATGCAAGTGAGAGAAAGATGTTATCGACTTTAGATTTGCATGAGCATGCAAATCACGAATTATCTTTCGTGATCTGCATCCCCATTCTACGTGACTTATCTCATTCATCGTGCGATGCCGCTGGAGATGACGGTGAGCGACGATACGAATCTGGAAAACATCCACACAAGCCAAACCCGTATGAGAGAGGAGAAGAGGAAAGTGGAATAGTCGGACCTGACATTCACGCTGAGGTTCGTTCAGACCTTCCACGCTACCCGTCGGCTCAGCCAGTCACGTCTGAAGTCAAGGTTGAGTCTTGTACGACAAGATTAACACTAACAAGATAGGGTGACTCATTATTTTGAAAGAATACATATTAATAGAAGGAACATGAGAAAATAAATGGAGGTTTCAAAAATCAAACCCCGTTCGGTAGTTAACATCCGGCATTTAAAACACGGACACAATTCATTCAAATATTGATATATGTCGACTTTGGCAATTTTCCAAGTTTCGCTTTTTTGAATATATTTTCGAAATTCGGAAATTGTTCTCTGTTTCGTTTTGTTTTCACCAGTTTTCATAGATCAAACAATATCTACTCAGGTTCCACATGTCTGGGGACAACGAAGCGACCGAAGCGGGTGCTAAAATTGAGCCCCACGCAGTCGAGAAATCCGATGCGACAATAGCAAACAGTTCTCAGAACGCCGGCCGTCGATTCTCTCACAGTGAACGGAAAGCCAGCGAAGGACGAGGGGGATTCAAGAGACGACACGGTTTGCCCTTATAAATCTTAAATTGCTGGCAGGTTTCGTTTCAGGAGATCACCATCAACACAATAAGAGCAAGAAGAGATACCGAGACGATTTCGTTTATCCAACTGGTGGAAGTGTTCGAGATCCGCTCAATCTTAGTAGTGTCACTCCTGGAACGGTCAGTGGCAAACATACGATCTCCCTTTACCTCCTTTCCAGGTTGATCCGCCCCTGAAACGCCCGAAAGATGTTCCTCTCAAGGTGAAAATTCCCGGCACCCAGCATGACCCGCTCAACCTACTGGGCGAAGTTCCAATGAAGCAGTGAGTATTTTTGTATATTTATATTATTAGTTCGATAATTAAGGTCGGTTGAGGAGATTCCCGTCGATGACACAATTGTTTCTCCCGTTCCCAGAGGGGTAGGTCATTCAACCAATAGAACACTATTACTATTGCCCTTCAGAGTTTCTCGAAGCACAAGAAAAGCTTTGACTTCAAGCCAAAACCTAAGGATGACAAAAAGGAATTGAATGATGAGGAAGAAGATAAGAAGGCATTGACGGAAGAAGAAAAAGCCGCCCAAGCTAGAAAAGAAAAGAAGGAGGCTTTCAATAAAAAGTGAGCATTCATTATATTTCGACAGTGCATTCGCTATTCCAGATATTCCTACGGTAATTTTGATCGATATTATGGTCATCGACTCACGAACGGACAAAAAGACCCTAGGTTTGTTACTATGGGCGTAAGCAAAAGACTCCTCTAAATTTAGATTAGCCGTTCTAAAACGAGAATGGTTTGAGAAGCGAACTGTGCTCGATATCGGATGCAACGCTGGATTTCTCACTTTATCCATCGCAAAGGTGTCGTGTCTCTTACATACATGGGCTGTGGTGTAGCCAGCAACAGTACCCTCCCGCTTTTACCACAAACCCACCCGTTCTCGGTTCGAGCCGTCACGGTTTTGAATCATACCCTCCCGCTTTTTGCTCAAATTCACCAGGTTTTGTCACCGACCCTCCCGCTTTTGACCTACCAGCAACAACCCTTGCTCATCTATGGTCTCTTATTCCGAAAGTGAATCAATAATTTGAGGAATACTGTCCACGTCGAATTCTGGGTATCGACATCGACGCGCATTTGATTGGAGTCGCAAGAAAAAATATCAGACACTATTGTGATAAAGGAATTGAGGTACGGGGCGTTGCAAGTACTTATTTATTGTAGTTTTTAAAATGTTCAGCTAGCTGGGAAGTTTCCTGCTTCTTTTTCTCGTCAATTCGGTCCCATCTCTCAAACGTCTCTCTCTTTCTCTACCAAATTCCCCGACAACATTTGGTTCCGGACTGAAAACTTCGTTCTCGAGAACGATGAACTATTGGAAACGGTACGTTTCTCTTATTATTATTATATATTGAACAGGTAATTTATATAAGAATCACAGGTAGAGGAGGAATATGATGTTATCCTTGCAATGTCCATCACGAAGTGGATTCATCTCAATTGGGGAGACGATGGAATGAGGAGATTCTTCAAGAGGTTATTCATCTGACCATATTAACCTGAACAATATATATGTGTGAGTTGACCAAGTGACTATCTTGGCACCTGGCAACAGCGATCGAATGCATTCTTCCCATCAATGAATATTCAGGGGAAATCGTTTTTTATCATAAAAATCTTAACAACGTGAAGAAAAATAATATGTATTGTGCGTAAATTTTCCGTTCCGTCAATAACGAAACTATTGTGCAAAAAGTCGGCGAAATGCTAACACGCCATGTCAATATTTCCGTGATTTTATTATGTGCTTTCAATAGCAGTGGAATGCACGTTTTATGAAATAGGCATGAAATAATTTTAGAGAAGATGTCTGCCTTAGTAGGGAATATAATGTTCCGAAAGGTGGACTAATTCGCACTAACGACCGTATCGCCAAAGTGGGCGGAGACTGCTAACTAGGGAGAGTCGCAAAGTGTCCGTGGGGTTTCTGAAAACGCTGAAAATGCCAAGCTAGTATCCAGTTTGGATAGGCAAATTCTTCTGTCAAAAGTTGCCAAGGCCCCTTGGCGGCTGCAGAAAATCGATCGAAAGATCGCACTCCAAAATTCGGTTGCCTCCTGTGCGCGCTCGAAGAGTTCTCACACAACTGCCTTGGTGGCCTATTGGATAAGGCGTTCCACTAGCTATCCGATGATCTTTTGTCCCGTGGGTTCGATCCCAGGTGGTCGAGATCATTTTGCCCTATTTTTCGAAGAACTATTTTGCTATTTTTATAGCCTATTATTAATTGATTAGGGTTACGGAATCGGGCAAACTCAACTGCTGAACTGCGAGGGCGAGATTATGACTCGAATTGTGTTTGCCCTTGTTCAGTAGTGTATTCGGGCTACCGTCCGAATGTTCAGATTTGTTAGAGATTCCCGACTTTTATTGGTTTGCTGATTAATAATAGGAAATAAAAATGACAAAAAAGTTCTTCGAAAAATAGGGCAAAATGATCTCGACCACCTGGGATCGAACCCACGGGACAAAAGATCATCGGATCGCTAGTGGAACGCCTTATCTAATAGGCCACCAAGGCAGTTGTGTCAGTGCTCTTCGAGCGCGCACAGGAGGCAACCGAAATTTGGAGTGCGATCTTTCGATCGATTTTCTGGGGCCGCCAAGGGGCCTTGGCAACTTTTGACAGAAGAATTTGCCTATCCAAACTGGATACTAGTTTGGCGTTTTCAGCGTTTTCAGAAACCCCACGGACACTTTGCGACTTTCCCTAGTAAGTTTTTGAACTGCACAATAGTGTAATTATTGTGTTTGCCAGATGCTTCTCATCCTTACTCCCTGGTGGTCGACTTATTCTGGAACCACAACAATTCGACACCTACAGGAAGAGATCTGTGATGAGTGTGAGTCGTTATATTACTCTTCGGTTTATACTGCAATGCCTAAACCGATTAGGTAACGTGTGTGCAAATGAACATATTCAGGAGGAGCTGCGTGCGACCTATCGATCGATCGAATTCAAGCCGGAAGATTTTGAGATGTATCTGCTAGAGGAATGTGGCTTCGAGAGTGTGCAGCATTTGAGTGAAGCTGGAGGAAAGGCAAAGGGTGAATACGGTTCAAGATGTCATTATTCTGCATTAGATCATCGTTTGATATTGTGTTTGGTTGGGTGTTTAAAAATATTCCGAGACAAACATAAATAATGCAATTGTTTATCGATTTTCTATCAAAAAGGCATGTTTTGCGTTGAAATGATCGATGACGAGGAATCTGCGGAACGTTGTTTAAAAATGGATAGTACTCATTTTTTCTGTTATTTTTGGGGGAGAATTCAAAAAAACCCTCTATTTTCGCGCACCAACTATGTCAATCAGTTGATTCAGCGCCCATTTATGGAAATGGTTTATCCAGATTTTGTTCAAATTAGAAACATGAACTTTGTTCTTGCAGTTCAGTGTCTCAGGAGATCTATGGTCTATTAATCAATATTAAGGATGTTTGGTTGCAGGCTTCGATCGACCAGTAGACATGTATGTGAAGGCGCCTCCAGCATTCTTGAGAAGGAAGGAAAAGAAGAAGAAGGTTGATACTGAAGAGAAGAAGGAAGAACAAAATGATGATAAGGAGGAAACGAAGACAGATGATTCTCAAGTGAAAACTACTGAAGAAGAATCTAAATCGGAATGAATTGTTGAATGTGTCCAATCTAAGTAGATCTCATTGTCTATGTTTTCAATACGTTTTTATCTATCCCGTTGTACGTTCATTTTGTACTTAAAACCGGTTAAATCCCCCTCCCATTTTAATAATGTTATGAGAATAAAATAGTTTTATAAATATATCGAGACAAATATTGTTGAATGGCAATAAGAGGTATGTATCCAATAAATGTACCCAATTGGATGGACTAGCGCGTTGTATTGATTCCTAGTGTGTCTCTCTCACACTGACACACTCTCGTCCTTCACGATGCTACCGCCATGTGCCCCTCCTCGCGTCTTCTCTTTTCCCTCTCCTCTCTTGTTTATTTCACTCATTGTTCTTTCTCAGTTTCATAATGGCAATGCGTGCCCCTCGAATCATGCAGAGAAAACGACCGACGCCCTATTATAGAAATGGACCGATCGAACCAGGTACAAATTTAATATTCTAAGTCATTCCAATTATTTCCTTATCCAGGAACATCGAATCAATCAGGATCAAATGCTGTCGATGATATTGATGAGGTACGAAGGAGTTATTTTCATTTATATTAGACTACCACAGTGGTTTAATCTAACAAATTGAAGTATTTTTTCCAATGTAAATGGGAAGATGTAGTTTTTTTACTGTGCTACTTTCTTAATTCCCTTCACTTTTGAGGTCCTCGATTCGAGTGGTTGTTATATACAAGACGGAGTCATGATTAGAATTCGTGAGTTATCTTCCTTCACGATTTCGCTCTACTATTAAACTATAGCTGTGTATATATTTGGAATTTTCTTTCGATACTTGTGAAATAGGACAAAATTGCAGAAGATAATATGACAACGGAGGAGCGACGAATTCTGTCGGAGGAAACAGTATACGAGGCTGCTGAGGTACAATTCATGTATCATTCACCTTTGTTTTGAAAAAAAAACTGTTTTTTTTTCAAATCCCGAAAAAATCAAGTCTCTAGTTCCACTATCACCCCCCAGGTACCCAATCACAGGAGGGATTCTTTGTTATTTTACATCTGTGAAATAGGTGCAGTTCGTTTGATTCCCGTCGTTTACAGCGTTTTCACGCGGCAGCGAAAGAACGCCGATCGATAACAGTGGACGATTCAGCTGTATTCGAAGAGAATCCACAACAGCCATACACTGAGAATCGATTACCCGGTTCGTAGTATCTTTTCATTATCGTTACCCCTTTTTTGTGGTTCACATAGATGAAATGGTTCCGTTGTCTAACGTTATGCAGTGCACCATGTTTACGCAAAGGAGGACGATAATACTCGCTCCAAATCTAGATCAGCTTATTCATAGAAACCACATGGAGCGAATTTGCAATATTAGACATCAATATTTAGTCAGAACTAATTTTTACAAATCGAAATACACCATGTATCTGAAATCCCTGATTTGTCCCGCCAAAAAACGCACCATTTGTTTGAAGCCTTAGAGAATCAGGATAATTTCAATTATCACTGAAATGTACTCTATATAACAATCTAAGAACATTTGGTAAAAGAAAAGCTCAAAAAAAGTTTCCCATCGGCTGTGGGCACATGGTGCATTTGAGCAGACGGTATCTATTTCATCTCTGGTGGTTCATCACATCTCATATCTTATCTGACATAAGATATAGTATAGAACATGGGAAAGTGTACCGATATTCTTCTTATTATTAATTAAATCCTTCTTTCACTCCTAATTATTTACTCTCACTGAAATCCCTCCTGGCGTTAACGTCGGACGTAACAAAAATGTGATGTAATGCAATTATTGCTAAACTAGCTGTGAAGAGTGTAGGGCTTAAAGGGAGACTGTAAATTTTTTTGCAGTGTGTTTTTTTTTAAAAAAAATCTTGTACGATTCGATTTTTTACACTCATATTTATGATTTTTAAAGCACAAATTCTCTCCCACCTTCCTGTGTTTAGTGCACTAAACATAGTAGCGTGGGAGGAAACGCTGAAATCTTTAGCCTGGAAAACGTAGAACTCTTTTCAAAAATAGTACAATTATGCGTGTTTTTGCATTAGATTCTTAACTTTCATGTACACTAACTTAATTTGAAACTCCAAGTCTCTTTATGTTTCTCAACTCTATCAATTTGATTATTTTGAGGAATCGCCGATGAAGTGGAGTCATATCCATGCAGATTATGCAGTGACAAGGTATTCCTCACTGGATTTGGATTGGAGAAACACACAAAGACATTGCATAAGGATCATGTTATCGAAGTGAGTTTATCTAACGAGGCCGATAGTAATATGATTGCCGATAGAAATATGCAAATGTGTAATTCCTACGAGCTAAATGTATATTATATACGACCTTCTCTTGTTGAAAGGTATCGATGAAAGGCTCGGCGATGAAAGGAATTGCAGCACCGCGAAATTTTCAATTTGGGGAAATTTGCGCAGCCACAGGAATTTTCATTTTCTTGAATTGGGGGTGCCGACTCGGAGCTGAGGGGGTCGCTCATCACAGGAATGATAGCAGATGAATAAAGTCTCGGTGTGGAGAGAGAAAACTGAGATAAATTACACATTTGAGGTAGTGCGACAAATTCGAATTATTGGAGACGAGTGGAGGAGGAGAAATTTAGAGAGGACCAAGATGAGAGAAAGGGTACAAGCTGCGAAATATAGGTTAGTCGAGTGTTCACTTAAATGTTATTGACACGGAAAATCAATTTTAATTTTTTATTTAAATAAATATTCGAATGATGATGTAATTGTGTTGATTGCAGACAAGAAGCACTCGCAATGGCTGCCGCTAGAGAATTTCGAATTGGTTCAAATAGAAATTTAAGAAGATGGAATCCGAATATGGGAGGTTTGTTCTACAATCTCATTTATTCAATACCATCCATTATGTTTAGATGGTTCGTTCCACTACGTCATTCCATCGAATCAATTAGACATCGAACCACATGGGAACACGGCTGGAATTATTGGATCGGCTGGAGGTCCTTTCGAGGTATAGATATGCTTCTATTGTTTTTCTATTATCTGTTATTCTTATTATCATTCTTATTTTATGCTCGACTTCGACACGTAAAAGTGGGCAAAATGGGGATACGTGGCGTGATGGTGTGATTGCAGGCGTGCACGACGTGCAATGTACAGATAAACGTCTCCCATCCAACTGCACTCGAGACACACATGCGAGCACACAAAAGGAACGAGGAATTGAGAGAAAATATGATTGATCAGATGGGAGAAGATGTGAGTGAAATTGACCATTTGGTTCATACATTTTCGTTGGCCGAGATTCTCGGTTTACACTTTTTTGAACTATGCAGTTTAGAGACTCGAGACCCATCTAGGAATGCGCAGAATGTCGAGTTTAATAAGAATTGTCCCCTATCTGACTAGTTTTATCGAACTTACGACAGAAATCTGACCAGTTTATGCTTGGCGAGAGAGTGTGTGCAAATGAGAGATCTCGGCCGGGCGAAAATGTATGATTTTGGTTGATTCACTTTTCAAATGAGATTGAATGATTGAGTGTAATTGCAGGCTGTGGCTCGTCTCACTTGCTATGACTGTCATCTTGTATTCACTGATGACAAGAAATTGAGTGCCCATGCAGAAGCAATGCATGTGAGGAGAAGGAAGTAAGTATTTCATAGTCAATACTTTTGAATTGTGGAAAGATGAAGGAAAGAAGGATGGGTGCTACTTAACGACCAGGGTTGGGCGGATTTTTTTTGCGGAACTTTCGAAAAGAATCTGTGCCAGATGGATCTATATAATTAGCAACAATTTTATCAGTAATTTATTATTTGTGGGAATTATGATTTATTCTCTTTTTTTCTCAATTTTATTCTTAGTTTTACTATTTAGAATTGAGATGTCTAACATGCATTCGACTGCTTGATGCTATTATAATTGCACGAATGTCGATTGGACAGAGCTGTGTCGTCGAATCGCAGCAGAAAAAAACAACAAAAAAACCTTCAGCTACAGTATACTTTAAAACACTTTCCAAGCTCAATGCAAATTTGGGGCTTATTTTCAGTCGTTTTCTTATGCAAACTAATAATCAAGAGTCGTGTACGTAAAATAACCAAATGATAATAAAATTATCAAAAATATGCCTTGGTCGTTAAGCAAACCGATTCTGTTCAAATATAGATTTTTCGGTTGAGACCCTGTTTTCGACGTCCCACATATTTGATACTGTTGGCAGATTCGTGTGCAAGTGGTGTGGAGAAGTGACGAGTTCAGTGACTGAATTGAACGAACACAAGATTGATGTCCATGCAATGCCACCCAATGGAGGACCACGTCCTGTAAGTGATTGGGGGAAGGGGTAGGGAGAGAGTTGACCAATTTTGGTTGAGTTTACAATTTTTTGTCTCAAAATCCAAAATGTGGGCAGGGTTTTCTTCTAAATTATCCTTAAAAATACCAAAATAGACCGCTTTTAACGACCTATGCAAAAAAAACCCTACTCAGTATCCGGAAAAAAACTTTTTTTTTTCGAATTCGTAAGATATATTTATGAAATGAACACTGTTTGATTCTCCCTCCACGAAAATCTTCGATCCTGAGCCCACCAAGATAACAACATTACCTACGCCCGTTAAAGATTAAAGTTAGTGGTTAAGGAAAAACTTACCCAGTGATGCTCATAGTCCCTAAATTCGGCGACCCCCCCCCGCGCGCGGGGATGTCCGAGCAGGGTGAAAAGGTGAAAATAACACTGTTTTCGATAGATCTGATCCAAAATAATGTGATGACTGATGTCCCCGATGCCTGTACTACGGATCCCCCCCGCACGAGTGGGGGTTGCCAGGGGGGTCGACCCCCCCCCTCGCGCGGACCCTCCCGCGCTGCCAAATTTCGGGACTCGTGAGCACCACTGAACTTACCCCTGTTTTATTTTTGATGGAAATAGGAAAAATCTAAGAAGTGCTAAATAACCTCCAAAAAATAATGCTAAATCATTTATCGATCGTTAAAAAATGCAGCAAGAGCGATAGAATCACGCTTCCTAACACTAACCACACAAACTGAGTATAGTGTGTGTGTAAACGAGGTGACGCGGAACTGAGTATCGGACGAAAGCTACCGTAATCATGAAAAATTTGCTTTCGGTCAGATAAATAATTTACAATGGATTCCGAAGGATCTAGTACGTCCTATCTCTCTCCCGCGTTCATTCTTGGTAGCGCAGGTGGTAAGAGTTCGAGCTGAAAGGAAAGGGGCGATTATGGGGCTAGTTCGATGCCTCCTGCCTACATCCCTTTTGCAACTTTTCACCGACCCAGCGCATACCCACAGTGGGAATCCCACTGTGTAGATGTGCATGTTACGCCGAGTATGTATGATTTCTCCTCAGCGTGAAATATTTAACAATAAAAATTGGAGCCGTATACTACTCCATGCCTTATAAACGGCTCCCGACCATAGAAAGTTTTAAAAATCGTAACTTTTTGTCAAATGGTATGGTAGGTTGATACAAGCATGCAGAATTCACATTCTGATTTGAGTGTGCTTGTAAATTATATGTTAGATATATAGATCTATCTTGCTTTTAATTTTAAAGTTAGTAGTGTAGGGAGAGGTGACCCCTGCTTTTAAAATATATATATATTCTTAATCAAACAGAAGAAGAAATCTGAGAAAAGGGCAAAAATGTACAAAAAAAAAGTTGATGCTTAGTCCGTAGTAAATTCGATGAAAGCGCGGGCTTGACGCTCTGATACCGGTATACTGTAACTTAATAACGATTTTTTGCACACCAACTGTACATGATCCAAAAATGGGGTTGGAAACATGCCGACAAATATAAACTGGACTACAGTACTTTGAGTACGGTAGAAAACGTAACATAACCCGGATTTCTGAAATTGCGCAAAAATTATACCGCCGTTAGTTGCTTGAGGTAGATCTCGATTAGTCATTGCTTGAGGGGTATATCATATCAATCATCGGAACAAACAATACTAAGTATATGTATAGTTTGTCGTGTCGTCGAGATGGAAGATCATTGCAGATTCCGATGATGTCTTCACGTAAATTGTTACCTCCGGAGTCAAAAGGTGGACCTGAAAAGAATAAGAGTGTACGTGTGGAGAATGAGATCAATCCTATGCTATGGCTCTATCTCAAATGGCATCCATTACAGGGCACACAAGAGAAGAATCAACAGAGACCAACGACTTCATCGACAAACAATGCAGACGAGAGTCATTTCAGGTTAGGGAAATCGTTATTGATTGATACTTAATGGAATATTGGAAGCCTCTCAGAGTCGTTGCTAGACCACTTTATACCTCATATAAGACCGGAATCGGGATGTTCGAAGTGCTCGAGTCTCTCGCGATTCCTCTCATAATGCGATGTTTCATTTGAAGTCTTTCTTATCTCTCTAATCGATATTGATCAATACCCTTCCTCTTACAGTATCACTCGTACATCGTGTCCGGAGTGTGATCTTCCCTTCAATCGACCGTCTCTCCTTCTCAAACACATGCTTCGAGTCCACTCCAAGTATGCCTTCAGCGCATCGATCGATACGAAGGTGGGATCTACAATACGAATATCTCTTACCGTACTCTCTCCTTCCAGGGTCTTCCTTCCTTCTCAGTCCAAGTTGATCGAGGACGAGTTGTTTGGTCTTGCTGTCGACGAGATTTCAATGACAGGTCAATGGTCTTACAGTACGCCTATATTCCACTCGTCGTCCTACCGTACCTCACTACTTGACATACCGTATCCCTGTGACCGTAGTATTGCAGAGTGTCGTTCTCTCAACATCGTCAGACTCACTCAATCACAGCAGTCTCAGAAGAAGAGTTGATACCAATCGGAGTTCCCTCTTCTTCTTCTCGAATCATTCGAGCAGAGACGATGCCTCCTGCACAACAGGCGAGTTATATACGCTGGGTTTTATCCCCCAGTAGTGCCTCCCAATGGGGCAAATAGCAAAGATTCCTTGGAGTTATATTGTTTTGTTCGGGCATTCTGTGGTCGGTGTGGCGGGTGTCCCCCCACTGCGGCACCAGCGAATACCCCCAGTAAGGTCCCACTGAACCATTGATCTTTGCTCCATTGGGAGGCCGCATGATGTCCTATTGGGTGGAGAGAAAAAAGAAGAGTATCGCTTGTACTGGTGATAATGAGCCTTCGCATTGTAGGAAGTAGTGATCTCGAGTGAGAATGAGTGCAAGGTTGAATTAATGGATGGATCGGATGAATATCCCATTGATCAGAGTGCAATTATGGATGGAACCATCGAAGTGAGCAATAGAAGAGAAGGGGAGAAAGAATGGAGATATTTTCAGATTCACGTACCTGGAGGAGTGAAACACGATGCAATGCAGTACATGTTAGTAGTTGAGAGAGGAGATAACGGAGAAGAACAAAGAAGAATTGTAACGATCGATCCCAGAGAGAATCGTACGTTTTATTTAATGATGAGTGCAATTGATGAGTCAATTGAAATGGAAAATGAAGCTGAACTATGGAAGAAAAAGAGATTTGTATTTGCAGCAGAGGAAATGATGCGACAGCATGGAATAGCCATGGGAGGAGAAGTCATCGAATCTACTGTTAGTTTATGATATTTATCCACTATTTAGTTGTAGTGAGGACTATAGCGCATTATCGAAATATGATTTGAATCTTGGCAACCAACTAGCGGGGTTGTATTGAGGTTAAATGCACTACGCTCTAAGCGTACACTACGCTCTATGCATAGTTCTGGGTGCGGGTTCGGTCCAGGGGAGGGGGGCTCGATAGGTGGCTCCAGGTACGGTCCAGGGGGCGCCCTGTAGCCGGCTCCATGTTCGGGCCAGGGGAGCTCGGTAGCCGGCTCCGGGCTACGTTAAAGGTCGCAGTATGCTGGGGAATGTTAATCGCTACCAAGAGTACTGGCTTACACCGGTGGAAAAGGCTCGTGAGGCAGAGAGCGATCGAAAAAAAGTTGTCACTACGCCACTTCGTGGCTCCGTGGAAACTTTTTTCGATCGCTCTCTGCCTCACGAGCCTTTCACAACGGAAACGCAGGAAAAAAAACAAAAAAACACGAAAAAAACAAAAACGCGTGCGTTCAGAACTTTTAGAACACTTTCAGAGATGTTTCCTGTAATTCCCTACGACCTCTGAATCTTTTTGGAACTTTTCAAAATTTTCGATTTTTCACGTTAAAACGCGTTAAAACACGTTCGGACACGTTTCCGACATCGTAAAACATTTTTGTAGTGATCCCCTGCGCTTTCTGAATCATTTTGGAACTTTTCGAATTTTTCGATTTTTCACGTTAAAACTCGGCAAAACAGGTGAAAACGTGTTTCACGGAACTTAGAAACGTGCCAGGAGCATTTGCGGCACTTGCGAAAAATGCGGCAAAAGGTTTGCCCGCGGCGGGGGTCGAACCTGCGTCGGTCGGATTGCTAGTCCAGCGCGTAACCCACTTGGCTATGAATTTGGTAATTTAAATTTTGTAAAATTTTAAAGCAATTCTGGTCTATTATCATATGCAAAAGGTTCTGAGAAGATAGCGCAATTTTGAAGCGAAATATAAGGAAAATGAGAAAAAAGTGTGACCGGACAGAAGGGAAAAAACGAACAGACAGACAGACAGACGTTAGCATTTTCTAATATATAGTAACTAGTGCGGTGAAACTATTTGATTATTTACTGAGTGCGTGTTTCGTTCAGTTTAGACGTTGGACACTTTGAATTATTTTCATGTAGAAAAGCTTAGCATTCTATTTTCAGTCACAAGAAAGTCACTCGATGGAAGGAGCAAATTATATTGAAGACGAAAATGGACAGATCATTATGTCGTCTGAACAATTTGAACAGTTTACTATGCAGTATGGAGATGATCTATCTAATTTGGTGAGTGATGGTGTGCAGTAGATGGATGTAAATGAGTGACCGTCAATGGAACTGACAGGGCGCGATCACGAATTCTTTTTGAGATTTTTTTTTCGTTCTCGTATCTCTGTATTTTAAATGTTTCAGCACGTCCTTTTCGTGGAAGATTCAGATGGAAATCGTATAGAAGATGGAAATGAAGAGACGGAAGTAGAGAGAGAAGAAGATGACACTAATGCACTACAACATGATATACTCGAACCATCTTAGATCCATTCAGTAATGTATTCACATCTCGTTGTAATCTAGGGGCTGTCCATACCAATCAATGTGGTTGCCCATTCGGGTGCTGTAGACTTGTTTATCGATCTAAAGTACGAGATTGTCTAGAAGACTGGAATGAATCTAATATAAAGATGAATGCTAATTTTTTCTGACCACTTAAATATAGCTTGAATAAAAATTCTTTTAATCAATTATCGAGTTGTTCTACATGCATACGTAATCTTTCCACTGATTGTTCCAATAAATCGGTTGCGATGAAAACTCGAACTGCATTTGCTGGTCAATAGGTCAAGCGATAAAAGGGGAATACTGCGACCGGAGCTCCTTCCCCCACTTTAACTCTATACGAACCCTAGTTTGTCTGCCAAACTCCCTCCATTCTCTCCTTTCTCCTCTTTTCTCTCCTTCTTCTCTCAATTCACTCTTGGCTTTTATTCCAATTTTCACTTGATTATTTCTATGCGAATATTTTCAACTCTTTTCTCTATTTTCAGAAATGCGTCATTCAAAAGTAGATGCGAGAATAGAAGAATTAGCACAGCTCAAGCGAATAATCATATCTGCCGTTACTGTGGGGTGAGATTCGCTTGATTATCGACAGATCGATAGTAGATCATTCAGGAGTTCCTCACTTCTCCTCATCATTTTTATCTCTATCACAACTCAATTATCAGTGCAGAGAGTTCAATCCTCGCTACAAGATGAATTGAGATATTGTAAAGTGAGCAATGGCAAAATTGCTGATGTCGTCCATCGGGCTTATCAGGTATTTATTCCCCCCCCCCAGAGATTTCGAGTTGAGAAGTTCGTTGATATCAACTACTCTTTACTTCCATTCAGATAATTGGTATTTCGCGGTCGAAGAGAGACACTGGATACACTTCGAATGAAACTGTCGTGAGCTGAGATCGATTCCATTCCTCTACCGTATTCTTATGATTGCAGAGTGAGAACAAGGATACCGTAACCTCCGCTCCTGTGACGACTGTGAAACCAGTGGTAGAGACTGTTGCTCCCTCTTCCCTTTCCTGCAGTTGTGGAATTGGACCAGCTGGAGACATTGGACTACAGGGAGAAGATGGAAACGATGGTAGGTCAAAGTGGATAACTGATCTCAAATGTCGATTTTAGGCGCCGATGGTCAACCAGGGGAAGATGGAATACCCGGTAATGATTATGAAGGAGCATACAAGGGAATCGACGAGGACTGGTGTTTCACTTGTCCCAAGGTATTACTGGCTGACTTACCTTATTCCTACAGTAATCTCGCAGGCTCCCGCAGGATCTCCTGGTAGACGAGGTTCAACGGGATACCCAGGAAGGAAAGGAGCGGATGGGGAACCTGGAAGGAATGGAATAGATGGAAGAAGAGGAGAAATTGGTCATCCTGGACAGGCTGGTAGACCCGGATACATGGGAGCTGTCGGGCAAAGAGGAGCACCCGGAATGGTGAGATACGGTAGAAAGAGAATGAGAAGAAATACTGTATATATTGAGGTCGTTCGAGTGAATGGACCATTTGGACCGAGAGGAGAACCAGGGAGGCACGGGGAAATGGGAGAAAGAGGACAAAATGGATTTGATGGCAAATATGGCAGAAATGGACGACCAGGAGATGAGGTGAGAGAAAAGATTGCATAGGGATGATGAAAATAAATTTAGGGCGAGACGGGAAATCGAGGAACTCCTGGAAGAGATGGTCAGGATGGAGCTAGAGGTTGGCAAGGACGTCAGGTAGGGCAGAGAGATGATTATCGATTTATTGATTGTGTTTAGGGACCCGATGGATCATGTGCTCATTGCTACAGGACGAGACCCACTGGAAGGGTGGTTAACCATGGTGAGACAATGAATGAAGAAAAAGATTGAGAAGTGAATTCAGTGTCATTCTCTACTCCTTCCTCTTATTCTTCATCTTCCTCTTACACAACATCGAATCCTCCAGCTGCTGAACCTCCAATCAATGGTTATGGAGATTCATCCAGAGCAATCACTGTAGGCAAAGTCTACACACCATGAGCTCATTATAATGCCAAAGAATAAAGCTATTTGCATAAGATCTCCTAATCTCACAAGCAAAAAGACACTCTCCGATCATTTCTGTTCGTTTCTCTATTGGGAAGCGGCCCGCTTCATCGTCTGCTGAAGGAATGATGGGAGAGAAATATGAGAGTCTCTTCGAAATGTCTACCGTACCCTCGGCGTTTCATTCCATAGAAACACTCATTATGAAGAGAAATCCACTTTGCTTCTACTGCATCGAGGGTACGTTCTTTTTATCTGCAATCTCTATTTTAATTCTGTATGGGAAATTGTTAAATGTTTTCAAAACAAACCAAAAATGTACGCATTCGATAGTATTTAATTCTATGAAACTCCTAAACGGATGAAGAGTTATTGTATATATTCTGTAATGCAGTAGTTTATTGACGCCCGTATTAACCTTGTTTTCGACTTTTTACTTCCTACATTTTCTTTGTTAAATTCGTTGTTTTTAGCGAATTATTGTCATCTTCATGACGGTGGCGGTCGGGCATACAAGATTCAAACTCCGTCCAACGAATTTCCCCAGCAAGCAGGTATTACCTCATTGTTGATTGTCAGTATGGTTAATTCTTTGAATTATAACATATTCTCGTTGATTTTCAGTGCGACTTGTGGAGAGGAAGAGGACTGTTCAAGTAGATCTCTCTCAAGAATACGACGCCAACACTTTTATCAAGAAGGTTAGTTTCTTTTTTTCAGAAGGTTCGTTTTTTCTCTTTTTTTTTCTTTCTTGCAGTTGCAATGAGCACTTACAATATCGAATTATGTATTATTTACGATTGCTGTTAGATTCTCTCATGGGGTGTTGAAGTGACTATTTATCGTCAGATAAAAGACGAGACTTCAGACGACGATTATGACAGCGATGCGACTATTCCCGCATTGCAAGTTTGTGAATCTCTCATAGTTCAATGGTTATTCATATTCCCAGGAGGGCGTCACGGATTCGGATGACAGTGAATTGGATGATTATGAATCGGAAAACATCAAGGTTTCTCAGTTTTCGAATTCTGGCTTATTTCGTTCCTCTTTAGAAAATGATCTTCACGAAAGCGATCGGTGAGGAGACGGGAAAGACTCGATTCCGTCCGAAAGTGAGTGAAATGCGATGAGAACTGATAATAAAATCGGAATTGACTCCTCAGAAATTCGTGTGTGACGTGTGTGATGCATTGTTCACACTAAAGCAGAACGTGCAATGGCATCTCCTCAAGTATCACATGTTGGATGGTCCCATTCCAGTCAATAATGAGAAGATCCGATACAAGTGCTTACTCTGTCTCCACGTAAGTTCACCTTCTATTGTCTCTTCTTCCGCGTTTGAAATGGGTTTGACTCCGTGTGGGAATGCATTTGTTCTATGTGAATGCATGACACATGAATGAATGTGTCAGCTTCATTTCCACGATGCAAGGGGGAATTGAAAGAGAAATAGACATAAGGAGCATTCGTGGGTGGTCGTTGGCTTCTTTCCTTTAGATTTCTCACTGAGAAGAGACCTTTGCCTTCTTATTTGTATCGTCGTCGTTCGTACGGTGTGAGAGTAGAGAATAGAAGGCATCCCCACCATCCTTCTTCCCCTTCTCCCTTCCCCCTTCCCTACCCCCATCCCCCCTCCTCTCTTCCCTTTTCATCCGCATTTCTCTGGCCGTCGAGGTGGTAGACCGCTCTCTGAGAGTAGTCGTTCCTTCTCTTTTCTCTTCTATGTACAACCATCTCTTTCCTCTCCCTTGGTTACTCGACCTCTGATAACCGAGTCACGGCTTTTCCCTTCTCTCTCTCTCTCTCTCTCTCTCTCTCTCTCTCTCTAAATGGCAGGTGAGAGTGGAAAAGAGAGAGAGGACTCGATGGAGTCACCAGAGGTCTCCTACTAGTAGTTAGCAGTCAATGAGTAGAGCAGTCGTCTTTACTAAAAAGGAGCAGTGAGAGATGAATAGACTAATGGATCGGACCAATGATATCTCTCACTCTTCTTCTCTTCGACCTCCTATTGTGAAAAGAGCTTCATCAGAATGGATCTCGTATGTAATCCGTTCTCGCCCCTTCCCTCCTCTCTTCTTCTTCTTTCCTTCTACTAGTAATTTGTGTCGATAGTAGATTGGTCGGTCTGTGCCCTCTCATGACATCTCGTATCTAGGTGTCGTCTCTTGAGGGCATTAGTCTCCTCCCCTTCCTTCAAATCCTCCTCCTCTCTCACATTCTCTCCCTTCGATGTGTAGCACCCACTCCATCTCTTATCCCCCATGATTAAAGGAGAAATCGACTGCAGGTAGAGCATGTCTCCAAAGGGATACATGCTATAGTCGTGTCTCGATCTCTTGTATACGGTAGATGATAGTGGAGTACGGTATTGTCTTGTGGTGTGATTGATATCCGTCGTTCTCATTGTTGGGATGGATTCATAGATGGGACCGTCGGTGTGTGTCTTGTTTTCGAGGTTGGTCGGTGTGCCTTGTGTGTCTCTCGACACTCTTCAGTCCCCTCTCCCCTCTCTCTCTCTCCCTTCACCAGTCCCCCCCCCCTTCTGTATCCCCCCTCCCCCTCCTCTTTGCCATACCGAAGCATCGACGTGCTTCCATCCCCCCAGTTGATCCTCTTTTCTTTCTATTCCCATCTCTTCTAATGGAGTGTCATCCCATTTGTGGCAGAGAGTGATGACCTTTCCACACTCTGCGGTTCATCCTCGTATTTCCATCTGTATACTGTAGAATACTCCCGCATTCTTCCTCTTTTCCGCAGTTTTGCTCGAAAAAAATTAGCATTGTGTGCGGTCGCTCTACATGATCATGATTTCATTCATTGATATGAATTCTCCTGATGAGCGGTCTACTGTCGTGTTTCTTGATCTGCGTTAGTTCATATCTCGCTATTCCACTTGTCGAATTGTCCGGAGATATTGATCGATCGCTGATGAGACTACCGTAATCTGCAGAGTGTCGAGTGATGGAGTGCAGTAGCAGTGGCGGTCTCTCTGTAGGGGAGGCCCTTCTGATGACATCTCTATCGATTGGAATGGATGTGACTGGTCCAGTCTCTTCTCCTTCTTCTCCCGTCTCTTCAAGTGGAGGGACGAAAACTGTGGGAGAAGTTATGAGAGAAGAAGTCGATTCACTCTTCATATCCACTATGAGAACTCTGTTCGAACGAGCAGCAGCTGAGAAGGAGAAGAGAGAACGGAGAGATTGCAGAGAGAAGAAGATGAATAGATTGGAGACTAAGATTAGAGAGATGAGTAGGAAGGTTCACGGATCCGGTATTGATGAGGTCAGTACAATCAACAGAGGGGTTAGTCATCACGGGGGCTCAAAAATTCAGATCCTCTACAAGATAAATGAACAGATAATGGTCACGAGCGCAATGCGTAAAATTTCCATTGCTTACTACGGTATTGCGAAGAAAATTGTGGACTACATCAAGCATTATACCGTAGTAAGTGCAGCTTATTCGCGGACCGCATTTTTATCCGCCTTTGAGCCCTCGTGGTCATGGAGGAACCTGTAGTCTGTAGTCTGATCTCTCTCCTTTGCAGCTTTTCAAAACGGCCTCTGCAGCAGCAATCCATGACAGGAAAGTACACAAGAAGAGTATCAAGCAGGAAGTGAAGGCTAAGGTGGGCGAGACTTGCCATTTTATCTCTCGGATAATTCGTTTTTTTTAATATATAATAATCAATAAGCATAAAAATTGTCTTGCAATTCCTGTGTTTTTTGGGAATCGAGGGTGATCTTAGACCAAAAGGATGTGTAGAAAAAGTCCAGTACATTGTCTGATTTTACAACTTTTTGACTGAAAATCGAAAATATGGGCTGTTTTTTTTCTTCAGACCCCCCCATTAAATGTTGTCTGATTTGTTGTTGTTGAAATTTCATCTCAAAAGTCAATATGCTACCAGTGTATACCCCGTGGAACGTACCATTTGGTCTATGAATGTGATATTTTATTTCACTAAATAATATTTTATCTTTTTCAGGATCCGATCTCGTGCGAAGAGTGTGGGAAGTTATTTGCATCTACATTCCAGCTAAAGGAGCACATTTCCATCCTCCATTTGTACGTTCTCACTTTTTTCGGCTTTCACCGAAATGTGGGAAATTTAGGCGAGAGAGGAAGTTCGAATGCGAGGTGTGCGGTCAGAAGTTCGGAAGGAGAGGAGGTAAGGAATACGGTAGACGAAGAAAAGTATTGGTTGCAAGATAGGGTAATTATGAGTATAGTACTTGATACGGTGCATATGAATCGATATCAGGCGTTCGTCGTCACGTGCAGATGGTTCATTTGAATCAGTTGCACAAGTGTCCGTACGACACCTGCGACCATCCTGGATACAAATGCAGCAAGGTGACCTGCAGCACATCAGTTTCCCGAAATATTCGTCTACTAGAGGTATCCTTGTATTTCAGGCTCTCGCTGCTCATATTCGATCCGTTCACACCAACATTCGACCGTATGAATGCGACGTCTGCGGAAAGAAGTTAGTTATCGATCAGATCACAACCGCACATAAATTTCTTATCTGAATTACTCTACGCAATTTGAACGATTGCAGCTTTGTCCGCCGCAACGATCTCAAGATGCACGAATTGACACATACTGAGGAGGCGGCCTTCCATGTCCGTAATACTTTAATAATATGTAGTAGTATCAAACATAATCAAATGACCTACCGCAATCCGCCTTTCAACTACAGTATACCTTACAGTGTTCGTGTGGCAGTTCGTTCCGTCGTGCCCTCTATCTCAAGAAGCACCAGCGTCAGTGTCCCTGCTCGAGTGAAGTCAACTCACCCGAATACGATTCTCCCGCTGAATGAATCACTTGATCTCATTTATTTAATGTATGTTGTACAAATCGCTAGATCTTTTTCATCGTGTGATATTTCCACCATTTTTCAAAAATTCTATCTAGATCATCTCTATTTGGCATCTCTAATTTTATTCTTTCCCATATCTTTCGTTTCATCTTTTCTCCAACTGATCGAGTACTGTTCTGTCAATTTACGCTTACAATATTATGAGCTTTCTTTTCTAATTAGTCGCCCTATGATATGCCATTTTCCAAAGTTTTAATTATATATATTATGTTGTGCCTTCTATTCTTTGCTCTGGAGAATTTTTTGCATTAATTCTGAACAAAAGTTGCAAAGTCTTCCGAAATAAATATATCGTCTAAAATATTGTTATTTTAAAAAAGTTATAAGAATATATTTAAGAATGGGAATTACCTAATAAATATTAAAAGCAAGATAGATCTATATAACAAACATATAATTTACAAGCGCAGTAATATTACAAGCAAATCAGAATGTGAATTCTGCACGATTGTATCAACCTACCAGACCATTTGACAAAAAAAGCTACGATTTTAAAAGTTTCTATGGTCGGGAGCCATTTATTATACATGGAGTAGAATATGGCTCCCATTCACATTGCAAAATATTTCACGTTGAGGAGCAATTACACGTCAGTGATTACTAAGGAATTGGACCACGATGATTTTGTGTCAAACGGCGCCTACTTTCTCTCAGAATTCCAGTGTTAGATCATAGTAAATTATTTATCTGACCGAAAGCAAAATTTTCATGATTACGGTAGCCTTCCTCCGATACTCAGTTCCGCGTCACCTCTCATAGCGCACACTATACTCAGTTTGTGTGGTTAGTGTTAGGAAGCGTGATTCCATCGCGTTCGCTGCATTTTTTAACGATCGATCAGTGATTTTGCATTATTTTGGAGGTTATTTCGTAGTGTTCCGTTACCAACTTTATTGTTCCACGTTTGTTCCACGTATGCCATACTATCAGAACGTTATATATGCGTATTGAGCTATTTTAAGGGTACGAGACAATAGCGATGTCTGATCACGACGAGGAGCACTTCGAGCAGGCCGATTCCGGAGCCTCTTCGACTTACCCCAAGCAGTGCTCTGCTCTCCGCAAGAACGAGCATGTCATGATCAAGGGCCGCCCTTGCAAGGTCGGTATTATTTATGCAATTATTTTAATTCTTGTTTATACAATTTGTTCTTGTTATCTCTTCTAAAAATATTGTTGTTCTTGTTGTCTCTTCTAAAAATATTGTTGTTCTTGTTATCTCTTCTAAAAATATTGTTCTTGTTATCTCTTCTAAAAATATTGTTGTTCTTGTTATCTCTTCTAAAAATATTGCTGTTCTTGTTATCTCTTCTAAAAATATCGCAAATGAGTGGTTTCACATTCAACAGCCATTGTTTTTAGATCGTCGATATGTCGACCTCAAAGACCGGAAAGCACGGTCACGCCAAGGTTCACATGGTTGCCCTGGACATCTTCACGGGTAAGAAGCTCGAAGATATCTGCCCCTCCACCCACAACATGGATGTCCCCATCGTCAAGAGAAAGGAATACATGGTACGTAAATGGCGCTCAAATTCTTATTCCAACTATATTGCCGGGTTCCTGTTGCAAAACTTGTAAAAGATTAGTTTATGTATTGTGTTAACAGCTAAACTTGTCTTTGTAGCTCATGGACGTTGATGCCGACGGATTCTGCTCCCTCATGGACCCCGAGAACAGCGACACCAAGGACGATATCCGCCTCCCCGAGGGCGAGCTTGGAGACCAGATCAAGGCTGCCTTCGAGAAGGACGATTGCGGAATCAACGTGAGTGCCAATAATTTCCTTTTCTTTTAAAATATGTCTTCAATATACATGACATTATGTTCAAAACGTTCAAAACTTATCCTTTCCAGCTTACCGTCGTCGCCGCTTGCGGAGAGGAGGCCATCCTCGGATTCAAGAACATGCCCAAGGATAACTAAGGTTTCACAAACGCTTCATTCCAAACTTGCGCTGTGGATTCTTCGATGTCAACTCTCGATGTCCTTCAAACTTTTCCCGTATGTCGGTTTTGTTGATTTTTAGAGGTGGTGAGGTGAAAGTATGTTTCCCGTGATTGTTGAGACTTGCGTTGTTGTTTCTCCCATTTCAATTTCAACTTCTGTCGCACGATTGTTCGAAGGATAAATTATCTACGTGCCGTGAAATCAATTTGTATGCCCACATTTGCAGTTACATCTATAGCGTAATTAATCTTTCACGACACTTTTGTTTCGGGGTGTATTTCAAATAGGTATGTTGATTTTGAGAGTAATGTTTTCTGAAGTTTTTCGATCGAGCCCAATATCATTTCACCTTCAATTTGACTTATTTCTGCGTGATTGTATTAGGATGCCTGCCTGCTCCGAAATAAATATTATGTACGCTTTCCTGTTGGCACGAAGTACGACAATAACGGCGATACAGTTCGAGTCGGTTGATTGCGTTGGTCTGAGAGATTCGGATGTTTTTGACAGGGGAGGGTATTTTCACTGATAAGGCTCATTCGATAGTTTTGTCTCTCATAGCAGACCGTATTTCTCGATTCTCTCCGTTTGTTCTTATTTTTTTAGAATGAAGTCTCTCGTGGTCCTTACTGCTTTACTTGCAGTAGGATGGTGCATGCGCACGCAAGGTAGGCATGTGTACTGTATCTTCTATACATCAAGACTGATTGAAGGTGTTTCGGTGACTGGCACCCTTATGTGTGGGAGCAGCCCCGCCAAGAATGCCAAAGTCAGAATCGTCGATCTGGACACGGGTATGGATTGATTCGTCTACGGTATTTGAATTAGGTTTTAGGACCCGATCCCGATGATACTCTCGACACGAAGACGACTGACGACCATGGAAAGTTCAAGCTGAGCGGTAGGTCAACATGGGTGCACTGTCTTTGATCTTTGATCTTTCAGGAACGACACGCGAATTGACTCCCATTGATCCCGTTCTGTACATCTGGCACGAATGCAAAGACGAGCAAACGGTATCGATCCCTTCTCTTCTGTTATCACTCGACAACAAATTCAGCCATGCGCGAGGAAACTTCGATTCGAGATTCCTAAGAAGTTTATTCATGGAAAAGAAGTGGAGGAGAAGCATTGGATCGACATCGGCACTCTTAATCTGGAGGCCAAGTTCGACAACGAGGCTAGAGAATGTGTTCCCACTGACTAATCGAGTATATTGTATACAATCGATCGATAAATCAATGCTAAGTACAGTGTCTATCAATGAATCGATAGAATAGTAGAGTATGGTGTCTACTGGGGATCCTTCCACTCGGGATAGTAGTGCGCCCTCATTCTCATAATGAGTCCTTTGAGTGAATGGAGATCATCATCGAGAGAATCAGAGAGAGTCTGTCGATAAGGGAGGAAGTAGGTAGATGCGATGTGGCCGAACACAGAACAATCCGTCTTAAAAGAAGAAAGATCAAAGATCAACCAAACAAGGGACAGAGTTCATTGATAAGGAGAGAGAATGACAGAATGACTCACAGCAGTGGGCACGTCTCCAAACATGAACCTCTTCGACCCGATGATTGAATCGATTGCCTGTAATGAAAGAAAATCAATGTCGATGATATTTCGAAAAGATCCTTAGCGGATCCATATTGCGGCGGCTTTAGCACTGTTTAATCGATTTCGTGCTCATTTCGAGAGAGGAACGGCTTATCTTGTAGATTCCATTCTCTCTTTCTATTTTCTCACCTTGAGATCCTTCTTGAGTACTTCTCTGATCTCATCATCACTCAGTTTTCCAAGTACTCCTCTCATTCTCTGCCCCATCACTTTTGCCATTCTTTCTCCTATTCGATCAGTTATAAATCCAGGCAAAGGAAGACCGGAAACTGCCCGAGATGCGAACAAATGACTGTTCTTTACCAATCTGTAATCTCTCCATCGATTGACTACCAATCAACAACCGTATACCTGTCCAATTGTATCGCGTGAAGAGTACTTCCATCGAGCATTCGATCGATAGCACGAGCCACTGCCTTCTCCTCATCAATCAATTTATCCTGAATGGATCGATAACCAAAGGAGTGGTAGATCTACAGTACCTCACATTCGAAGTGCTTCTCTAATTTGCTGATGATAATTCCCGAGTCTGGGATTTGTCGTCCATTCAACTCGATGAATGGAAGCTTTCCTTTCTCACTCCTCTCAAGGAATCCCTCGATGACCTACCAATCGATGCATAAACAATAAGATCGACTGATGTACAGTATACCTCGTATTTGATGTTCTTGATGCGCAGGTATGTCTCGACCTTGAGGCAGAAAGGGGAGAGATTGGGAACAAAGGGAGACCGAGGGAATTGGTAGAGATACACCATGTCGGCCTTCCATTTCGTCTTGAGGATTGCAGTAGAGAAGAGACGACTGAAATCAATAAATATCATCTACAGTAATACTCGATGGACAGTAGTTCTCACCCCGTGGTCACAATCCGTTGAGGAAGCACCCAACCCATTCCTGGAAAAAAGAAAGGATTCGCGGTAACCTTTGCACCAAGTAGATACTGTAAAGCCTTGCAACTTTTCTGTTTGAAATGAACGTTTTGAGTAGACTACATCTTTATCACATCTCTATTTCAATAACAATCAATCAATAACAACTCCTATATCGGGTGTCAATCAATATCCAATCACTCATGAGTGAGTCTGTTTGTATTCCTCATACTTCTGCTTCTGTAGTTCATATTCAGTCATATTGCTCTTCTGCTGGATAGAGTTGAGTCTCAATTTGACTCCTTCCTGTCGTCGTTCTCTCTGTTGTCGCTCATCCCACAGAACAAGACCTCAACATACACAGGTCGACAGGTACGTAAACAATTACGAAGACTAAACACATTTTCAAGGCCAATTTTGAAAAAAATACCTACCCACATTTCTGGATTTAGAGAAGAAAAATTGAAACACATCCCACATTTTGGGATTTACATGACCAATTTTGAAAAATCCTACGTACATTTTGGACATATTCCTTTCGACATACTCACCGTGTCGGCCTGGGTAAACAGAGAAACTTCGAACGACCCCACACACAACATCTAACACTCACCAATTGTAATAACAGAGAAAACACAAGAGCCGATGAAGACTTTGAATCCTCGACTGCTCATTTCGACTCTGATTGATTCATTTTGGGAGAACAATGATGAACCAACGATATTGAATGGTCCAGAACCTCTTTTGAGTGCGAGTGAACACGGTAGATATAAATATCATATTTTATCGCATAATCTTCCTGTCTCTTCTATGTGGGTGAATCTATCACAGATTTGGTTAGGGTGCAACTGAGAAGAAGATTGATGGATTTGTGAAGGGAGAGAGATAAAGTAAGGCAAAAAGGAGAAAGCAATGGAATACGCTAAGGCAACTGGGAAGGGAGGCAAATCACCCTTAAAGATGATAATAGAATGACCACCCAATTATTATAGAATAAATAACTTATTATAGCTCTGATACAATATCTACATCGGATTGGAGAAAGGGCGAATACCGGTGTGTGTTAGTAATGAGATATGGATAGAAGGTTAAAAGCTATCTGACAGAAATTGTGGTTACTCGAAGATACAATCGATAAAAAGACTACACATAATCACTCGGAATCACAACAGTGGGAAAGATACGGTGGGAAGAAATAATCAAAAATCACTGATTGCATCATAAGATTGTTCAACTTCATTTTCATCATTCACATCACTTATGCTTCTCTTCACATGGTCGTAGTCGTATTTCGCACGCTGCAACACATTTATTACACATTATCGATCGTTTCCATCATCTACAATATTACTCCAAGGGAATTTTTTTGTTGTATCCACAAGCAGAATCCCTACTTGGGGTGGTATTCTTTTTCATTTTTCGGCATGCCGAAATCATTTTCGCAAGCCAGGAAATCCATTGCGCGGTTGCCGAAATTCATTCTCATCTGCCGAAATCGAAAAATTCGGCAGATCGACCTCGTGAGAGAGCGGTCTCACGTTGAAATAATTCGGCACTCTATTTCAAATGCCGAATTTTTCGGCAATGAGAACAAAGGAATTTCACAAATTTCAGGGAGAATTTCGGCAGGAATTGGAGACAATTCGGCAATTTGGCAAATGAAATATTGAGAATTGGGCACACATCTATCTTGATAGTATCTTCAATCGTGTACTTCTTGATAACATAAACAGTAGATAATATCATTTTACTAGAGTACATCTTGTATAAATACTATAGTGCAACTTTAGCGTAAGGTTTTGCCGATGCACTAAATATTAGGAAAGTACGAGAGAAGAGTTACATAATATTATTGCTTCAATGGATAATCTAAACACAAATGATAATTTACACGCCAAGTGCAACACGCTGCTACTCAATCATACCTCACATGGCATAGCTTATCAAGCATCAAATTCGGGGAGAAGGGATCATGGGGCGGTAGAGGGAGAGTTATGAGCTATTTTGTGTTCATCGGCTTCATCAGCACATTAGTGTAGTGATTGGTGTGTCAGGAAGATTTGAAATATCTTCGAAAAATGAGCAAAAAAATAAGAGCCTTGTCGGGGAACCGAACCCAGGGGCAAAAGTTTGTGAGTCAATCATGATACCGTTACACCAGACAGAGACAAGAGCGAGAGAGATTGATGCGCTAGATATGCGCGTCCTCCGCCGAGCCCCTGATTATATGCAAAAATAGGTCAAACTTCGGACCTCAATAACTCGGAGCTCCTTCTGGGAAAGCAGCTAAAAATTTAAATCTCATCTAATCTCGTGGAGCTCTATCGAATGTGCTATATCTCACCCTCTGTGCGAGTTCGCGGACCTCCCTAGTACGGTTATATATTACTATGCAGGCTGCGACAACTTTAGATAATGTTTCCGGGGTAATCCGTGCAAGTCTGCCTCTAAATTTACCCCGAAAGTAAGAATATTTTTTTGCAGGTTGGAATTAAAGCCCAAATTGAATCGTAATCGGACTGACCATCAATTTGTCAGCCAATCGTCTTGCGATATCATATCGTGCACACCACACATGCACTTTCACTTCTCGCCCTCGATCATTCTCGATTCCCACTTCTGCAACAATTTCTTTTCCAAGTAATAGCTGATTGAAAAAAAAGTCCTTTTCTTGATTAAAAAGGAAGTCAGAATGAAACTGGATGGACGAGTGGATTACTCACCAATTGATGCGAGTGAATTGGGCAACTCTGGGATGGGGACGGGATTCTTCATCATGGCATACGGTATTCGCTGCAGGACAGACTGCAGGTCACCCTCTTGCTTGCACACGTAGGCCTAAATAGAGAGAGGGGATGGAATGGAGACACACACATTCAGAATCGATGATCATGAACATTGTCAAATGAACATGATACATATCGAATAAGATAATTGTGGGTGTGTGACCTACCTGAGTGCATGATAGGAGTACATAGTGTCTGATGAGTCCCTCCCTCTCTGATATCTGCTCCACACAAACTTCGACATCCAACAATCTACAAAGAGTTGTATTATAATTGATTTTGTTAATTCTCTAACTTTTCATTCCATTTGTGTCCATTGATTCTCATCAATTCCATTTGTGCTCGTGCCATACTCTCACTATATGGAGGGAGTAATCCATACAATCCCGTCGTCACTCGTGGTGGTCTCAGTCGATCTTCTTCCCCCAATCGACGAGAGGAAGGAGATGACGCCTGGAAGGAACACTATCATATTTTATCTATTTATCACTAAATAGTTACGCTCTCACTGCACCAAAAAATCTAGAGACATTAATAATGCGAATGAACTACTGACATATTTAATGGCAGAAGCAGTTCCCTCGACGAAATCGAATACTCCTTGGACAGGTTTAGTGATTGTGTCGACTGCGCCAGTGGTGAGACCGAGGAATGTTCCCTGTGATGAGAGAGATTCACTCGGATTCAATCTGATTACAGAACCACTCATTCTGTGATATGTTAAATAGTGCAGAAATAGATACTGTACATGTGTATCTCTGTCCGTCCTCACCTTCCACAATCCATTCTTCTTGCTCTCATTGATGGTATTGCTCACAATAGCCGTCATTCCTCCCAATACTCCCACTCCAAGTCCCTTTACTCCTCCATATAAATGAGAAAGGGCAGAATCACTCCCTCTTCCCTTCCTCCCTCCACTTCTTCTCTCTTCATGCTCATTGTCGAATGTGATTGCACCCACTCCTGCTGAGGCTGATGAGGCGATCTGAGAGATGAGAAGGAGATAGGAGAGATGAGATAGAGGAGATGGGAATAAGGGAGAGAGATAACTACTCCGAGACGCCCCACCCCTTCACGTACCCATAGGGAAAATGAATACTATTCGGAGAGATCGATTCTTTCAATAATGAATATTAATTTTCCATGCTCACCTTGGACACACTATTCGAGAATCCGTATCCAATGCCTGTGATGAATCGCTGGACGTCGCCTTCTATGAACAAACCCTGTAATCAATTGTTTTCATCATCACTTGCAATATTCTCTCCTCATTTGTCATGTGATCATGTCAATGTATTCATCAAACTCACAGCGAAAGAATCCTTGAGATCACTCGCAAGTCCTTGGGGATTACCGAATGCATCGAGAGAAACGATGATGGATATCGTCTGCTTACGAAGCTCCGCTGAAAATCATACCAAATTTGATCAAGAATATAAAAAAAATCGATATTCCATAACGAGTCAAATGATCTAATTCGCAATATTGATCAACTTGCGATGAATAATTCGGATTCGTTAAAATACAGAGATAAATGTGATAAGAGCGAATATGAAAGTAGTGTCTCACTCATGTAGAAGTTGCCGATGTTCTCAAGCAGGAAAGTATTCGTCTCGAAGTAGTGAAGTTGACGGAAGGCCGGAAGGGAAATCTGAGAGAGATCAAAGATCAGAAATCACAGAGATAAACCAGCTCCTCGCTATAGAGTTCATATACACGAAAACCCGATACAATATGAGACATCTAAAAATAATACCTTAGCCTTCTCGAAGGATATGAGTGTGACATTGTATTGATCCTTGAGTAGTCTCAATTCGAGAGGCAGACTACTCTTAGATACAGTAACCACAGAGAGATCCGCACTACCAAACTGGAGATCGAGTGTACCGAAGTAGCATCTGAAAGGGAGATGAGGTTGATTCCACAAAACATTAAATATGAAATAATGATAAATAACTCCTACAACCAGAAAGAACAAAAAAATCTCAACCGACCTCCTCGCATTGGCAGCATTTGGTCGTGTGAGATTAGTATCAGGAGGAGTGAGATGAAGTTGAGAATCATTGGAAGAACGACATGAATTAATGAGATGGACTACTTTCCATAGAAGAATCTCATCCAATCGGAGGGAAAGAGGAGAGAGGCGAATACGGAACACCTCAATGAAGAGAGATGAAGTGGACTTATGAACAACTACAAAATACAAATATTGAACTAGGAAGAAAGCGTCACCATTTTAAGATTACTGTGTGATCTAAAAATAAAAATAAAACATTAAAGAGATAATTACATCAAATGAGTCGTAGTGCTTGAATGGAGTCGAATTCATCTCTAATTTGAGTGCAGGTCGAACAGCGAGGGGAGATTGGCCAGAATCTCCTCCCATCAAATGCTCACTACGACAAGAGAGAAGTGTCGAATGAGAAGAGGATGAGGACAGCAATTGATTGTCCATCTGAAGATAGTGATACATTACAATTCTGCGGGGGATTTAATTATTTGACCTGAATACCTGAATATGATCGACACTTGCTGTAAGTTGCATCGAGTCTCCACTCTTCTTTCCATACAATTGGAGTCCAGAGAGACGAAGATACACGAGTTCTTCCTGAATTAAAACATTCAATACTGCGTATACTCAGTTTTCTATTAAACAAATACAAAACAGCATGAGAAATAATAAAATGCCAACTGACATGAGCAGAATTGATTAGACTCAATCCGACTCCACTCTTCAATTGTAGATTGATATCCATAGAAGGTGGTGGTGGATGGGAAAGAGTGGATAGAGAAGGCCTCCCTCCTCCTCCCATTGAATCTTCCTCATCCACTATTCGAACCACTAGAGATGGACCTTCGTGTACTGTTGTCACATGCAGAGATCCACTACCCGGTCTCATTCGAGAGAATGCCAACATCTAAATATTGATTAGATGGATACGGTAGTTGAATATATTCATGAGTCTACAGTATACCTGATCGTCCTTGTGATCATTAACATCTTCAAGTGATACTTCGAGTGCATTTACTCTAGCGACGATTGCCTTCTTTCCTCTCTCACACACCAATCGACCATCTTCACGCATTCTCCATCTAAAGGGAGAGAATAGAGTGAATAACGAAGGAGGAAAGTATCACTACTCATGTTGTTAGATCGAATAATCCTATTCGCGAATATTATTATTTGATCCAATAACACTAATCACAACTAACCTCTGAGTGTTATCTCTCGTCGTATTTCTCTCCGTCACCATAATTCTGCTTCCATCAATTGCATCCATCACATATCCACTTCTATTCCTCATCGTCATCCCAACATTTTCCATCTGATCTCCATTCCATCGCCACAATTGAGATCCACCACTAAAATCAATCGATATATTGAATCAACTACCGTACACTTCATAACAACGTCCATTCAAAAGTCTCACTTTGCATCGACTCTATTCTGCTTGTTCAACACCACTTTTCCCTTCTGTAGACACTCGAGCACCAATTGACTCCTCTCGGCTGTTGGACTCTCGCGACTCCATCTAAAAGAAATTAGCTAATTGATCTACAATAACCTTCAAAAAAGTAATTGAAGACATCAGAAATAATATGCATGAAATACTGACGAATGGAATGAGTTGACGAGTGTGATGTAGAATGCATTGTCATACGAGAGAGTCGCCGTCTTTCCAATCTTCGTTGGATCGATCACAACTGATTTCTTCTCGTATACTTGGAGTACCAATTGATGGATATCAGATGAGTCGTCCCATGCATAATCAACTGCAATATTTGGTGTGTGTAAAGAAAAGAGCACAATCACTTCGCTTTTTTCTACTAAACATCTCACTCTCACACAGTTGTGATAAATGATATTTTCAAAAATAATTGAAAATTACGGGAAAATACAAAATGCATATTTTTGGATTTATTTTTATAAAAAAAGTGTTCTGTAATCCCCTTGACCTTTGCTCTTCGCTTTGCAGATTGTTCTCAGATGAGGCTGCTCTGGATTCTTACTCAGTTGTTGATACAAAACAGGAACCTACAATCAGCCATATATCCACAATTTTGAAACGAAATTATACACGTCGTCCAGTGGCATATTAAATATCAAGTAGAGATCGATCTACCGTACCTCCGACTGATTATCGATTATGATGGGCGGGGGATAGTAGTGTGCATCAGAAAGAGTCACATGGAAGACGGAGCCATGCAGAGTCACTTCCACTCTCAAGGGACAACATTAGCAAGGTAACATCGCATTTTGAGGATCAACACAGTATGGACATTGAATAAAGATACCATGAGAACAAAAATTTTTTCCCTTATTCCTAAGGTTTTTTAACAACAAACCTTAGGAATAGCGGAGTATCATCGACTGCCCTCATAGTGACATGATTAGAATGAATAGTATCGATTCGGAATGGAGAGGACCATCGATTTGCATCCCATCTCTGATAACAACGTAATTAGTATAATTAAGACAGGGGAACATATTGATCGTCCATGTCAAAGTGTGACTGATCAAATGTGTCGGTATCTCTATTCTCTCACCTTTATACACAATAGAGAGCAACTGGATCTGTTCTCATTCCATGTTACTGTACTTTGAGATGAAATCGACATGTGACTCGATTGATGCTGCAATGGAATACAATTGAGAGTCATTCAACAATCGAATATCGAAGTGAAAATATGCGCAAACCTCTAGTAGATCAACGTGACAAGCAGTGATTTGGAAAGAAGAAGAATTGTTGATGATGAATCTCGAAGTGAGAAGAACCACCTGTAAAGACAGAGAAAAGATAAAATAAAGATATATCAATCGATAATCTGACCTGAGTGTCCTTGTACAAACCCGTCCCCGGCCTCACTTCCACACCGATATTGTAGTATCTGAATACAAATATTACCTCCTCCATCTATTCGATAACTGTTACCTCGTGGGAAGCGTGTCGTGTTTCATGAGCAATTGAATCGACTGAACTCCCGGGGAGAGATTGATTCCCTTGGAGAAAATGGGTCGATATCCTTCTTCTCTTGCAGCATCTTCGCCTAATCGAATACAGCATCTGAAGGGAAGAAAGTATTAGAAAGAACGATGAAGGCATTATCGATATGAGATAGGTAATTGTGTTCTCCAATATATTCATTAACGATAAATCAATATTGATGTACTCTATTTCAACTACAGTAATCCTTACTTTGGTGGGAATCGATCATCAGCCAGATCGAATAGAAGCGGATGTTTATCATTAGCCTTCTCATGTTCCTCTCCTTGGCCCGCCCATTCCCATTCTGTTGCCTCCTACAAATGAAGAGACTAAAACTATTCAATATCATTCCTTCTCTCATAGATCTAATATAATTTCTATCAACGCAATTCTATCAACGCAAGATCCAATAGCGCTTTATCAATAAACCATCTAAATCGATGTATCGAACCTGCTTGATAATTAGTGGAATTCCAGTCTTGTTCAACACCCAAAATGGGCTCCAGAGACTGAGAGAGATCGAACCACCAAGACGTCTCCTAAATATAACACGATAGATTCATTGGACATTTCAATTTGAAATAAACCACATCCATCAACCGAAATAAATCGTTGAAAAAAATCATCCATTAGTTGAAAAAATGGATAATCTTGATACCGTGCCGTGAAGAAGAAGCAGAGTGCTCGTCCAGATTCATCTTTCATTGGAAGAGAAAGGAGATGATCAGAAGAATCAGAAGAGGAAAGATCCGATGGTTTGATGATTAGAGGAGAAGGAGAAGAAAGACGATCGGTCTCAACCAGAATGGAGATATCCTCGGCGATATTCACCTGAAGGGCACAACATTATAATCAAATTCATATCTAGCCATGACTAAAATATTGCTTTTCTTTTAAAAAAAACTGACCGATGTGATTTTGACATTCTTTCCTGCTTTGACTAGAAGAGAATGGGAGGATATCGTGATATGAGCATCAATTGGAAGAAGAGATTGAAGGGTGAGAGGAGGGACGAGACGAATGGAATGACCAGGAAGAGAATCTCCCTCAGGGTATTGCTCACGTCGAATTGAGGAACAAATCCTGCAGATATATTCAATTCACGATCCAGAAGTTCAAGTACTCATATTTACTCCTCAAAAGTTGTCCCTTTCTTAATTAACACAGTTTTGTGTTAATTAACAAAGTACGTACGATGGTTTCTCACCAAAATGGATTTTGATCTGGGGTTGGAGAGAGACAATGTGTAGAGTGCACAGTTTCCTTCGATTCCTTCACTCCACTCCAGATTATTCGAGCTGGCGTCGTCACTACTGAACATAACCACAGTTACTCTACCGTGGATGACTACTGTACCAATCGATCGCCTATTTTATTTATCAAATGATATTATCCTTCGGTAAACACAGGAAGTGACATTCAACATTTTGTTTGATGGTATAATTTTATAAACGCAAAAACGTACCTCTATCCTTCTCATGCACTAGTGGGAGAGCATCGAATGAGAGATGAGCGTCTTTGAGTGGAATGAAGACACGAGAGGATGCAGCAATCTCAGCCAATTCTGATGAGAGAAGACAGCAATTATCGATCGATAGAAGGAGAATATGAGAGATGAGAAGGAAAACTGACTCCTCTTGGTGGATATTTCATAGAGAGCGACTGGATGTGGAAGTTGATTGAAGACTCGAACGGATGATGACACCTAAATAATATTGTATACATTACACATTTCATTGCTCAAATATATTCATCACTTCGAAGTAAAATAGCTATATCATAATACAAACCTCGATCTGCTTTCTTCCATCTTTTTCCATGCTCACTCTGATGACTATCCTCGCATTCAAAGTGTCCTTCTGCAATCAATAACTTCCATCTACGTACCGTATTCTTTCACTACCGTTCATCCACTACCGTACCTCGAGTGCTTTGACTACTCTGAAGTAAGATCCAGAAGCATCGACATTAATGGGAGAAGTCTCATCCCATCCCTTCACTCTCACTATCAATTGACGAGGTGGCTCACGTTGAGACGCCTTAAACATAGAGAGATTACCCAATCCACCGTCTTACTTTGATATTGGAGGGACTCACAGAGAAATAAGTCTAAAAGCCTAATAGGCACAGCGGGCGGTTACACTGTGAAAGTTGTGACTGCCCAGCCCAGAAGTCATTGACCTATTTCCCTCAGAGGAGGAGCAATGAATTGCATTGATATTCATTCTAACCGTGTAGAAGAGAAGAATGGTGGGGAATTCGAAGTGGAGACTTGTCCCTGGAGGGACACTCAACCATTTCGCCGCACTCTTTCGTTGTTCTGTACGGGCAGAGAGAATCTGGAGAAGGAATCACATTATTACACCAATGTTGCTATTATATAAAAAAGACATACACAATTGGACTTGCAGACAAAATACGAAGATCTTCTCTTTTTTCAAGCAAAATAACGTCTTCACAATACACATAAATTGACGAAAAATAATTGTCACCTCATCAACGCCCGTTGAGAATGTGAGTGTACATTCTGTGCTGTTCTTGAGAACATACGCCATATGATGAGCCGTGCTTCCAATCACTCCATTCCTGATGAGAAGGCATTTAAATGAAATCGAATATTCATTTGCATAAAACACTTTTTATTGGTGAAGTCTCTATTGCAGTATCTTTTTCTTTTTCCAAATATCTCATCCTCCTCTCCCTCCCTTCTTCCAATTCACTCTCTCACCTGTATCCTCCACTCTCAATCATCTCCCTCATAAGTGGGAGTCTCTCCTTGAGATGCAATGCTTGTGATATCAACTGTTCACTCATCGATGCATCCAGTGTACACAATGACTCTGCAATGAGTACTGTATCAATCATTCCTCTTTTCCCAATCGTACCTGCAATAAGATCCATACTGGTATTGTGTTCCTTCTTGACCGAACTAAATCGAAGTATATTCCATCTCTCGATGAGTGGTTCCCATCCGAATAATCGTTGATTGAAGAAGTCGACAGAGAGAGAAAGAGAAGCAGTCAATCGATCACTGTCTCGACCGATATTCACGTCTGCAAATGAAATAAAAATTAAAATATTTAGAAAGTCGAGGAAACTATTTAGAATTCCCGCAATTCCAAATTTCAGCTGCAGCTAGAGACTGCAATTTGTTTTATGAGATTGTATGAGCCAGAAGTTAAAGCCCAAAACACAACAAAAAACAAGGAAACATCTCAATGGTATGCACTCACTATAAGCAGAGAGTCGAAGTAGTGGCAGACTCGATCCATTCAATTCGTCTTGCATCCACACGTGGCCCTCCTCGCATTGCACAGAGATACGACCGATGGCGAGTCCTGAGAAGAAGAGGAAGGGAGTACGGTAGTTGTCTCAATCGATCGATACCTGCATCGGGCGGCTTCGTGAATAGCGATCGTTGTTTGGTAGTCATGAAAGTGACGAAGTGGGTCGAAATGTCTCTGAACGAGTTTATGAAAACTGAATTTAAAAAAGGTATGGTACCTGAGTGCGCCAGCGTCAAGATGGGAAATCTTGCAGATGGGACCGACCAATTGAGTCTAAACAGAGTACCAATATCTACCATCAATCTTACTTTTTCTATCCAAATTTCAATATCTCGTTAGAACATAATTGTTGCTGATTGTTCTTAGAGTGTGAGACATACCTCCAACAGCAGCTTTGGTTGAATGAGTAGTGGAAGTCCTGGGTCCTTTCCACTCACATCTCGTGCCATCACAAGACTCATCGAGGCAGAGAACTCATTGGAGAATACGGATTTACGCCATTCTTCCCGCATATGACACCATGAGAAGGAGAGACCCTGCAGACACAGATAGTCATCTAGAGATACACTACTTTCATGCTCACATATTCGCATCAATTTCACTTTTGAGATTGCATTTCTAAAAACCAGACAGTATTTTAGGATGTCGGTCTGAAAATACATTTTCGAAGTTTTGGTACACCCTTTGGTCTACGTTCACAGTCAACATTGATGTGTCTCTCCTCTCATCACCACACAATCATTATCAACTTCTCCTCCCTCTTCTCACCTGAATCTCGAGTGTCGCATTGACATTTCCATTGTGTTCATTCATCTGCAGTACAGTCGTCGTGTGTGCAACGAGAGCGAGAGAGTCAATCTCCAGTGGTTTCTCGAGGAACAAAAGAGAAGAATCACGCATCGTCACCTGCAAAATCAACTCAAATTCATTGAGGTCAAGCACTATCCAAATTAATCAATAAAAATTGCTTAAAATACAAAATTTGTTACGACGTTAATTAATAATGCTTGAAAAAAACCCGTTTTCTTCGAAATCTTATTTTTAAAATGTTCCGCCAGTCATTTCTCACCTTGATAACATTGGGTGGTCCTTGGGGGACAATGGGAGGAGAAGTCATTCTATTGATTACTCCAGATTGAGATCGACCAGAATCAGGAGGAATGAAGGGATCTGCAGAAAGTAATCGATAATATGCACGATCCCTCAATGGGAGTCGCATTTTCCCAATCTCGTTCCTTCTTCGACTAAACACTCGAGACGACGTGAGAGATACTTGTGATTCTTCCACTTTATTCCTTCCACAGTTCATTCTCAGTCTCACTCTCACACAGTCTCTATGTCCTCTACACTCTCATCTACGTCATTCATCATTCTCGCGGTTTTCGGTACTCTAATTATGGATAATAAATTGGACGCAATATAGGCACTCACTTTCTGCGTAACAAACTATCACGCAAAAACACTCGAGGCTGAGATCTCATTTTCAAATGCCCAAGTGTTCGACAATTTACATTCCAACTAACAGCAAAAAAATAACTTCCTGCAGCTCTGAATAGTCTGGAGAAAAAGGCGGTAAAACTACCATGTGGAGAGAGTAAAATGAAGTCCTTGATGTCATTGAGGAAATCGGGAAGAACGAGAATTCTCGCATTGACTAGAACCACTGTGAGAAGGGGAGATTCGTCCTTCCGTAGCATCAAATGAACTTCTCCCATCAATCTGAACAATTCGCCCATTATTACCGTACTCAATCCATCCACCGTAATCCTTCTCGTCTCTACTCACTTTGTACTACTAGTGTCGAGTGGTGAGAGCACAGCTCCATATGCACTCCTCACTCCTCCCTCTCTTCTATCCACAATCGAAGCTCTCTCACACATCAAATCAATTTCACTCTGTCCATCTGTCGAAGCATCGAACCACAAACGAGCCTCAAAATATATGTTACATTTTACTGCGATTCAACCAAGTTTTGGCATGATAAATGAAGATCGACACTATCAACCTCAATCTACCACAAAAACGTTATAATCTGTCAATTAATAGAAATGTTTCCATAATATAATATGAGAGGAATCGGGAGAAATTCGGGGATAGTAGGTCACTAGGAAAATTTAAAAAAAAGAACAATTTGAAGATGATCTGATTTTATTAGAACGTTGAACAAGGGAAATTAAAAATATTCTGAAATTCATGTATTAATTTTTTCAAAAACTTTAAATCAAGAAACTAGCGGATAAAATGTCGCTAAATCAACTTGAATATTCTTAATAGATTATTTTCATCGATTTAATGCAGAAATGAGACTGACCAACACTACTTTTCGATGGGCTGTTTCTACGAGACATCACATTAAAGGGACCTGGTACTGCAAATGAAGTGAGCTTCAGATTAAAGAGAATTTTATTCCGATTCGAACGCAAAAAACCGCATATTTTTACGATTTTTTTTGAAATAAGTTATGAATTGTCAAAGACCCCGTTTCAGGCCAGAATGACCCGGCGCTACTGTGTTTAGCGGCTAAACACAGTAATGCCGGGTCATTTCAGCCAAAAATGAGACCTTTGAAAATTCATAACTAATTTTTAAAAAAATCGTAAAAATATGCGGTTTTTTGCATTCTAATCGGTAGAAAATTCTCTTTAATCTGAAGTTCACTTCATTTGCAGTACCAGGTCCCTTTAAATTCAGCGTCTTTACAATACAGCCTATCCTGAAGCTCATATTCCAGTTGGAATAGGTGCCCATACATGCCGCAATGATGTACTCGGAGGGGGTTCTTAGTTTTAACTTTTAAGAAAATTACGACAACATATGCAAAAGCGACCGCCCCGCATCGCCCCATGAGCCACGAAAGACGAAATCACATGTCAAATGTAGCCGAGGTATTTCTCTATGTAATGAACAAAACCGCAAATCCGTATCTTTATTTTGAAGAGAGTTATGATTTTTCAAACTTTGACTTTTTGCCAAAAAATTGATAAGTCACCAGGTTTGTTTGTGTTTCACGTCAAAGCGAAATTTTTAAAAAAAATATTCTGGAAACACTATTCGATAGAGGAGATGTTGTAGTACTTTGCATTAGTTTTTCAGGAAATAAAAAAAATCATAAATTTTCCTAGTGACCTGCCATCCCAAAAATGCTAGATTCTCTCCCGATTCCTCTCATATGTGTTCGTAAGCAGCACAACACGATTCGTTTTCCATCTGCCTACCGTACCTGCACAAAGTGAATGGTGCATAGTGGTGCAGCGAGTGCAGCATCGACGCCGCCGATTCCGATTGAGCACTCAGCCACTACTTCCTCTAGTAGAATACGAACGGAGAGAGTTTGATATCTCTTGTCTGATCCCACTTCCTGCAATAGAGAAAGAAAATACACATATTTATCTCAGATAGATTATTCATGAAATTTCATTAATCGAATATCACCATGGGTCAAATAGGTCTTCGCGTGCGAAGATAGGCACTTCTGCACTTTGCATATAAACCGGATTAACTTAGCGAGAGAGTGCAGGACAGACACATGAAGGCCGCTGTCTACATCCCCCGCCCTATGCTAATTGCGAACTTGCGAGAAACCCATTTGACCTATGAATATCACTTCGAAGAATAAAACATCCAATGCATGTGAGTAATGTAAAATGTCCATAAACTCACAACAGTTAGTTGTGGTCGATTGAGTATTTCAATTGGAATAGTCTCAGGAGAAGGAAGGAGAGGCTCTCCCAGATTCAATTCCAGAATTCCACGGAGTAATTTGAAGAACCGAGAGGTCATCTCCCATCGGAATCGACGCATCGTCAGAAGGAACGCCATATCGGGGACTGAAGAGAGAGAATAAATTAGGAGCACAATTATGAGGCACGCATTTGCCGCTTTTACAAATATTTTTCATTGGTTTTTGCCGTAGTGGCACAACGAATTGAGTAAATCGAAAGTTAAAAAAATACGTGACCATTTTTTTGATTTATTTGAATGTTTTCTAAAAAAATGGAGACTGACTTGCATGGGATTCCTCATTGCTGAGATTCCTCAATGCCGTCACAGTGAGATCAATTGGGATGGAGAAGATATTGATGGGAGTGACTTCTATTGAGAAGGATGAGAAATCGAGAAGACGAGTAGATGGTGAGAGAAGCTGAAAGAGAGAAGATAAAATGAATGGAGATGAGGATATTGATGATAATATCGGGCCACCCATCATACATTCATTCCGAGTCAGAGCACAACGATTGACAGGCATTTCGATATGCGCTCACAGGCAACTGTGCTGTCTGCGACTCTAAACTTCTGAGCTACCGAACGACTACTTTAAAGTCTATTCGATTCGACCTAAGACGTAAGGGGCGGCATTTTCAGACTTATAAAGTCGTCACTCGTTAGCCCAGACTTCCGTTGTCGTAGACTTATTTCAATCCATAGTTTTAAAAAGTCGACATAATCTGCCCACCGAATGCGGGCGCGAAAAAAATGCCTGATTTCCATTCTTCTTCAGTTTTTGAAATCTGTTTCCATCGGATTGTGAGTGATGATCCAATAAGTTGTCATCTCTCCCCTCACCTTCGTATTTTCTTCTCTCCTCCATGCTTCGTGCATTGTCAATTGACTCAAATCGAGTATTGCTCTATCGAGTAGACAATCAATTTCCTCTTCATTTCCATTGTCAATCAGACACAATTCGTCCAGCAATTCACTCAACTCTGATGCGAATTCCAATCGATTATGCACTTTAACTCCTGCAATCACACACTTCATCTCATCTTCTCACACTTCATCTCATCTTCTCAATCCATCACTCTCTATCTCATTCTCACTCTCCTCACCCTTCGCAGATAGCACCAATGCCTTCTCATCCTGGTAACTCCTCGGAATGACGATATCCGTTTGACACGGCAACTTTATATCGATGAGTACGCGAGAGCGACCGCCTTGCTCATCCTAAAGAGATTTATTACAAAAATGTAATATCGATTGAGTACTGTATTACAATATAGCTACCGTACCTTCTCCTGTCTGCTCTTATTGACCAGGTCGTGCAGTTCAGCAAATTGGCACCAGAAGTCCATGATAGCACATAGATATCGATGGGTGTGAGTGTATATCAGATTGGATCCCTCTCCACTTTCAATGCCCACTCTCATATCACACTCGTCTTTGAATCCATTCGCGTACCTCAAAATAGTTTGTCTATCTACCGTAGTCTTTCCCACAGTAAGTTAGGCCTACCCTCCGACCACCGCGTGACTCTATTTCCACTACAATTTCCTCTCTCATCACCTCTCTCCTGCTCTCTCTCTCTCTCTCTCTCTCTCTCTCTCTCTCTCTCTCTCTTTCTCTCTCGTACGCTCTGCTCATTTGTGTTTTTTTGAGGAATTAGACTGACGAAGACTGAACGACGCACGCTTCAATTCACTCATTGGAATAAAAAGAGAAGTCAAACAAAAACAACAAATTGCATCGAAAGAACCGATCGGTCTCGCAATTCAGCTACAATTCATTCGTCATTTTGTCGTGAATAGACATAGACTAACGTGATCAAATTGCGTCAAATCAAAAATTGAAGTGAATGAGTCAACTCTAAAGTTCCCTTATTGCAAGTATTGAAAATGGATTCTCGCACTCAGTATGGTTTGCATTCCATTGTTCTCCACATTCTCCATTTCCAATACCCAGTCAACTCACTTGATCACTCTCATCTTCGTTTTCTCTCCACTCAATATCATCCTTGTGTCATACAGCCTTGAATGGCGCGATCGATCGACTACCGTAAGCGACGAGAAGGCTGCATCAATCGTCATCGATTCTCGCTCATTTACCGTATCTCCCGTCTGGAAGGAATGCCGTAATCACCCGTGATCTCGCTACTCTCAAATTTAGATTGAACCTTCATTCAAATCATCAACGATCTCCAGTCTCTCTCTTTTCACTTTCCCATTCCCACTCTTTTACGTGTTTCATACCTACGAATTCGCGTGGGAATCACCGCGATTTGGGGGTGACTTTCGAGGAATGAAAAAGGGGGTGAGAAATGAGAGAGATGCAAAAGGACTGACGATTGTATTGAGTGTGAATTCATTGAAGATGAGAGATCCAAGTCGATATGAGACCGATGGATATTCCATGTGAACTATGAAGGAATTGAGACGAATCGACACTTCCATTGACGATTCTCAAAGGGAATGACTACATTATTCACGGTTAAGAGAGCATTACGACTCCAGAGGGAATCGAGAGAACTCCATGTGAACACACGCAGAGATGAAATGAAGTACACTCAGGAAAAAAGTCACTAGGATCAGGACGCAAAGTGAACATGTTCACTTATCATAAATGAAATATCTCTTATTTATTGTGACTTCACTAAAAGGTAACTTGGTGTCCTGATCCTAGTGACTTTTCCCTCCGAGTATGAACATCCGGGAAAGAGTAGAAAGTATATAATATCTCAATATGATTTCAACAACTGACTCTTCGCAGCAATGATCTCATTGTTTCTCATCTCATTCTTATCTTCTCCTCCAATCACTCCCATTATATCCATGAGTGCACTCCACGTTCTTCTACTCATTCCCATCTCCATTCCATTCAATTCCACCTCCATCCTCATATTTCGCTGCAATAAAACACATGTTACATTATTTAGTATGTTCAGACTCCTTTATTTTAGTTCCATCACCGTTTCGATGCATTATCTGCTCACTCGCAAGCAAGCATCAGCATAGCAAAGAGGGAATAATAGTGCACACTCGCTCAACTCCTCAATATCCAAGTCCTCTCCACAATGGAATACGTTCTCGTATTTTCTTGCTTGTGCAACAGGACTGTGCGACAACGGGTGCTTTTCGGCAATCGGAAATGGCAGTCAAAAAATAAAATTTGGCTATTTCCGGCAATATATGAAAACCTTTTGCAGTCAAAATGAGCGAAAACCTTTTTTTTAAAATGTTTTTACCAAATTTTATAACGAATCTCATAAAAAATTAGAACAAAGTTAATAAAGGTAGCGGACACTTATAAGGAATTATAATTTTGTAGAAACTTCCACGGTGATATATTCTGGGATGGATTAAAAAATACTTTTGATGAATTTTAATCAAACTCTCTAGTTTAAATATTTTAAACAAGTATGTCATTACTTATTCTTCAATTCTCAACATCATAGTTTCTCATGTCCCTTCTCAATATGCACTCAATACACGTTTCCTCCAATCCAACACACACATTCTCAGTTCTTCTTTGAACGGGGTCACACATCACTTATTCCCCCTCCATTCTAATATCTCTACAATGTTCATTCTTCTCTCCGTGAGGTCTCCTCTTTCTCCAATCAGAGTCCCCTCCCAGTCCCTTCCCTCCCTTCTCTCCTCTAAACTCCTCCCCCTTCCTCAGCCCACCCTTCTTCTCCATTCCAATGCCTTCTCTTCTACAGATGGTCCTCCTTATCTCTCTCCTTCTCATTACTCTCTCCACAGTTGCATCCTTCGGTTAGTTATTAATTACTCGAGTATTCAATTATCACAATGCTCCCCCATCACTCCCTATTTCCCCTACCGTATCCCTATCGATTGCTATATTCCAGACGAGTTCCATCCTATTCTAATGGATCGCCGAGATGCTCCATTCGGAGGTCTTCTCAATGACCTAAAGACACAAACTCTCGGAGGAAGAATGAGGTCAGAGTTCACCCACCGCCCCCTCTAAATACCCACATCACTCATTATTTATCGCACAATTACGCACTTTAGAGGACGTAGGCGTCAGAATGGAATTGGTTAGATCAAATATTAAACACTATTAGTCTCGTTTACTCATTGCATCGTGATCTGTCTTTCTTCTCCATCAACTTCCTCTTTCTCTTCTTCTTACTTCTAATCACAACCCTTCTCACTTCCAAAATATCACAAGGGACACTCTAATATCGGGGTGGACATTCGTTGCCACGTAGAGGGGTCGTCACAAAATGAGCCCCTTCCAAATTGCAAGTAAGACACGCGAACCACGAGATAAACCAAATCAGTGATTACTACCGTGCCCATGTACGCCTAATTATCAACTTCCGCTACGAAATTTGCCTAGTGCATACACAAACGAAACCACATCCTATATTTTCTCAACTCTTCTAATTATTTTTGTTCAGATTCGGCAAGAGATCGGGGGGAGTTGAGAGTGACTCTCACAATGCACTACAACAACTACATCAATGGAGATCACAACTGCTCAATCGACCTCTATGATCCAATCCAATCTGCCATTCTCTCTCTCTCTCTCTCTCAATCCATCGATAGATTCACTCATCATCTCCTCTCTTCTCCCAGGAAATACCATAAACTCGATTGGGACTGTTATATATCCGTTGTTCTCATCATATTCGATACACTCACTTTCACGGCTCAAAGCGTTGGTCGACGCAAGGCACAAAGTTGAGATACAAATTCGATTTTGGGCGGGGGCGCAATTCGAATAGACGAATCTACAGCCATAAATCAGCAGACACGCAAAAAACGGCGAAGCCTTCTCACATTTTGGCATTTCCACGACCAATTTTGAAAAATCCGACCCACATTTTTAGATTTTGATAGAAAAATTGAGGCACTTCTTCCCTTCACCGGGCCAAGAATCCCGGGGGTGGGATCCTCATTCATCATATCTCTGTGTGAATCTAGCGATCAGCGGATTTCATCCACCCCCAGATAGTTTGCTTGGTCCGGTAGTAAAACAAAAGCCTCATTTTGGCAATTTCACTGCCAAATTTGAAATGGCTACCCACATTTACGACATTTTTTACCCACCATGACCTCCTATCGCATTCGTGAAAATCCATTTATATATTATCCCATCACAATCAACGGTCCAAAATTCGAAATCTTAATTCTTTTCTAAAAGAAATAAAAATAGAAATGTATCCATCGCAGACCAAAAAGGGAGCGGATCTCCGTTCCTCAACTATTTTCTTCCCTGTAGACACTCCCGTCTGAACAGTGTGTATTCTGTGTCACTGTCACTATGTCGATCACTCTTTTTCCTCCTCTTTCCTTCTTCTTTTCCCTTTCCCCCAGTCATATCCCTCATAATCGACGTGACTTCATACAATATGCCACCAATCCTAAGGGGGGACAATACCGTTCCCTATACACAAATGAGGACAACTCCGACCAAAGACATTGAATATTCAATTGAGAAAGGACGGTTCACTTTTCTTCATAGACCCTATTTAGAGAGCACGTCAGTCGGTCTCTTTAAGTCAGTTCGTAGTGGACATAACAATAGACTGGTCAGTGATGAGATATCAAGTCACTCCTGTCTCGTATCTACTTCAAGTGAGTAAACAATACACAATGCAAAGCATATGGACCATTCATCTCGGAGGGGCGAATCACATGCACTCACCTTGTTCTCTGTCTCGCTCTCTCCGTACATCGTGCACACTACGGTAACTTCATTCGATCGATATCCGTCGACTACCGTACTCATCTTACGATCTCCCACTTCCTCTCCTGCAATCATACGACAACTCACTCATAACAGGAAATGGCGAGTCTTGTCTCATGACAAGAGATGACTTCACTCTCTTCTCTTCTCTGTTTAATGAGAGAGTGTGTGATATCAAGAGAGTCTCTCTCTCATCCATGATCCACCCCCTTGAATCTCCTCATTTCCTGTCACCGATAGATTCGATGTTTCCCTGACAACAGGCCTACTCTGACTACTCTCATGGCCTCCCTTACCTTCCACTATACACATCAAACATAGTCTAGTACGGTACGACAATGTCAGAATAAGGAGGAAACGAGAGTCTCCGGACACAATTCATCATATCTAGTGGACACAAAAAAGAGAGAGAGAAGGAATAAATGCATGGCAACAGATAAATACTCCCACACTCTTTCGTATCCAGCATTGGTACCATGACATCATACAAAAAATGATCTAATGAGAAAAATGAAGCTTAAGAAATAAGATAATCTAAAAAGTTTTCCGATTATTGAGCCTGATCACATGGGACAAAATATATCCAAACTTTTCGCATTTAAATTGCTTAGTAAAACTACGGTAAATATGCAATTGGTAAATTTGACTGCGCATTCGCCTATGAACCTCACCCATCCCCTTATTCTCTTTGTCATTTGTCATCTGTGGACTCACTCTTGTCAACTGTCACTGGACTTCTTCCATTTGAATGAGGAAGAGAAGTGGAGAGAGACGATTCCTCCCCTGATGAATGATGCAATTGAGGCCATGAAGATGACAACGATGACGTGTGCTGAAAGAAGAGAGAGATTGGAGAAGAAAATCAATCGATACTCATACCGTATCCCCAGTAATCCGATGTGAAGTAGTGGTAGTGAGAAGGGGATGGACACTTCCCTCCATCAAATCCTCCAATTCCACATGGCCAATCGATATTCTCGACTGAAAATTTAATTCATTATCCATTCTCAGGAGAGTTGATCCCTTCATTGATACACTCTTGAATCGCCGGTGGTCGGACTAGTGATCGGTTTGTCGGTCCATTAGCATGTATCGGCCGGCCAGTGATGATCACTGTTCCTCGATCGATTTTATCCAAAATAATGTGATGACTGATGTGTCCCCTCTCCCTGTAGAAGGGATTCCCCCCGCACGCGTGGGAAGTCGTCGAATATAGGGAACTGAGAGCATCACTGCGGACGGCCGATACACATAGGTCGAAAGGTACGTAAAAAACGACGAAGCCAACCCGCATTTTGAGAATTTTTGGTGAAAAAATGAAAACCCAACCCGCATTTTCGGTTTTTCATACTCATTTCTGAAAAACCAAAAACACATATTTTCGGTTTTGCATGCCCATTTTGGCAATCCCCACCCGCATATTCGATTTGCTGTAACGAACCCTTTCGACCTATGCCGATACATGCTAATGGACCGATCACCGGCGATGCTAGAGCATGTCTGTCTCACTCCTCTCCTCCCTCACCTGTGTGACATTATCGTCCTTACTCTCAACTCTCACAATCATTTCTTGTACATCAAGTGCAGCAATTGCTCTTCCTTCTTCTCCTTCTTCTGCCTTCCCAAGTAGTCCTTCACCTCCCTTGCGAAGCTCAACTTTCACCTTAACAACAAATCATCCACTACATTCGTTCGAACAATGTAACTTCTACGAAATTTTACATCTGATGAAATTGCTAGAAGACAATTTGAAAATGACCATTTAATTGAGAGAAATAAATGTTTAAAATATTATCTTTTGAAATAACTCACAGCAGGGAATCGAATGCTTGCATTGACTTGAGTGTTCGTTCTTGCATTTCTTCTCTTTTTCCTCTTCATCTCTTCACTTTCTTCTACTTCTTCATCAAGATTTCCATCTGAGAAAAGAGCGAGAAGACCAGAGAAGGCGTCCTGTACGAAAGAACACAATATTCGGATAGTATTGTTCAATGAATGTTCATTCTCAAACAGTAAGTCAGATCGCGAAAACCATGTGTTTTCGAACCCATTTTTACTCCTACTACCTGTTTTCGGAAGCATCGAAGATACCTTTTGAGTTTTTGTTAGTCCAGTAACCCTCATCTCAACTTGGCCGCCCTTCTCGTGTATCTCTCGTTCCGTCTCCCCTACCATATCTCACCTTGTCATACATGCCTGCCAATGGTCGGAAGGAAGCTTCGATTGAATGTCTCACATTGTGAATCGAACGACGACGGTAGAATAATCTGCAGTACCAATTATAAACAATATCAATTTCTTTGTTTCCAATTCAAAGCTAGACGTATTAAAAAATATTTAATAAAAGACCCATAGAAAACGAAAATTGTCAACCCCATCTCTAATACAACATGGCTGACATGCTAGTGATTCAAATCATACTTGAATAGTGCCTCAGTCTCTTCATCTCTCTTCTGATCTCTTCCCATTGCAAATAGAATCTGTGTATAAGCAGCGACTGAATACATGAGAGACGCGTCTTCCTCGTCCCCTGTCTGCAATCACACACAACGACTATTGAGTTCACCATCAACAATGCTAACAACTAAAACATGATCATGTATTTTGTAATGATTTTTATTTTGTAATGACCATAGTTGAATTTTGTTCTAAAATAAAGTATTCAGTTGGGAAAACAGACAGAAAAATATAAATCCAGTTGTGCACATTTATTTCCCCTATTTTTTATTATTAAATGACTGATTTCGATAGCTTTACATGTACTAACCGGTGTAGATGGAGCCAATTGGAGTCTCTGGAGGGACACATCTTGTACTGAGAGTGAGAGACTCATTGAGTGAGTTCGAGGAGAAACTTCCACTTGTGATGACACTCCCATTAGATCTACTGCCAATATTCGACCTTCTCGAGATGATGATGAACTCTGTAAGAAAAAGAGGATGGATTGGGTCATCGAAAATTGAAATTAACGTCCTCTTTTCTACTTAAAATGATAATATAAAAAAGGAAAATAAACACATATATATATAACACTTCACTATATAAAAATTGTATGTCTCACAACACAAATCTCAATATCTCACATTAGTATCGACGAGTCTCAATGTGATATGATCTATCCTCATTGCTATATCTGCCAGAAGGTAATCTTTCCTCAGGATCGTCGAATCGTCCCACGAGTCGTGAAGAACCTCGAGGATCTCCTTGTCCACCTCAAATTTTGATTATTCACTCTCACTCATGTTAAGTAAAAAAATCGAACGAAATAAAAATTAGAAGTATTAAATTTCAAATTTTGGCTAGGAGACTTCAAACTTTTTTCTTCAGGTTTCCAGTGCAAAAAAAAAATAGAGTTGTTCAAGATTTGGAATTTCGGGAATTCAATTTTTTATATCTCGATCGGTGATTTTTTTAAACGGAACATTATGTAACGAAACGAAATGACTCACATAGGTAGTAAGTGTAATTGTAATTTAATGATCATTACCAAAATTCGAATGAAATCGTAGTTTCTCTATTAGATCTAACAAGAAATATTCAATCAATCACTCACCTCTTTCTCTTTCTCTCGTAGATCACTCGGTAGATCTCTCCTCAATTCACTGAGATCAATACCGAGATCGTAATATTTCTTCTCTTCATTCTCTCCTTCCACAGTAGTCGACGAGAAGAATGAAGTCATCCACGAGTAAAGACCTCCCCCGTCTGAGAAAGACAAGAGTTAATGCTATTATTACCGCATCTTGGGTAATTCTATGCTATATCAATTATTTATTGAATTAAAAAAAAAGAAAATGGAACATCTCAACTCCTACCTGCATTATTCTCATCAGTCTCTCCATTGGGAATCTCTTCAACAGCAATGGTCTCGAATGCATTCTCTCCTCCTTCTTCTTCTTTCTCTCCATTATCGATTCGATTCTCACGAATGAGACGAGAAAATACGACATCACGAATGATGGACAGTTCCTGAATCAAACTTGGTTCAGAGTGGGAAGCGTTAGGTCCATACTAATTTTCTTCTAACTAACAAACTCGTAATTTTCACAATAATACAATATTCTTTTCGATTTCTAGTATCTTGTTTACACTCGTGATACTTCTATGTGCAGGGTAATATTTATTATATCCCCTCGCCTATAATATATATTATCAATGAATGATATCGACACGACACGACTTACACTGAATGAGTATTGGCTGTCTCTCTCAATTTGTCTCATAACCATCTTATCCTCCTTCGATCCCGTGTTTTCTTCCTTCCCATCCACTGATTTCACTGGCTCACCACTGAATCATCCATTAATTATTCATGATAATCAATTATTAAATTCCATGAAAAGACATGGCAGGTCGAAAAAAATTGCACTATTTCTATGCATGATACTCGCCTCTACTTCTATCTACTCACGTTGGAGGTGGAAGTGCATTGTGAATCAATGAGAGAAGTCTTCTCTTGTATGCCCGTGCATATACATTGAGATGATGAGCCCGAGAGAGGGCGAAAGACCATGTACGACTGAAGGGATCACATCTTGAGATGAGACAAGAACAATGGGATGAAGAACTAACCGAAAAGAGTCCAGCTTCCCCTCAGCAACTATTCGATTCTTCGCGAAGATCCACCACTCTTTCGTGCTGAAATATATAATATTATATATTGCAATTTTGGGAAATATCGAATAACGTCACTTCCATGTCGTGCTTTTTATAATAAAAACAAGATCCATCAGATCCCAGAGTAACTGCACCATACAAACCACCCCTTTCCCCGTCTGCACACCAGGTCTACAAAATTGTGGCAACATTTTTTTTAATTCTTCAAATTTAAAAAAAAATTAATTTTGTAACTTTTAAAAAATTCAATGTGTTTCCAGAACGAAAAACACGAAAAGTAAGCGTGAATAATAGGCGTAAACGTGATGACTAACCATCCGTGCACTTCTCCGATTGGTCTCCACTTTCTGTGTGGTCTCGCCCTCTCGAATCTCGCCCATTCTCTCGTCACTGCTCTCATATCTCTCATTTGCACTCCCGATAACTCGATCGCAATCGTCTCTGGTCGAAGGAGAAACTGAGAAGGAAGGATGTACATCTACCATTAGACACATACAATCGATTAGCACCTTTGGCACTACTGCTGAAGCCCGGAATCATCAAAAAAAGAATCTCAGAACAATGGTTCCCGAACAATGAACAATGTCATTTTAAAGGCTCATTTCAATAGCGCCTCGACTATTTATTGGCCTGTCCGGGCTTCAGCAGTAGTACCGCACCTTTACTATGATGCCCAGATTAAAGTGTATTTATTTTAGATGATTTTTTTTCTTTGCAAAGTACTTTCGGGCGATTTTTATTATTTCTACTGTAACATTTCTAGGAAGAAAAACCTTGCGGTTTTTGGCTTATTTGATTCTTCTAGGCGTTCTCTTTCTCTATCTGTTCTCATTTGGGCGTTCAATTAAAGATCGGCCAGGTTTTTTTTCACGAATAAGACTTGTACAGTATAGTCTATGACTGGCCAATATGTCCAAATATAAATCGTACGAAAACTCTTGTGTGTGTCTCACCTTAAATCGTGGCATATTCTCCTTCAGGGGCAATTTACTCGTGTTTTTCTCCATTCTCAATTCAATGCAACACGGAGCGACGACATACGAATTCGTCCCCAGATTCTCGGGTGAGAGAAGAGCCTCAATCAACATTGCAACTTACTCACATCAACGAATCTCAGATATCCAAGTCATCTAATAGTATGTTTATCTTGCCGTGCACTAATCAATTATAATTTCAAAAAAGTTTGTCAAGTAAGTTCCGAAAAACAAGAGAGACTATGACGCGTAGAGCTTCAATGGATATACATCGACTATATTGTAAACATATACCGTGATACATTCAACTAATAATAAGGACTAATCTTCACCTGTATCTCTTTCACTGTATTCACAGTGGGAGAAAGGGACTCGCCCGAATTCCAATAAAACGAGAATCCCTTCAACTCCAACTTCTTGAAGACATTCGCACCCTCAACAGGCTCAACGAATCCTGGTTTCTGAAAATGTACAATTTATTTATATATCGATTTGGTACTTCATGATGCCGCACAAACTAAAAACGCTTAGGCCAACCATCTATTTTCGCCATCTATTTTAGTCTTTTATACTTCGTTAGACATTCTTGGAGAAATTCTTTCAAAGGGCACAACTACAATTTCACGGATCAAAATCTGCTATTTCTTTAGAATATGTTAGCCACCGAAACAATGGCGATCGATCAATAAATATACCATACCCATCGATGATTCGTCGTCTGCACCACTACATTCTGTATTCGGACTCCTGCACAGAATGATCTACCACAAATGGACGTAGAGTCTTCGTATCGAATGTGGACGTTAGAGACGATCAACTGAATGTCAATATCTACTACTGTGACAGTATTCAATCAATACCTGGATGTTGTTGAGTACGGTAGATAGAAGGGATGCGCCCCACCACGAGTTGTCCACCTCTCCCGGTACACTGAGACCCATTGCTTGTGCCAATTCACTCTGAACAACTCCAATCATCTAACATTTGTGAATACTTTCAATCTCACATGATGGAGTCTCTCCAATTCATCCAATTGTGCCTGCTTTCCCGTTTGATCTCCCGCCTCTTCCACCTGCCATCCATTGATTATCGATTATCTTTCTGTGATATCTAACCTCGGCATCATATTTGCAGGTTGATTCTGGACCGAGTAAAACGAGCACATCACTGAGTCGAAGAGTCCATGCTTCACTTCTCACTCTCGTAACGGGCACAGACAGTGTCAACTTCCCCAGTACTCCACTTTTGATCTACCATTCATTCTCATTATTGATTGGCATTGGTCATGACCTCACCGTGAGTGGGAGATCCAACTTTCGCAGTGCTGACTTCTTGAGAGGGACATTCTCAAGCTCTACTTGTCCTCAACTCACAAAAGTTTCAGAGAGGGCTATAGGTAGATCACAAACCAGATAGGAGAGCGACAGATATGTGATCGGAGTTCAAGTTCTCAAGGAAATCTCCGACATAGTTATTGAGTACCCACGTGGCCAGCGACTCGAGCATATTTCACTCAGTCTGTAAGCGATTCCGTCGATCGATAATACATCGTCGTTAACGAACCTCACAACGAAATGTAGCTACTGTACATGTGATCAGTCTGCAATCATTGTGGTCATTCTCTTTATCAGTCGTTCTTTATTCAGATATCATGTGTCGATGGGAACGACTGGAACAGAGTACACAATAGAATGGAAGGAGACAATAGAGACTTTATCAGAACGAGCAAAAGACTACAACTATTATACGGACAAACGAATTCGGATGTCACACCTGAACATAAAGATAAAGTCGAGAATCTCTTTGGAACAGAAGTGAGACTCGACGTAGAGACTATTGATGGGACTCGATTACTGAGTGTAGTGTCCGTGCTGTTCGTACTGATCTCTCATTCTCACAGCTTGCCATCTACCGTAGTCAACCCAGGTGGACGACACTGGTTGGTACGACCATCCCTTGTAGTCGAGACGTTCACCCTCAAGATGCTTCACACGATCCTCCACCTGTCTGCAACAATAATTAATTATGCTTGTGTCTGTTTTAAAGGTAAATCTATTTCTCCTCTTCGAACTGGGCTCGCGTGAAAACACATGCTAAGCCAGTATTAGTGTTCGAAGAATCGTACCTCCAGCGGGAGACGATGCCCTGCTTCTCGTAGTAAGCGAGGTTTCTCTCGTGGTGCTCCATGTCCGACACACCGAACCATTTCGCCCACCACTGCCTGTAATATTATCAATCAGACTAATAAAAAGGGCTAACAGAAAGGAAGATCCGTTGATAGTGCAGACGAACTAAGAAACCATAAAAAGGAGCAGTACCTGACAGGAGTGCGCTCGTACTGCCAGTAGTGAGGAGCGGGTCCCTGCAAAAATTGAGGATCACAATCAAAATAGCTGTTCCGTCGATAAGTTGCGAGATTTTCTTTCAAAACACACACCTCCTTGGGGATATCAGTGAGCTCGCAGGGACCGTACACGAGATGAGCGTAGGTCACAACTGCCAACCACGGGAGGAATCCAATGCCGATCATGTAGAAGTGGGAGAGATCCTTGATCCTGTTCACAATCAGCTGAGCGGGTCTCTTGCGGAAGAGTGCAGCATGGGAGAGCCGAGTTGAGGGCATCAACCGGAGTGCCGGACGAAGAAGCGTCGGCGCCACCTTGCTCAGAGCTCCCATGGCGATCGATTCAGTAACCCTGCGAAATTAATTGAAATAGAGAGACATAACTGTGAGCGAATGCGATATATACACACGTGAACGTATAACAATACTTGGAAGTCAGGAATGTTGAAGTTCAGTGTAAACTCAGTCAGCTATTATCGTCTTTGGAGAAGTTCAATCATGGAAATTCTATGGAATTCGATATAGCCTATCAGGTGGCATAGATTAGAATGTGAAACAATAAAATAAACCTAAAGAAACACTCAAAAAATCAATAAACATAACGGTTATGATCGTTGTGTACAAGTGGGTGAACGTGGCTGCGACTTTTCAGTAGTAAATCTCGCCAAAATTTCACCGAGTTTCAAAAACTAACTTTCTTTTCTGTTATTTTTCAAATATTTGCAAATATTTTGGTTTCGATCGATACTTGATCTTCCTTTCTGTCAACAGTCGCGGGAGTTTGTCCATTGCATCCCGCGCGCACCTCTTTCAACCTTCTTTCATTGCTCTTATCTGCGCGTGGCAGCCTCCGACTTTTACGTTGTAAACAAGTTTCTCTCTCGCGTGAACCTTGCTAGATAGCCATTTCATACGTGATCAGTGTGCGTTGCAGAAAATGAAGGTCGAGCCGATTCCTCCCCGCTTGTTCGACTTAATCCAACTAGACCCGTATCTCGACCCCTTCAAGAACGAGATCATCAGACGTTACTTCGTCTTTCAAGAGACTCTCAAGAAGATCGAGAAGGTATTCCCTTCTTTGTTGAACTCTCTGATATCATTAGTTAAGTGCGGCGGACTGGAGAAGTTCACGACTGGCTACAAGGAGTTTGGTCTCCACGTGCAGAGTGATGGAAGTGTGTGTTGTCTTGAATGGGCGCCGGGTGCTGATTCCCTCGCTCTCGTCGGCGATTTCAGTTAGTTTCATTCAATAAATCTATCTAAGTCCCTCATGAGTCCGATATAATCGATGAATTGCAGACAACTGGGATCAGGCGGCCAATGTGTACACGAAGGGCGAGTTCGGTCGATTCGCCCTTACCGTACCCCCGGCAGAGGACGGTAGCTGCAGGATCAAGCATGGATCGATAATCAAGATCGCCGTTACGAAAGATGGAAAGACGACGCTCAAGTTGTCTCCATGGGCTGTCTACGTCACTTGTCCCAAGGATTCCGTCGTTTATCATCAGGTATTTATAGGGCGATGTCATCGTCTACTTTAGAAGAGTGACTATGGTAAACAATAACACGTTATGACGTCATCAATTTATTTGTAGGAGATGTATAATCCCTCTTCTCGTGTGGAATTGGATGCAACTCGTCCTTCGCGACCCAAATCTCTTCGTATCTACGAAGCTCATGTGGGAATCTCATCGCCTGATGGCAAAGTGAACACATATCGAGCATTCGCCGATGACGTCATCCCCAGAATCCACAAGCAGGGTGAGAACTACCGTATTGAGGACTGATTGATCGATCGATTATCCTCTCAGGATACAACTGCATTCAGTTGATGGCAGTGATGGAGCACGTTTACTACGCTTCCTTCGGATATCAAGTCACCAGTTTCTTCGGTGCTTCGAGGTACAGTATTGACGGGGAGATGATGACAATGCGTATTTATTGATTGTAGTCGTTGTGGAACTCCCGATGATCTCCGTTATCTAGTGAATAAGGCTCACTCACTGGGATTGACGATCCTTCTGGATGTTGTGCACTCCCATGCATCCAAGGTAAGTAAATTATTCCATATCCGACGAAGGCTTCTCTGTCCAATCTGTTGTTTATCAGAATATCCTGGATGGTTTGAACGAGTGGGATGGGACGACAGACTGTTACTTCCATGGATCCGACAGAGGATTCCATTCCCTGTGGGACTCGCGACTCTTCGACTACACCAAGTCAGTTAATATATTTCATATTTCTTAATTTATTTAGAAATCAATAGATTTAATATTTCATGAGTTTTTTTTTTGCAGGATAGAAGTTCTCCGTTTCCTTCTATCGAATCTCCGTTGGTGGATGGAAGAATATGGCTTCGATGGATATCGATTTGATGGAGTTACTTCAATGATCTACCACTCACATGGAATGAGTCAGTTTTATGCATCACTACTTACGATATGCATCTATATTCCACTTATCTATAGAATAATCTCCTTGAGCTTTGTCTGTGTCTGTGCAATGAAATCTACCGTTTCTTGTAATCTGTCGAATGAGTGCCGTAATCATTCAGACGACGATTTCTCTGGTGGGTATCCGATGTACTTTGGTCTCAATGCTGATTCCGACTCGATCATCTATCTCATGGTCGCCAATCATTTCCTCCACAAGAAGTACCCTAATGTCATCACAATTGCAGAGGTACGATCTGATTATTTTGTACCTGAGTTACGTTGATGAAGTTCACGATACTACAGTATGAATGTGCAGGAAGTGTCTGGGATGCCTGGCTTGTGTCGTCCTGTGGAAGAGGGAGGTCAGGGATTCGATTATCGATTGGCTATGGCCATTCCCGATATGTGGATTAAACTGCTGAAACACGAGAAGGACGAAGACTGGGAGATGTCCAAGATTGTACACACTCTGGAGAATAGAAGGTTAGAAGAACAGGGAAGGGAAAAAGGATAGAGTTGATTGGTGAAGTCTAGTTTGAAGAGAATTTATCAACATAGTCTTTTAAAGGAAATTCACGTGGTAGATGCTCCCTTATATTTATAGCTTTCATTTATGATATATGATTGAGATACCGAGAGGGACACGTAACGTACGCTGAGTCTCACGATCAGGCACTCGTGGGAGACAAGACTATCGCATTCTGGCTGATGGATAAGGGTGAGAGGAGGATTGCGGTAGAGGATGGATGGGTGTTACTGTAATTGATGATTTTATTGATCATATGTCTAGACGTTTAATGTATTCGGTAAAGGGAAAATTACCTTTGATAGAGTTAATTTCGTTAAGAGATGTACGAGAACATGTCTACGATGTCTCCACTAACTCCAATCATCGAAAGAGGAATCGCTTTTCACAAGATGATCAGAATGCTCACCATGGGACTCGGAGGAGAAGCATGGCTTAATTTCATCGGTACAATATTCTTATTAATTTTAGTATCCATCTGGGATTTGCAATAAAAGTGTAGGCAGGCAAACTTCTGGTAGGAGTTTTGAAATGTAATTTATTTTTGCCAAGATTCCAGTCAAAGTTAAGATCTCAAAATTCGAAAATATAGAGGTTAATCGTTTCGACCTATTTGTACAGCGATAATACATTTAGCGACAGTCTTACATTTTCAATTGCTTCGTGCATATGATGTCTCCTGTGTGTCATTTTCTAGTGTGCAATACCTGCAGGGAATGAATTCGGTCACCCCGAGTGGTTGGATTTCCCTCGAGTAGGAAATGGAGAGAGTTATCACTATGCAAGGAGACAATTCAATCTACCTGATGATCACAATCTCAGGTAGGTCTAAACAAAGAAAAGGAATGTTCCTATTTTCAACGGTCTTTTTGTTTTTGTGCGATGAAAAGAAGATGAGCAAATTGTTGAAGTTAGAAGTGCATTCGATTATTCAGATACAAATTCCTGAATGAATGGGATCGATCGATGAATCTGCTTGAAGAGAAACACGGATTCCTCCATGAGGGACCTGTAAGTTATATTTCAGTTCTTTCTTACTCGAATAGTACTATTGTATTATATTTTTTTTACACATTTATGTATAGGCGTACGTCTCATGGAAGCACGAGGGGGACAAAGTGATTGCATTCGAGAGAGGACCACTCGTGTTTGTATTCAACTTCCACCACGAGAAGAGTTTCGCTGACTACAAAGTGGGAGTGAACTATGAGAATGAGTGAGTATGAGAAGTAGAGTTTACGAAATTCATTAAATCGAGTCGGGATTTTTACAGGAGGTAGAATGTCAGGGGAGTATTCCGTTTCTTGATTATCGTATCCGTGGCTACGGTAGAGGGTTACGTTGTAGATGTGAAGATCGGCCCGTAATTTCATGCTTTCTGAATACTTAAATCCGCTCACTAGCAGGGTGTGTTGAGGTTAAACTACGTTATGGTAGGGTGCGCACTACGTTTTCAAAGTATGGTTCAGGGGGGCGTTCAGTTGCAGGGCACAGTTCGGTCCAGGGGGAGCTTTACAGCCGACTCCAGGCTCGGTCCAAGGAAAACTCGGTAGCAGGCTCCACGTTCGGTCCAGGGGGAGCTCTGTAGCCGGCTCCAAATTCGGTCCAGGGGGAGCTCGGTAGCCGGCTCCAAGATCGGTCTAGGGGGAGCTCGATGGCCGGCTCCAAGTTCGATTTTTCACGTTAAAACGTGTTAGAACACGTTCAGACACGTTTCTGACATCGCAAAACACTTTTCCTGTGATCCCCTACGCTCTCTGAATCATTTTGGAACTTTTTTTCATCATTTGGGAAAATATCGAAAATTTCGATTTTTCACGTTAAAACAGGTGAAAACGTGTTTCACGGTACTCAAAAACGGGTTAGGACAGCTTCTGACTCTTGCGAAAAATGCGGCAAAAGATTTGCCCGCGGCGGGGGTCGAACCTGCGTCGGTCGGATGTGAAAGCAAGCGCTTTAGCCACTTGGCCATGGATTTTGTTTAGATATTTTTTTAAAGTTTACTTTTGTGGATACGCATATGATAGTGAAGAGAGTGTGTCGAAATCTTTCTTCGTGGGATTCCCACAAAAATCTATTTTGGTGAGCAGTGCGCAAGCATACGACGACACGTAGGGGGGGGGGGGCGCTTACGACGATTAACCACTCATAAAGAGACGAAATGGTGAGAATGAGGCGCCTCCCATTGTTCGAGGCAAATGAGAGGAGATAAATGAAAATAGTATTATAATGAGGGGAGGCGCCTCCTGCCTCTCGATCCGAGGAGAGACAAATGAAAATCCTTTGTTCTCCTGCCTCTCCAACTGAGTCAAACCCGTAACCCTAATGGCGACTAGGCTTTGAAAATTAATGGATCGAGTAGTTGCATAATAGGGAAATCGACTGATTTTGAGTGCGAGAAATGAGAAAGTTGCATCGTTACTTTAAAAGTCTAAATACGATTCTGCCAGGGAACATTCACTGATTTATTTATATTCTAATCTCTCTTCAGATTCGCCGTTGCTCTGTGTTCTGACGATGCTAAATTCGGTGGTCATTCGAGAGTCGATCCATCTTCTCGATATTCAACCTTCAGAAGTGATTGGGCCGATAGAACTCATCACATTTGTGTCTACGTACCATCGAGGTACGAAATACATAACAATAATCACTAGGATTATCACCGTAGGATGACGACCAGTTTTTTCCTTAACAATTTGTCGTTAGAAGGATATTTCTAATTGAATTTGAGCTTTTTATATAGCAAATTTCCATTCGAAATAAAGAATTCGCTCTCATTATGTCGGTTATCATTAATATTAACCACTCGAAATTATCTTTATTCGAAAACAAAGGAAGATTAATCACGAAACAAAGAACTCTTCCGAAACGGAGTCGATACGCTTTGTTCTTTTTAGTTTCGACTTTTCGAGTGGTCAAAACTAGTTATCATGATCCGGTGATGATCCAACCGATCAATGTTTCCTAGTAAACGCGATATATGAATGAATGCGAAAATATATAAATAGAGTCTGAATATATTTGTTGCAGGACAGTGTTGGTATTGGAGCCGGCTTCCTCTCACACCGTACCCTTCTGAAGAGTAGTGTAGCCCAGTTTGCAATACAGTAATAATGTTTAAATAATAGTTGTGGTTAGAGTAATGCATGCAGATGAGATACTCGGTTAGATTGTTGTATTCGGTGCTCCATTCGTTGCCATTTTAGACACGTGTTTACTCATGTTGAGGTACCCTAGAGATTGTTGCACTTTGTTTTAATAAATAAATCTTTGTTGATTCTCTGACAATTCATGTCTTGATGCAGAATACACACAACACATATCCGGTATCCCACTCTTTTATTGATTTGTAGGGATTTGTATTCTTCCTTCTTCTCCCTTCACAGGAATCCTCTTTGCTTGCATAGAGATTCATAAGCATCGATGAAAGACTTCACTTCAGAATCTTTGATCACCTGAAATGGTTCATTGATTCATTGTGCGCCTCTTTCTGCTCTTTCTCACCTTTTTGGATAATCCGAATGCACACGATGCATGTAGAGATACTGTATGTCCATCTGTACTGATCTGTGTCGTTTAGAGCGAAGGCCGATCACGATCTCAACAGATTACGGTAATCAGAGAGTACGGTAGTCAATCTGACTTCCTTGCCAGTCTTCAACTCTCCTTGTTTGAGTCTCGTTAAAATGAGATCGAGACCAACGATTGTTCCAGTTCGACCGATTCCTGCACGAATATTGATAAGACTAGCAGCCAATTATGGTAGGAATCGATACCCTGAAACGGATTACCGTACCTGCTGAGCAATGGATTACGGTAGGAGAGAGCTTCTTGAGCTTGTCGAGTAGTTTGAAGCACGTGAGTGTCGGCAGGTACACCTTTATCTGGCCAATTGTTCCAGATTATATGCTCCAGCTCGAGAGAATCCTGCACTGGTTACGGTAGAAGGGAGAGTACTGTAGATGTGGGTTACTGTATATCTCTCACCGATCCATCAGTCACTGTGAGATTCGTGACCGTTATGAGTTTCTCGAATTCGGCCTTTGCAGTGACTTTCACTTGAAGAGCACCGTATGACGCCTGAGAGATCAAAGATCAGAAATGAGAAAGATCAAAGATCAAAGATCACCTCTCCCGTCTCCGGCCAATACTGCTCACACTTCTTCTTGCCGCACTCAACGATATTACACAGCATCACAATCGATCTAAGAGATCAAAGATCAAATTGGGAAACCAAGAGATCAAAGATCATTTCCGTACTTGCATTTCTCCTGCCAGATCATTCTCCAGAAGTCATCGATCGTTGCTGTGATGGGACCCTGCAATCGATTGGTTGATCAAATACCGTATTCCCTGATTACAGTATCCTCTACCTGGGTGCAGATGTATCGTCTCTTATCGGGAACGTCGACCCAATTGGCGTGAATGTAATCCGATGCTCCTCCTTGTAGAGTCACTCGAGATTCGTCCACACAGAACACATCTACAATCGGATCAATCAATACTCGACTACAGTACTCCCATATCCCATCCCGATTAACTACAGTACCCTTGTATCGATTCTTGTCTGGATTGGTATCGAATGCGATCTTCGGCGTCGCTCCAATTGCTTGTGTCTGTTTCTTGATATCATCGAATTCTGCCAGAAGACCTTGGATTCCGACCTCAAATCGATTTTTTATTCGATACCGTATCTCACGGCTACCGTAACCCATCGTACCTTGACAGCATTGTCAACGAATTCTTTGAAGACTGTCTTGTATTGTGGTCCCTCCTGTATAAGATCATTTTGTGTACGGGTGTTATTGTGGTTGACAATACAGTAATTTCATCAAGATAACTGTAGAGCATCCATCTACAGTAACCTCCTCTACCGTACTCACCGTCATTCCTCTCTTTCTCTTCGTGCCTCCAGTTGGTTTCTTCTTTCTCTTTGCACTTGTGTCCACTTGAGTTCCGTCGTCGTCAGCTACAAGAGGGATACGGTAGATTACGGTAGTAGAGGGGATACGGTAGATTGTGGTATGAGAGGATACGGTAGTTCGCTCACCATCATTGCCTTCTTCCTTCTGTGCCGATGGCTTCTTTCTCCGTGCAGCTTTGGGAGGCATCAATCTGGAGATGGAGATATCGATTGGAGATCCAATGGATCTCAGTCTTCACCTGTGAGAATGAGTGAACCGTCCTCGGAAAACGAAAGAGTAGAGAATGAATGGAGGAAAGAGAAGAGAAGGAAAGACCAGTTGTTGTTCGAGAATAAACAAATTGAGTGCATTTACAGCCAAAACAAATTGAAATGAATCTGTAAACAAGAGATTAAGGATAGAAGTATGGGATTTTGACTTTACCATTTCAGAACATCCTACATTTGCAAATGAAAAGGCACGCGTTCTGGACAACATGTCAATGTGAATTTGCCGTGAGAGTATCGCCCATTTACATGCTATTTCCGCACTCTCTAACTATCTGGTTCAATTTCCATTTACCGGCCAGAAAGCCATGGAAAGTCACAATGAATTCCAACAAGTTTTCTAGAACTCAACCGATTTCCTCACAGTTCTCATTACCCTTTCTCCTTCCTTCCTATCAAGTATTTCATCCAAATCTGAACTCGATCTCGTCAATTTGAGTACGGAGTTCAATCAAGGGCAGATTATAAGAGGGAAAGTGGAGAGAACTCTCACTTTTATTCCATCTAATCATGATTTGGATGATGATATTTGTGACTTCCATTGCATCGGAGACAATTGAAGTGCATGAAGTACATGAAGACAGGTGAGGATCTACTTCATCACGACGACGATTAATCAACATTCTCTATTATAGATCATCGTATATCTTTCCTTGTCTCTTTAATTGCCGTCACACTCTTTACGGGTGCACAAACCATCTCAATCTAATGTCTCTCATCTCAGATCAGGTCCTCCCCCTCCTCCAGATGTCTCAAATTCGTTCATTGGCCCTCCCCCATGGATGGCTAATTCCCCCTATCCAGATCTCTTTTATCGAGTAGGAGAACTCTCAGATGGTCGAGTATTCTTCACTAATCATCTCATTTATCCTGGGGGAGGAGCACCTTCTGATCTCACTCGACCCTCTAGTGTTCCTCTACGGTTAGTTACATTATTTAGTCATATTAGACAAACATATATTTATACCACACAAATAGGAAATTATGGTGAATGGGGGAGTGTGCAATTAAAGGGAAAATATCTACCATTTCTATTCTTCTTGTCTACAATATGCGTACAATTCAAATTCTATTCGAAAGCGAAAGTTCTCCCCCCCAAAGAATGTATTGTTTGCGTTATTTTCCGGAAAGATTCGCGTTCGCAATGTTTCAATGCGAACTTCGTAAGTGAAAGTTCGCATTGAAAAGAGCAGAAATGGTCAAACTTTGTGTAGTGTTCACAGTTTCGTTTTCTTCCTCTTTACACTGCACAAGTGAGACTGTCTCAGTGAATAGAAATAGTTTATAATGCAATATTATTATTATTTAACCAATCGATATATCTTACTTTAATTGCAGACCATGGACTTCCGTAGTGAAAACAGCAGGGAAATGGCATCGGACTGATGTGAATGGAGGAATGATGGGAGGACCAATGGGATTCATGGGAGGGATGACTACCACACTACCCACTACCACTACCACGCCTACTACCACTACCATTACGTGAGCATCTTATAAATCTCTCTATCTTCCACGATCTCTGATATTCAAATGAGATTCAATGACTGTGCAAATGAGACTGGTATTTGGATACTTTCAGAGCACCTTCGACCACTACAACAGAACCGATGAGAAGGGCAAAGATTGATCCCGAGATATTCAAGGTTGGTTACATCTTCCTATGATGTGACTTGAAACAATCGACCTTTAGGTGCTCACAGCGACGCCAATCCCTACCACTACCACTACGACGACTACCACAACTACCACAACACCGGCTCCGACTACCACGACACCAGCCCCGACTACCACAACCTCGTCTCCACCCCTCCGAGTGGGCGGGGCGAGTCGTATCGCCGAAACCACAAATCTCTTCAAGACAGAGACAGTTTTCGGAAAGAAAGTGAGTCATTCTGTCAATGGAATACCCTAATCTCTCAATTCCAGGTCGATTTCGCACTCAATCCTCGATTTCAACCCAAATTTGCAAATTTGCCTCTAGACATTCTTGATTCTCCGAAGCAAGAAAAGTTCCCTCTGCCTTCTCAGGTAGGTAAATGCTGAGGCCGTATGCATGAACCCGTTTGTCGGCTTTGATAAATTAGTATAGATTAAAAGAAGTGGCTGAAGACTAGCGGTCGTTCGCTTGCCGGTCGATGCTGCTCTCAAGTTACCAGTAATACCTGCAGTCCCCAGGGGAATTAGAGATGACGCCGCACTGAGAAATGTCGACTTTCTCATTCGACAATAATCAAAATATGAAATTATACCAAAAAATGATTTGAAAAAATAACAATTGAAAATTTTTAAATATTCTTAAAATTGGAGAAAGAATTTTAAAAAAATACCATTGAAAAACGACCCGACAAATGCTCTTTTGCCGGGCAAAAGTTCGTCCGTGTATCCGACAAATTGTTTTGCCGACAAATGGCGTTTGCCCGGCAAACAGCGACGAAGGTTCATGCATACAGCCTCTGATGTAGATAACTCTTTATCGATCGATAATCTCAGGCGTTCATTCCGAAGATTCCGGAACCTCCGATGAATCCAAAGAGACAAAGTGGATTGATTGACAATGAAGTTGAAGAGAAGAAACGAATGGCGACTATTGATTTCCGTTCCTTCTTCCATCAAATATTCGAGTCTTGATCTACTCTTCTCTTTCTTTTCCTCCTCATTGTCTGTACAATTTGCCCCGAGGGCATCGATCTTCCATTGTAACATCTCATCATATTTAATCGAGGTCATCGCAATAAATAGTGGAACAGAAAAATGTCAACAGCAAATGTACAGACACGAAGATGGTAATGGATACGATTGGTATTATCGATTGGGAGAAGATAAAAGGGAAGTTTCGACTCTTCTGTCCCTCAAGAGAATCGAAACTACACTTTTGTCCACTTCCAAACCGACAATTCCATTTCGTAGCACAACCGATTGAGATCATCATCATAACTATGCAATCATGAGAGAGTGCTGGAGAGTTCGTTCGTTCAGGCCTGATGGGGATAGTAGAGGGGCTGGGGGTAGGGAGGGTAAGGGAGGGGATAGGGAGGGTAGGGGTAGGGGGGATAGGGGTAGGGGGGGAAGGAAGGGTAGGGTTGAGGAGTGACTCCACCTATGACGTCATGGACATATTGGGGTAGACGAAGTCTTTCACGACGGACAATTCGATAGGGTTCATTGGCTGAGGCACGTCCGAGATCGAATGCTTGAGAGAGAATTGGACGACCTCCCAACTGGAATAGAAACTGAGAGAGAGAGATCTCTCACACAATGTTGGGATTGTTAGGGAAGCGGCCACGTAGTGTGTTTTCTAAATTTGGAAAAAGGCACCTAATAGCGCCTCTTGGTCGCCTTTTTCCAATCGAAAAACACACTACGAGATAGAGATCCTGACAATCCTCCACGCTATCGACCTCAGTGATCTGACCTCAGTGACAGTTTGTGATAGAGGTCCATTGTGAAGAGTGCTTCTGAGTGGTTCATCTTGTGCATCCAATCGATCGTCATTCAATGAATTCTCATCTTCAGTCACAATAATCTCCTCGATTTGTCGTGTTTCTCGCTCTGTTGGCTTCTCCTGACAATTGAGATGAAAGTAAGGAAACCCAAACTCTACCCGAAAATAAATGAAGAAGAAAAAAACGAATCAAAGATTAATCATTGACTGCCAAACTCAATGACCTCTATTGAGAACGATAATTTAAAAACGAATATCCAATGCACACGCACAACATTTCATAACTGGATAAAGTTGAAAAGATAACAAAATCGATTTCAAACTCACGGTCGCGTCTTCCGTTCGAGACCTGAAATTCATTGAATAATTATCGGAACGAGAAAATCGGGGTCAGGAGCTAGAAAGCGGTCAGAAGGTTTTTCGTCTATCGAATTCGCTTTCGTTACAACCGAAGGACGAAGAGAGCATGTGAAAGTGAGAGAACACGCTTCTGACCCTTTCTGGAGGATTGATCGGACTGTGGGATAATCAGGAATGACTCACAATACGACGAGAAGAGACAGAAGAAGGGCGATTCTCATATTGGGGCAGGAACGGATGGAATTAAACGAGGAGGATGACCCTTTTATAACCATCCCCTCGCTCTCTTTTCTCGTTGTAACGAGAGCGAGTTCCGAAGGACGAAGAACCTCGAGAAAATGTTGAATTGAAAGGTCAGAGTCAAGGGTGGAACAGTGAGGAACTAATAGAATAGTGATTAGAGGGGATCGATCAACTAATAGTCATCAATTGATATGAGCACTCATCTCAATTTATCGTTCTATGATTTTTTGTAAGTTTATACGAAGTTCCATAGATATTTTTTGCGAACTATTGAAAACGACAACTTTCGATAGTGATCTTTAAAGATGCCAAAGTGCACTAGTTCGTTCGTTTCTCCAATCTCTTCGTATTTCCATCTTTCTCTTTTCTTTCGAGAACGATTGTTGAAATTTGTTCTAATCAGCAGGAGGCAGGATGTGAGATAAAGGAGAAGGGCGGGTCAATTAAGGATAAGGTGAAAAAGGGGGGAGATAGGGTGGATATCCCCTCTCTTCTCTCTGCCATTCAAAAGAGACAATGAATGGACTCTTTCTACTCTTCCTCTTACTCCCATTTGCATACTCGGCCACTCTTGACTCAGCTGCTACTGAAGAGACCGATGGATACGCCACCCAATCACTCCATCTACCGTATCGCAGAGAAGTACCGTACTCACTCTACCGTATCCCTCCTACAGTATCCCTCCCATCACAGGCCAATCGATATCGAGACGATGTTCAGGCTCAAGCACAACTTGCAACTTCCAGAAATGAAGAACAATTGAGAGAAATTGCAAGGGAGGCAGGCAGATTACTCAATGTGAGCTTGTTGACTAGTAATGATGCAATTGTCCGATTTATATTACGGGATTCCATTTTATTTTTCCAACATTAGATGGTTTTTTCCAACTTTTTATAAATTTCTAATTTTGTTATAAATATTTTCAAATTTTGTTATAAATCAATATTCAACATCATTTTTACATGTTTCATAGCTTCTCTTCCTCTTCCTACTCTTTTACGCGCAACATTGGAGTGGTCTGTTCTTTCGAATCAATTCACTCAATTATCGTGCCGTAATTTCACTTATCCCTTTCTATTCTCTTCTATTCTTCTCTCTCTCTTTTTATCTCTTCCTTATCCGTTCTAACCCCTTATCCACTCATTGGCAAGGAAGGAAGAGAGGAATTTGGGGTGAGAGAGCGGACAAAACTGATATTTAGTGCCTCTTCCCTCTTCCCTTTCATCTTTGGTAGCCACGCAGCAATAACCCCTTTGAGCAAAGATTCGCACACCGAAACCGCCAGGATAGGTTAGGGAATAGGGTTCTCTTATTGGAAAGTTTCCAATGGAAACTATTGGAAATGGGAAATGTGGAGAACAAAGGACCGCTGACCGCAACGCGTGTGAGAGAGTGAGTGAAATGGAGAGAGAGGATGGCGAGTTCATTTCCAATACTTCCAATAAGAGAACCCTTTTAGGGAATGATGAAATGGGGAATGGGAATGTGCAAAAAAAATAGCCATTTGAGAAAAATGGAAACATTTTCGCATAGGTAATGTACTTTATTGTGACATTTTTCAAATTGTATCGAGAAAAAGTGATTCCGCGTAAAATGTGGTTGATCGACTGTGATTGTATCCCATTTACAGACTCGTCTTCCTCGTATTCGATATGCAGGAGTTAAGAATTCGAATCCATCTGATGAGGGACTCGCTCAATTGCTCAAGGAATACGAACAATTGAGACACGAAGTTAGTCGATTCGACTATTTAAACATCAAACATCGATAATGTGACACATGTTTTTTTACAAAACAAATTATAAATAATTGGTAAATGATGAATTTGAGGTTTCCCGTCTGGAGCGAACTCTCGTACCTTCGGATAAGAAGAAAACTCGAGCAGTCCTTGATTCCTCCCCTCCTCTCCCTCCTCCCTCTCCCCCTTCTCCTCCTCTCTCACCGATCTCTCCTCCTCTTCCCTCTCCGTCACCTTCCACTTTCCCTCCCACTCTTCCTCCTCCTACTCTTCTCCAACCTCTCTCACCAGCTAAACACATAAAGAGAAGAAAGGTACGGTATTCTATCATAATCAATCGATAATTGAGTATTGTTCAGCTCCGTAAGAATCGTCGTCTGAATGAGAATCCCTTGCTGTCCGACCCTTCATTGATTGAAGCTCTTCAGAGAGGACAAGTATTCATCCTAAAGGAGAATAAATTGCAAGCGGTACTTCCCTCTTCGATCATATTTTATCGATAACCTTTTTTTCTTAAAAAAATAACATTTTAGTTGAGAACTATGAGAAGTGATAATCCAAGATGCACTTCAAGTTATCATCAGTTTCTGAAACACATTTGGAGATCTTGGTTATAGTGAAACAAAGTAAGTCAATATTGTAGATCGACGCAACTCAATCGATTGCTCTATCTGAAGAATTGCGAAGAACTCGTGAAATCGATTCTCCTTCCATTGACAAATTGACATCTCTTCCCATCTCAACTCGATCTGAACCCATCTCTCTCCCACTTCTTCCCCTCCCTTCGCCCAACTTCTCCTTCCCCACGACCACCACTACCACGACCACTACCACTACCACAACCCCTCCCCCGACTACCACGACTACCACAACACCTGCACCCACTACCACAACTCTTCCTCCTCTAAATGATCAAGAACGTCTCTTCCTCTTCCAACTCAAATCTCTCTTCCCCAATGATCCATCTCTCGATACTAAATTCAATGATTATCGTCATCGAATGAGTTTGTCCTCTCCTCCTCCCTCTCCCTCTCCTCCCTCTCCTCCCTCTCCTCCTCCTCCTCCTCCTCCTCCTCGTCCTTCCACCCCTTCCCCTTCTCCTCCTTTCTCCTCTCCTCCTCCCTCTCTCCCTATCCGTTCCTTCATTTTTGTCCCTGGTACCTCAGTCAAGTCGACGTCTCCCCCTATCTCCCCTGTTCTTTCCTTCCTTCCTTCATCAGATTCTCTTCCTCTTCGTGAATTTGATACCGTATCCCATCCTCTCAATACCGTAATCCATCCCCTCAATCGTCCTCATGCTTCGTCTCAACCAATTGCTGTACCAGAATCCTTCGGTAGACGAGCGGGATCTCTATTTGTCAATGCGAAGGGAGATATTGTAGATGGAAAGGGGAACCGACTGGAGGCCCCAGCACCCAAACAGACGGTCCAGGTACCCACT